>CAUVYR010000198.1:235616-599616 GCA_963556235.1 Cryptophagus acutangulus | reverse complement strand
CATAGATTGCACACACATAACAATTAAAAAATGTGAGGGCGATCAGACTCAATATATACATAGAAAATTTGACTTCTTTGCTTCTTAATATTTGTTTGACTGATTGTTTGGTCTATTAGTATAAAAGAAATTGCAAAATGAAAGAACAAAACTCAAATGTCAAATTTCAAATGTTATGAACGTACTTGAAGTTAACCGCATAAAAAATATGGCATATGTCTTTATTATCAATATTTTAGTTACAAACGATTTATAACACGTTTATGAATACTCAACATTTAAAAGGTTTTGTAAACATAAAACACATTTTAACTAATATACATTTATAATGTATTTTAAGATAATTTTATGAATAAGACCCAAAGTGTTTATTTATTAAATTATAGTGTAATTTTGTTTGTAAATGTTTATATTATATTAATATATACATTTAGTTCGGTTTTACGCCTTAGTTTTATGAATTTATATCCAAATGTGTGCTGATGTCTTCTATTATATTGTAAATAATTGCCTGTAAATTGAGTCAAACAAGAAAATACTAATAAAGTTAATTAGAAATTGGGTACCAAACAACATTTATCCTTCCGAATTGCTGCAGGTATACTTTGCAAATAAATTCACAAAAGGCACGCAGCAGCTAGGCATTATATCTCAAATTTTATAAAAAATATATTAAAAATTTACAAATAGCTGTCAGGCAATCAGCTGAGTCAGCCATTTTGAGGCCAAAAATATAGCGTTCTCTGTCTTACTCATTGTCCATACCCATTGCGGTACTTTACATATTTAGTGACTTTATTGTCACTGTAGCGACAGTAGCCTAAAGGTAGGCAACCAGGAATACAGATGTAGATGACAGAAAACTATTCCAATTCGATTATTTATGTTAAATGTCCAAAATAACCAAAAATACGATTTTTGCAAGCCAAATTTTCATATAAAAAATAATATAGCTTGCTGCAGTTCTATATACGCGGTTGCATATGACAAGTTTTAAAAAAGACCACCGCAAACCGAAATTTTTTTTTAAAATTCTCGTACTGATTTAAATTTTTATTAACGAAAAATACAAATTTTGCAAGCCAAATTTTCATCTAAACAATAATGTAGCTCGCTGCAGTTCTATATACGCGGTTGAACATGACAAGTTTTGAAAAATACCACCGTAAACCGAAAAAAATGTTTAAAATTCTCGTACTGATTTAAATTTTTATTAACCAAAAATACGATTGTAAACAGTAAGCTTGAAGCAGGACTACGATTTGAATTACGCGCGCTCCCTCAGAGCGCGTGGGAGGAGAAGCAACAGGATGAGAGAAGAAGGGGGAATAGAAGAGGCATGACGAGGGCAAGATGGGAACACAACACATTTTTGTACTTTGTAACTTGTCTTGATTTGGTTTAAGCGTGCTAATTTGATTTGGTGTAATATACTGTTTTGATCGTTATCAGGGTTGTGTTTGATATACTCCCTTCACAGCATCAGAAAAGGGATTGTGGGTCTGTGACCTGACGAGAACATTACGACGAATCGGTTAAATTGAACGTTGCACGCGGTTGCTTATCTTTGTGTGCGAGCCGCGGTCGGAATTGTTGAAACCTGGACTTAGTTTCGAAATCTTGGAACTAATCACGGAGACGGCACCATCGGGGTGTGCGGTTTGTGATGTAGTATTTTAGCAACATTGGTGAGTGACTTTGTGTCGAAATTCTCGAAAGTACAAATGAGAACATGGCGGCAAATCTAAACGTAGCGGACCTTAAGAAAATTCTAAGTTCAAAGAACGCTACGACTTCGGGAAATAAGGCTGAATTAGTTCAACGAATTGAAGAATTGAATCCAGAAGGTGATTGGGTAAGGGATTGGGAATATTCGCATAACGCCAGCGCGAATGGCAACCAAGACGCCATCTTGCTGCAGCTAGCCGAAATGCAAAAAGTGTTAGCGGCATTGACGGTTCAAGTCAATTCAACATCAAGACCTACGCATCAAGAGGCTACCGCACTGGGAACCACGCCAACGACAGATATAGGAGCACAGCGGTCGAACTCGTCAGCGCCTTCGTTCCAAAACGTAGAAGTAGCGCCGCGGGTATCAATTAATGCAATTGGTGAACTACTGGGTACATTTGACGGTAATGGTGAGGATTTTAAAACTTGGTCCCAACAACTAAATATGATTAGAGGTACGTACTGCTTGACTGATGACGTAACGCGAATTATTGTAAGTAGCAAGCTCAAGAATAAAGCATTAAAATGGTTCCATTCGCGACCGGAACATTTAGATTTGCCAATTGACGATTTATTAAAAGAGATTGCATTAATGTTTTTTCCGCAAACAAGCAAAATTAAACTTAGAAAAGCTTTCGAAAATCGGATATGGGCGCGGAATGAACTATTTAGCGAGTATGTTTATGACAAAGTTATTTTAGCAAACAAGGCGAAAATTGACAGCTCAGAACTGATAGACTATTTAATTGACGGTATCCCGGATGATACGTTACGAGATCAGGCACGTATGCAACGGTTCGAAACTAAAGAAGATTTCCTTTGCGCGTTTGAAAAAATTAGCCTAAAGGAAAAAGTAGCAGTAGTAACAAAGCCTAAAGAACTTACGGATCATAAAAGCGACGCGAAACCGGATAATTCAAATAAAAATACGTACAAACCATTTGAAAAAGATAAACGTTGTTTTAATTGCGGAAAATTTGGGCACCTATCGACTACGTGCACTAAAGAAAAAAGACCTAGAGGTTCGTGCTTTCCAGAGATAATAGAGAGAGAAGATTGGACATTCTGTAGAAAAGGCTAGGGCGATTTAAAAGCTATTTTAACGCCATCTCGCGATTGGTTTTTGAATTGTAGACCTAAAAAGTACCAGAATTATAGGCATCTGCTGACGAATGGTTTGTAGCCACGCTAAATATATTTTGCGCGGTAAATTTAAATGTAATATTATCTATTATTATTACTATTTTAAAGGTAAATTAAACAATATAATTTTTCTACAACATTTATTATTTTTTACACATTTTTTACACATATTTATACATAAAGGATTGCACTAAACTAAAATATTTTATTTAATATCAAACATAAAAATAAATAGAATTATGTTGATGGGTCCCTCCTCTGTATAAAATATTACAATACAATTTACACAATTACAAATACAATAGTTATTAATATTTATCGGGCTTGGGACCGTCATATACTGATTTATGATTTGAAATCATAAAATAATTCATGGCAGAGTTGCCCCATCAACAATTTCAAAAAGAAATAGAAAAAAATAATTGTATGCTAAACAACCAACGGCGAATTGCGACTGCAAATTTTTGGAGCACATTACCAAAACAAACAAATGATTTGCAAGTGTAAAATAAATAAGGTACATACCCCGAAAATAACAGCAATATTTATATAGACACAATAATAGGAATAGGCACAACACTAGGAACAACATAAGCTGTATTCGCGACTCGTGCCGTGATTGCAATAATATCCGTTCAGTTTGGTCACTTTGAATGGGAGAACTCATGCTGTACTCACAGGAGAATTACATTTGTTGACATAAAAGGGCACTCAAATATGATAGACAAAACATTATTTATAAATCATTATTATTCGACTATTCGCGAATCACAAGTATCACATCACAATGTTATTAACCTCACAATGAAATTACAATGTCAAAACATAGAAGTTTTTGAATGTAACACAGTGTGACACCAAAACTGGTTATTATTGATTAAAATTGTATTTAAAATTATGTTATACTTACACGTATAAAAATTATATTACACTCACTTATATATGCACAATCATTTTAATTTAAAATTGAAAGATATTTATTAAATCTCTAACTTGAAAAACAATTTTATAAAAGGCATACGTCATGAATTTCTACCAATTACACCATTCTAACATCGATCGCAACATAATCGTAACCACCTATAAGTAGAGAGAGTGAACAATATATTTTATCTCATGTTAGTTTGGCAAACGAAATATCCCATCGAGCTGGTAAGAGAGTACAGCCCCTGGTGCTTTCGTTGTTCTTCCACAGAACATACCATCCAAAATTGCCCGGAAATTAAAAAGAAACATTCTAACAATTCGGAAGTTGCTAATGTAGAAACTATTCCAAAAGTTGATCACGAATTCTATCGGGAAATATCTCTACAATTCGGTAGAGATGATGAATTATTCGAAATACGATTACGCGCCTTATTAGATTGCGGAAGCCCTATTAGTTTTGTCAAAAGCAAATTCATTAACGTTGATTATGTCATATCGGTTGACGGTTTAAGCTCTCAATATTATGGGGTCAATGAATCCAAATTGAAAATTGTGGGTAACACTAAAACGTTGTGCACTATGAATGGATCGTCGTGCGAGATTGAACTTTTAATTGTTGAAAATGAAACGATGATTTCGCCAATTGTTTTGGGGCGGAATGCGTTTAAATTGTTTGGGCTGGGAATTTCACAGGGTTGTACTCACCCGGACGAAAAAAAAAGTGAAGCGTGTTCGACTAACATTTCGGTCGACCATCATTTAGATCAAATTATGCATATCGAATTCGAACAATTAAAGCCGGACACTCAACTAGACATAAATCCAGACATACCATACGAGATTAAAAAACAATTGGAGAAATCATTTGATAAAATTTACGTAAATTCAAATAAACCGAACGTTTAAAAAACAAAATCGGAATTACACTTGCGATTAAAAGATCATAACCCTTTCCATTTTTCACCTCGACGGTTATCTTTTGCCGAAAAGATTTAAAAGCTATTATTGATGATTTATTAGAACGCGAAATAATTAGGCCGAGCGATTCCGAATACGCGTCCGCGGTGGTCCTTACTAAAAAAAAACGGAAAAACGCGCATGTGCATTGACTACCGGACACTAAATAAAAACCTTGAATCAGATAATTATCCTTTACCGTTAATCGAGGACCAAATCGATGTTTTACGAGGCAAAAAATACTTTAGTTTACTCGATTTAAAAGATGGCTTTTACCAGGTAGACGTAGCAGCAAATTCGATCAAGTATACATCTATCGTGATCCCGTTTGGCCAATATGAATTTGTTAAGATGCCATTCGGTTTAAAAGTGGCGCCAAAACACTTTCAAAAATTTGTAAACACAGCGCTCAAAGAATTGATAGAACCGGGCGACATCGTAGTTTATATGGACGACATTCTATTGGCAACAAAAACTATTGAGCACCATTTGAGCGTGATACGGAAACTTTTTAAATGTCTAACCGAAAATAATCTTGAATTACAAATCGCGAAATGTCACTTCCTACTAACAGAAATAGACTACCTTGGATACAAAGTTTCCGAAAAAGGCATTCAGCCAACGGACCGAGGTATTAAAGCCGTACTAGAGTTTCCAGTTCCTAAAGACACTAAGGGTGTACAAAGTTTTATCGGTTTAGTATCGTACTTCCGGAAATTTATAGAATCGTTCTCACTTACCGCAAAACCTCTGTACAATTTACTAAAGCAAAAATTTTTATTTGACTTCGGCGAAGAACAGCTAGACGCTTTTAATAAATTAAAACAAGAATTGGTAAGCGCCCCGATTTTAGCGATATACGATCCGAATGCAGAAACTGAATTGCATTGCGACGCGAGTTCGCGCGGGTTTGGAGCCATTTTAATGCAGAGAAAAACAGATCACAAACTACATCCAGTATTTTACTTTTCAAAGCGTACGTCAGACGCCGAAAGTCGTTACCATAGCTTCGAATTAGAAATGCTCGCTATTATTTACGCTTTGAAGCGATTTCGGGTGTATTTGGTGGGATTAGGTTCAAAATTGTCACCGATTGCAACTCATTGGCCTTGGCACTAAAGAAGCACGAGATAAATCCGAGAATTTCTCGCTGGGTTTTGGAACTACAGAACTACGACTATACGACGGAACATAGAGCGGGTGCGCGAATGACTCACGTAGACGGTCTAAGTCGATGTGATTTTGTTGCGGTTATTGAAGACAATTCATTCAAAACGAATTTAATTTTTACTCAGAATTTGGACGCCAAAATCACAACCATTAAATCCGAACTAGAAAAGGAAGAAAGCAAATTTTTTGAAATGCGAAATGGAGTAGTTTATCGAAAAAGCAAAGACAAATTGTTTTTCTATGTCCCTGAAGAAATGGAGAAGAGCGTGTTGTTTAAGTACCACGACGAATTAGGTCACATGGGACAGGAAAAAGTTGTCGAAATTGTGTCAAAAACTTATTGGTTCCCCAATTTGCGGAAGAAAATTGCTGAACACATTCAAAGTTGTTTTAAATGCATTGCGTACAATCCCAGATACGGCAAAACTGAAGGCAAAATTACGAGCATACCCAAAGGCGACAAACCATTCGATACAATACCCATTGACCACGTAGCAATTGCGGATGCGAGAGTTTCAAGCAAAAACCACATCTTGGTAGTAATAGACAGCTTTACAAAATTCACTAGGCTATATCCATCAAAATCAACCACCCGCAAAGAAGCGATTGACAAGCTGAAAATGTACTTTTCATACTACAGCAAACCGAAAACTATTGTTTCAGATAGAGGAACTTGCTTCACCTCTGAGGAATTTAGATGTTTTATGGACGAATTTGACGTAAGGCATGTCAAAATCGCAACTGGTTCACCCCAAGCAAATGGTCAGGTAGAAATCATAAACAGGACAATTGGACCAATGCTGGCCAAATTGTCAGATGCGGAAATTGGTAAACACTGGGTGAAAGTAGTAGATCAGGTCGAATTCGCACTAAACAATTTGATTCACTCATCTACAAAAGAAATTCCAAGTGCACTTTTATTTGGGGTTGCTCAAAGAGGCAAAGTACACGATCCAATAGCTGAATTCGTAACGGCGGAAGTCAACGAAACCGAACGAAGTCTCGAAGAATTGAGAACAAATGCGAGTGAAAATATTATAAAACAACAAATTCGAACAAAGAAGCAAGCAGACAAGAAGCGAAAGGCAGCGTATGGCTACCAGATCGGCGATTACGTGATGCTAAAAAATTTTGATTGCACAAAAGGCATATCTCCCAAACTAAAGCCAAAATTTAAAGGGCCGTTCGAAATTATGAAAGCTCTGCGAAACAACCGTTACGTTGTAGCAGGCATACCTGAATGTCAATTAACTCAGAAAAAGTACGAAGGAGTATGGGAGCCGGCCAACATGAGGCTATGGCGGAAAGGCTTAGTAGGAAAAGAATAATTTTTTTTTTTGGTTGTGTTCTATGCACTGTCTCTTGACAGAAACTTTTACATATTCATTTACTCATATGCTTTAGAAATTTTTTTCGATTTATTCAGTATTTAAGTAGTATTTAAGTAGTATACATGTATTTTAATTTCCGAAAATTATATAAGTTAAATCACAACAATTGTAACTATTACATTTCATTTATCACTTCACTGTTTAAAATTGTTTACAAATTAACGTAAAAGAATAATTTTGATCTAATAGGTTATAATTACTATATTTAATATTCTTGGTGTTAATTAATAATTATTTGCAACACCGTTCGAGGACGAACGGATTGTCAGGTCTGGCCAAGCTGTAAACAGTAACCTTGAAGCAGGACTACGATTTGAATTACGCGCGCTCCCTCAGAGCGCGTGAGAGGAGAAGCAACAGGATGAGAGAAGAAGGGGGAATAGAAGAGGCATGACGAGGGCAAGATGGGAACACAACACATTTTTGTACTTTGTAACTTGACTTGATTTGGTTTAAGCGTGTTAATTTGATTTGGTGTAATATACTGTTTTGATCGTTATCAGGGTTGTATTTGATATACTCCCTTCACACGATTTTTGCAAGCCTAATTCACATCTAAAAAATAATATAGCTTGCTGCAGTTCTATATACGCAGTTGCATATGACAAGTTTTAAAAAAACTGCCGCAAACCGAAAAAAATGTTTAAAATTCTCGTACTGATTTAAAATTTTATTAACCAAAAATACAAATTTTGCAAGCCAAATTTCCATCTAAAAAATAATATAGCTTGCTGCAGTTCTATATACGCGGTTGCATATGACAAGATTTAAAAAAAAACCGCCGCAAACCGAAAAAAATGTTTAAAATTCTCGTACTGATTTAAATTTTTATTAACCAAAAATACGATTTTTGCAAGCCAAATTTCCAACTAAAAAATAATATAGCTTGCTGCAGTTCTATATACGCGGTTGCATATGACAAGTATTAAAAAAGACCGCCGCAAACCGAAAAAAAATGTTTAAAATTCTCGTACTGATTTAAATTTTTATTAACCAAAAATACAAATTTTGCAAGCCAAATTTTCATCTAAAACATAATATAGCTTGCTGCAGTTCTATATACGCAGTTGAACATGACAAGTTTTGAAAAATACCGCCGCAAACCGAAAAAAATATTTAAAATTCTCGTACTGATTTAAATTTTTATTAACCAAAAATACGACTTTTGCAAGCCTAATTTTTATCTAAAAAAAAATATAACTTACTGCAGTTCTATATACGCGGTTGCGTATAACAAGTTTTAAAAAAGACCGCCGCAAACCGAAAAAAATGTTTAAAATTCTCGTACTGATTTAAATTTTTATTAACCAAAAATACGATTTTTGCAAGCAAAATTTCCATCTAAAAAATAATATAGCTTGCTGCAGTTCTATATACGCAGTTGAACATGACAAGTTTTAAAAAATACCGCCGCAAACCGAAAAAAATGTTTAAAATTCTGGTACTGATTTAAAGTTTTATTAACCAAAAATACTATTTTTGCAAGTCAAATATCCATCTAAAAAATAATATAGCTTGCTGCAGTTCTATATACGCGGTTGCGTATCACAAATTTTTAAAAAGACCGCCGCAAACCGAATTTTTTTTTGAAAATTCTTGTACTGTTTTAAATTTTTATTAACCAAAAATAAGATTTTTGCAAGCCAAATTTCAATCCAAAAAATAATATAGCATGCTGCAGTTCTATATACGCGGTTGCATATGACAAGTTTTAAAAAATACCGCCGCAAACCGAAAAAAATGTAAAATTCTCGAACTAATTTAAATTTTTATTAACCAAAAATACAATTTTTGCAATCCAAATTTCTTTCTAAAAAATAATATAGCTTGCAGCAGTTCTATATAGGCGGTTGCATATTTTGCTTCTGTTTCAATAAATGCACCATTCATCTGTCATTACCTCGGTTAAAATCTCTAAAAAACTCACTGGATAAATAATCGCTGTAGAACAAGAAGTAGAAAAAACCAATTATTGGGATTAAGTGTCAAATTTATGACGCACAGCTTACCCGTGCGTTATAATTACGCACGGCTAAATAATATTGCATGATTTCGTCGTATGTTTCTTGCGCGGAAACTATGATTTTCGTATATGGTCGTGGGAAAATCCCATTTTACGCACTATTTTGATTTTATAAATTATTTATTTTATTGATTATAAAATAATAAAGTGTAAAGCAAAGATTGGTTCTGGGGTTTCAACCGCTTCATTTATAGCTATAATTAGCCTTAAAATTTAAGTTACTTAACACTCTATGTTGGCCGACTTCTATGTTATATTTGATTTCAAGTTAATATAAAAAATTTGAGATCAGATTCGCAGAAATATAAACGCTGTCCGCTACTTTAGGACCGGTTGCACCGCTTCCACTTAAACGTCAAAAGTGGGGTTTCACTATTTTATATATAGCCGTGAAACCGCTTGGATTTGCGTGGAACATAGCTTATATGCTCTTCGAGTTTCTGCTAATTCTTAATAAGATTTTTGTATTAGGCACAGCACCAGCAATCTAATGGTATTTTTAGAAAGCGAATAAAATGGTGAACCAGATGATGTATATTTTAATAGTAGAATTTTTTTAATAATTAGCTAGATACAGTCAAAATTGTTATATTTTTGCTTTAGGGTTATAGTAAACTAGCAAGTATAAAATAGAAGAGAAAAAAAACTATTATATAATTTTTTATATAAAATTATATACTTCCATTTTTATACTTCCATTTTATACTTTTTGTTTTTGGTTGTTTTTTTTTTTTTTTTGTTTCATCATTGTAAATTTTGACGTTTATTAGAAAATTTTGTTGAAATTATTATTACAATCATTCTCATTGTAATTCAATCAGCAACATTTTGGTGAACTTTTTGCAAAGATATTAGAAGATTTGGTCTTGTTTTTTTCAACATTTTTCAACAATTTGGCTTATTTTGACATTCACAAAATTTTGGACAGAAATTCAACATGAAAAGCGTATTAAGTAAGTTAATCATTTATCTAAATAAATACAAATAATGATTTTGATAATAAAGAGCAATGTAATATCTGCCAAATTTGGTTTCATACAACTTGCACTTCAGACATTGTAATTGAAAACTTGAGTCAACAAACAGTCAAATGGATTTGTTCTTCATGCAAATCAAATCACACAGACAATGGAAAAATTATATGCAATCTATGTAGATCATTCTTCACTCAGAGTGGTCTTAAGCAACATTTAACAAAGTAACACAAGGATCATTATGCAACAATGAATTCTCAGAAAGACGAATCTAATGCAGTTAATATACTAGTTACAAAACTTGGAAAACTACGTTTCAGTGTTCCTATTATAAAACGAATTCCTAAGAGTGCAAGAAATCTAGTGGCTAATCGTCTGACCTTCTTAATCGACAAATGTATTACTGCAAACGACTTTAAATCCTGGGAAGATCTTATGATGTTTGCTTTCATTGCACTTAGAATACCATGGAAGAAAACCAAAGATAGCCTTTCCAATTTTGTCAAACAAAACTGTAACGAAGCATCTCTACCAAACATTAAAAACATTGCTATCAAATATAAACCACCTAGCCTTCCTCATAGAGTTGACTACAAAATAGCTGATGGAGACATTAAAGGAGCAATTACAATTTTATCTTGTAAAGATAGCCTTGCCTTACAAGATGCTTAAACTTTAGAGAAACTTCGGTTAAAACATCCAAAACCATCACGTGTTCTTGATTTCCCTAAAAATGTTAGCCCTACTGCCATTCTTGAGGTAAATGAAGATAATATTAAACAAGCTATAGCCTCATTTCCTAATGGATCTGCAGGAGGAATTCACAGTATACGACCACAGCACTTGAAAGACTTAACATCACATTATACCAGTGAAGCGGAAAGAAACTTTTGAAATCATTAACTAAACTGACAAATTTCTTGCTCTCGGGGCAAATTAATATCGAAATTTAAAGAATTATTTACGGCGCTTCGCTTTGTGCTCTTAATAAAAAAGATGGTGGAATTAGACCCATTGCAGTAGGTTTCACATGGCGTCGTTTAGCTGCCAAAGTTGCATGTAGTTCAGTTCGAGATCCAATTGGAGAATACCTTCGCCCTAGTCAAGTAGGCTTTGCAACAAAAGCAGGAACTGAAGCAGTAGTACATGCTGCAAGGACATATCTTGAAATAAACAAATTGTCTAACAATGTGATGCTTAAAATTGACTTTAAAAATGCTTTCAATTCAATAGAAAGAGATACTATGCTACATGAAGTATTAGAGAAGACTCCAACATTATACCCATTCCTGTCTTCATGTTATCAAGATGCTTCTCTATTGATGTTTGGGACTAATCAAATCAGTTCAGAAGTAGGTGCCCAACAGGGTGACCCAGCTAGACCAATGCTTTTTTGTCTTGCTATTCAACCAATCATCACAAAGCTGAATTCTGAATTTAATTGCTGGTATTTTGATGATGGAACTTTAGGGGGATCACCTGATTGCGTTCTAGAAGATTTCAAATATTTAATTAAGAAATGCAAGGAAATAGGTCTTGAGATTGACACTGGAAAATGCAAACTAGTTTTTTGCTCAAAATACAATCAGCCTGTGTTTGATTCTTTTACTAAAGTTTCACCAAGAATTCATGCAGTAAATATAGATTTGACTTTACTAGGAGCACCTATGACTGAATCAGCAACAGAACAAGTAATGACCAAAAAACTAGAAGAACTTAAATTCTTATTCCATCGATTAGAGTCTTTAAATGCCCACACTGCCTACTTTCTCCTACGTCTTTGTCTTGGAATACCAAAAGTATCATACCTGCTTAGAACAACACCACTAATAGAATTTCAAGAATTACTATTTTTTTTTTTGGTAAAACAATTTTATCAACTTTGGAAAGAATTATTAATGTAAAACTAGGTGATCAACAATCAATCTTGGCATCACTTCCAATCAAAGATGGTGGTTTAGGAATCAGGAAAGTCAGCATCATTTATTTGGCAGCGTTTCTTTCTTCAGTGAATACTGTAACAGAATTGGTTAGTTCATTTATGTTACCCCTTAATGTGAACAAACCTCTTCTAATCAGTGGTTACACTAAAACTTTGAACACTTGGTAAATTTTAAATCCTGATAGACTACCTGAAAAACTAGAATTTCAAAAAAACTGGGACAGAATTGACATTGAAAGAATAACAAAAAATCTACAGTTTGATACTGATGTAGACAAAGCAAGATATTTTGCTGCTAAGTCTCTTGTTGTGGGTGCTTGGTTATCATCTCTACCGTGTGCTAATGTGGGAACCTTTCTAAATAATAACATATTTAGAATTGCTATCACTCTTAGACTTGGTTGCTATGTGTGTCAACCTCACGTGTGTTTTTGTGGTGAAAACGTTGACCGACTAGGAACACATGGACTTTCTTGTGTTAAGAGTGCTGGTCGTTGTTCACGACATCATGAACTGAACGGCACTTTACAGAAGTCTCTTGCATCAGCAAACATACCTTCTGTACTGGAACCTGTTGGACTACATAGAAATGATGGAAAGAGAGCAGATGGTATGTCACTTATTCCGTGGTCAAGAGGATTACATTTGATTTGGGATGCAACTTGTACTGACACATTAGCACCATCACATATATCAATTTCTTCAACATCTACTGGAGAGATTGCTAATTGTGCAGCCAAGAAAAAACATAATAAATACAAGGAGATTGAGGGACAAGGTTACCTATTTTTGCCATTTGCTGTAGAGACGATGGGTCCTTGGTGTGATGAAGCTGTAAAATTTGTCGATGAGTTGGGTAAACGACTAATAACTCAATCTGGTGAACTTCGTTCAAAGTCGTACCTTACACAACGGATCAGTCTGGCTATCCAACGTGGAAATGCCGCTAGTATCATGGGAACACTGCCAAAAACAATTCCAATGGATGATATATTTCTTATTTAATTAAAATTGTTCTTGTTTTTATATTTTTTGTATTTTTTATTTTAATGTGCAATAAAATACATTTGCTTATTTAAATAGAAGAGGCATTTTATTTCGGCTGACCCGCTATTTATGTACACAGACTAAGAGCACTTCTTGTGTTTCTCTCACATATATATTTATTACAATTCTCATTACTGACATTATACTATTCTCTATACACACATATGTATGTTTAGTTATACTTATATATCACATCTCCCTTTTCTTGTTAAGAATTATAAATCATACAATCTGAATCATTGTTTGCTTTATTATTAACAGTCACATAATAACTTTAAATCACATCTCATTACTGACATTATATAATTTTCTATTCACACATATGTATGTTTTTTACGTGACCGGACAACTGCCGACAAGACGATCGCTCGCACGACTGCTGCTCACAGAAAACTGCCCACAGTTTATATTTATTAAAAAACAATGAATAATAATTATGAAATATTTTATATACATATATAAAATGGCTATATCATAGCTAATAATTAATTACTTTTAATTCATATAAAAATGAAATGCTTCCAACGAGATATTGGGTGCAATAAATTAACATTGGCTAACGCGCAGGCAGGCCAAATAGAAGTGAAGAAAAAAAAATACAAAAATCTGTACATTGCCAGTTTCCACTGCAGTACAAAAATATAATAATATAACAAGTTTTAAAAAAGACCGCAAACCGAATTTTTTTTTAAAATTCTGGTACTAATTTATTTTACTTTTAACCAAAAGTACGATTTTTGCACGCCAAATTTCCTTCTAAAAATAATATAGCTTGCAACAGTCCTATGCGTTCGGGATTTCCCCGAATGACTTTTACTTCATTATAATTTTTATATATTAAAGGTTCTTCACCGGCTGTCTCGACGTTGTCTGCAACCATAATTGCATCATAGAGAAAAGAGCGCAAATGATTGGCGAGAGCTTAGGAGAGATTGAGAAAAATATATAATAAACACGCGTATTTATAATTAGTGTATTTCGGTTATGCGTTGATAGTTTTTGATGAAAATTATGTCAAAATATTCAGAAAAAAATTATCTAGGACAAGAAATTAAAGACGAAAGAAACTAAATTTGAATAATGTTACTTAATCATTGTTAATTATGTTAATTTACTTTTGTTTGTCAAATATATCTTTAAATATCTACTATTTAAAAAAAACAGATTTGGGAAACAGATTAATCTTTTCAGAATATTTTGACATGATTTTCAGCAAAAACCATCAACGCATAACCGAAATACACTAATTATAAATATGCGTGTTTATTATATATTTTTCTCACTCTCTCCTAAGCTTTCGCCAATCATTTGCGCTCTTTTCTGTATGATGCAATGCTGGTTGCAGACAACTTTGAGACAGTCTGTAAAGAACCCTTAACTCGGACTATTTTTTAGAATTAACAGCTTTAAAAAAGCTAAATAAAAATTATTCATTAATAATTTAATTAAAAACAAATGTTTAAAAAATTTTGTTTGCTTCACATTTTTTTTAATAAATTTTGATAAAAATAATAATAATATTGTTTATTAGTTTATAATGATTTTTTTTATCTAATCTAAAATTGCTTCCGTGACCACTTTGGAGTTACATACTTGAGTTACAAATCTCAGTTCAAAATACGTTATACTTATCGTCATGGTGTTTATATAATAAAATATCTATTTAAAACAGATACAGGGTGTCCCATAATTATGGCATTTTCTTGGACAATCTTTTTATTGTTGAGGACTTTTTGAAAATTAATACTTGAAATTTAGACAAACAAAACCATAATAGTTTAGTTTTAATTTTTTTATTATTTAATTGTTAAAAAAATCCTCATTGTCGGATCTTCAAAAAGGTGCAATATCCACGGAACACCCTGTATAAGAGAAGAATTTACGTATTGTTTTTTATGGATAGATAAATATTCCTTACAAAACAACTTGTAAAATGATTAAATCTTGTAAACAGATTCCACTTGAGATTAGTATTATTTTAATACCACTTAAAAATAAATTCAAATAACACTTCAAAAAACAGAAAATATTATCAATAATAAAAAAATAAAAACAATTTATTTTATTTAAAAAAATTACATGGTTTATTTAATTAAGAGGAGTATTTCGGCTGAGCTCACATTTCAGCGTGTCTAGCTGGAAGCGCATGCTATTCTCATGGAAAAATCACTGCCACTCGGTGTAAAACCCACCGGAAAACTACTGAATCAATTTTAAATATTTAAAGTGATATACATTCTAAAAATATTAATCTATGCTTTTGATGGAACAAAGTTTTTATAGTTCATTGTACAAAAAAAGATACAGCTACTCAAAGTTAATATAGTTGATATTTCAAATACAAAATAACATAAATGACACTTTGTCTATTGCAATCACAGATAACTCAATTCAGATTATATATCAGTTTAAATATTGAAAATTGATTCTTTAGTTTTTAAGATTGCCCTACTCCCGATTTGAATTTTTTTTATCATATTTTGAACGAGAGAGAGTTAGAGTGCCTGTTCTAGTGCTCGGTAGATGGCTATACGGACGCTCAAACGCGAGATAGCTTCGAAGATGGCTTGTTGCGTCTCATTTCAACACATGCAAATATACTCGAATTCTAATCTCATGCTAATATTTGTGTCCTAACTCTAATAAAAGAGATGAAAGGTATCGTTTGTCGCTTCCACAATTTGCGTTTACCGTTAGCTTTAAAAAGTCCTCCTCTTAATATGAAATATATTTTTCACAAAATAAAAAATCTTTTTTCTTACCCACCAACCCTTAGTTTAAAAAAAAATATATTTTCTAGCTTGGCAAAGAACACTCCTTCAACTACGAAACACTATGCGACGTCGAATGCATCCAACACTTATACGAATAGTTCGGCGTTGAAAAATGCGTAAACAGCCTAGATGGAGTTTTTGCGTTTTGCATCGTAGACTCTCAGAAAAAAAAAGTATTCCTTGGTCGAGATGCGTATGAAGTGCGACCCTTGTTCCGATTGCTAACCGTCAATGGTTCTCTTGGAGTTTGTTCGGAGGCTAAAGGACTGACAGCTATTGCGGCAGATTTGAATGGTGGGGGTAAATGTTTGGAACCGTTTCCACCCGGTACTTTTGAAGAGTACGATTTGTTGGAGGATGGCAAAGTGAAGTTGATGAGAAGTCAGCGGTATTTCAGTCCGGGAGATCGGCCCGATTTTAAGCCGTTTGTCTCATATGATGGTAATTTTGTTTTATATGGTTTTATTTCAAATATTTGCAAAATTGGAAGAAAAATCTCCTTTTTTTTTTCAAAACGTGGAATTTTTCTTAAAAAAATTATTTTATAGAATTTTAAAATGAAATTTATGATATTGAATAATTAATAACATAACAAAAGTCACATTATTTTAGAAATGTTGAGAATTTTCAAAATATTTTTTTTTTCATAAAAAATAAATTTAACTTAAGGGTCCTTCACCGGCTGTCTTGAAGTTGTCTGCAATCAGCATTGCATCATAGAGAAAAATGCGCAAAATGCGCGAGAGCTTAGGAGAGATTGAGAAAAATATATAATAAACACGCGTATTTATAATTAGTCTATTTCGGTTATACGTTGATGGTTTGTGAAGAAAATCATGTCAAAATATTCAGAAAAAAATTCTCTAGGGCAAGAAGCTCACTAAATTTGAATAATTTTAATTAATCATTGTTAATTATGTTAATTTATTTTTGTTTGTCATATATGTCTTTAAATATCTACTATTTAAAAAAAAAGCTTTGGGAAACAGATTAATCTTTTCAGAATATTTTGACATGATTTTCAGCAAACACCATCAACGCATAACCGAAATACACTAATTATAAATACGCGTGTTTATTATTTATTTTTCTCACTCTCTCCTAAGCTCTCGCCAATCATTCGCGCTCTTTTCTCTATAATGCAATGCTGGTTGCAGACAACTTGGAGACAGTCGGTGAAGGACCTTTAAAATAAATAATTTTAGACAAAATCACAGATAAGTATAACAGATAGGCGGTCTAACGTTAAAATTGGTTTAGCTACCCATCAGTTCCCCTCAACCCGCGTGTATTTTATATTGCCTACATCTAGGAGTATGCCTTTTATATCATAGTTTATTTCATTTTGTTTTGAAAGAAAACTGTAATCACATTATAATTTAACGGATGGTTTTAGAAACTGTATCTGGACGTAAGGTTGCAACTGTTAAATTGTAACTGTTGTAATTGTTGGTTTGGTGTGGTTTGGGCCATATGAAGATGATTTCATATTACGTTATTAGAGTATTATATTATTTTGCAACGCCATCTACCATAGGATAGACTTTGTACCAGAACAGCGCCCCTCCGTGGCCGGCGTTATACTAAAAAAAGCCCTCTCTAGTCGGGCGTTGGCAATATAAAAATGCGAAACACTTTGCCCTATCCGATGGCACAATTGTATATAACCTTATCTGTGACAAAATTTAAATAAAATCATATTTTTTTAAATATATTTTTGAAATTAATAAAAGTGGATGTTCCAAAAAATTAAAAACATAAAAATTTATAAATTTTGAAAAAATATTTTCAATAAAAATTTATTATCAAGTCTATGAATTTTAGTTTCAAATAAATTTTTTAAAAATTCATTTAAAGAAAATTTTTAAATATTTTTTAAATTTAATAAAAATTGTACCAAATAATTTTTAATCAATTTTCAGAACTTGTCGTCGGAAAACACACCGAAAACATCCGCAAACTCCTAATATCCGCCGTTAAAAAACGCCTAATGGCCGACCGAAGAATCGGCTGCTTGCTATCAGGCGGCTTAGACTCCTCATTAATCGCCTCAATCTTTGTCAGCGAATCGAAAAAAGCCAACTTACCCTACAAAATCCAATCATTCGCCATCGGCATGGGCGACAGTCCCGATATTCGTACCGCCCGCAAAGTCGCCGAATACATCGGCACCGAACATTACAAATTCATCTTCAGCGAACAGGATGTGGCCGACGTACTCGACTAATCATTTACACCTTAGAAACGCCTGATATTACGACAGTCCGTGCTTCAATCGCGATGTACTTGATCTCTAGATATATTAAGGAAAACACAAATAGGTCTGTTTTGTTTAGCGGCAAAGGCGCCGATGAAATCGCGCAAGGCTTCATTTATTATCGGGACGCACCGGACGCCAATGCAGCGCATGAAGACAGTTTGCGGCTTCTAAGGGAGATATATTTGTTTGATGGTTTGAGGGCCGACCGCACGATGGCAGCACAAAGGTAATTAGAAAATTTTTAAACAGCGCCATCTATAATTTTTAGAGAATACTAAAAATTATAGATGGCAGATAGTTCAATCATGGCTGCCTGTATTACGTCAGAAGCAACCGCAGCAACGTGACGCGACGTGGCGTAATGTGACGTCACGTGACGCGACGTGACGTTCAATATTTATTTTTATTGCAGTTTGGAGCTTAGAGTACCCTTCCTCGACCTCCAATTTACAGACTACTACCTAAACGTCGAGAAGGAATTAAAGCAGCCGAAAGACGGTGCGGAAAAGCATCTTTTGTGCTCCGCATTCGCAAACGCGGACGTGCTGCTCGATGAGATTCTGTGGCGGCACAAAGAAGCTTTCAGTGACGGTGTAGCGTCGAAAAAAAAGTCGTTGTTCAATGTGTTGCAGGAGATTGTTGAGAAGCGCATGCCCGAAGTATTCGATGCGGACGAGGCGGCGAGGAAGTATCCGCATTGTACTCCCAAAACGAAAGAAGCGTTTTATTATCGTACGATTTTTGAAAAGAGTTATACGAATATGGCTGAGAAGGTGGTGCCTTATTTTTGGATGCCTAGGTGGATTGAAGGTGTTACTGATCCATCGGCGAGGTTTATTAAGCATTATGATATAAAACAAGTTTTAAAAAAAGGCGGCCGCAAACTGAAAAAAATGTAAAATTCTCGTACTAATTTAAATTCTTATTAACCAAAAATACGATTTTTGCAAGCCAAATTTCCTTTTAAAAAATAATATAGCTTGCAGCAGTCCTTATACGCGGCTGCATATAACAAGTTTTAAAAAACACCGCCGCAAACCAAAAAAAAATGTTTAAAATTCTCGTACTAATGTAAGTTTTTATTGACAAAAAATACAATTTTTGCATGCCTAATTTGTTTCTAAAAAATAATATAGCTTGCAGCAGTTCTATATAGGCGGTTGCATATGACAAGTTTTAAAAAAGGTGGCCGCAAACCAAATTTTTTTTAAAAATTCTTGTACTAATTTAAATTTTTATTCACAAAAAATACGATTTTTGCAAATCAAATTTCTATCTAAAAAATAATATAGCTTGCAGCAGTTTTATATAAGCGGTTGCATATAACAAGTTTTAAAAAAAACCGCCGCAAACCAAAAAAAATGTTTATTCACAATCGTTATTGTAATGTTGTGATTACCAACGATTTAGAGGTCGGGAAGTTGAACATTACATACCTAGGTTCGTAATACTGTCAAATAATAAATATGATTGTTTGACACTTGCAACAGTAGAATTTACACAAGTATTTAATGTATTTCGCTATTTCCACACTTTTAATTACATTTAAAGATTAATCTAGTCCAACAGCACAACAAATTAATGAACTATCGTAAAAAACAACACGCAACACTGTATTTTTGTTTTGAACTGGAGTTTTGACAACTGCAATTTCACTCCAGATTTGCTGATCGAAAAGTGCATTTCCACCACGGTCGAAAATGTGTTTTTATTCATACATTTTTAATTATTTTTTTGATAATAAATTGTTCGATTGTGAATAAAATAGTATACATACCTCGGTGGGAATTTCATTACATAATGAATATCATTCCCAACTCGGTTGTAATATACTATTAAAATTCTCGTACTTATTTAAATTTTTATTAACCAAAAATACAATTTTTGCAATCCAAATTTATTTTTAAAAAATAATATAAGTTGCAGCAGTTCTATATACGCGGTTGCATATGACAAGATTTAAAAAAAAACGGCCGCAAACCAAATTTTTTTTTTAAATTCTCGTAGGTACTAATTTAAATTTTATTAACCAAAAATACAATTTTTGCAATACAAATTTCTTTCTAAATAGTTATTTACGTAACAAGTCCGGAAAGTAGTATCTTGCAGGACAAGCAGACGAGTTTCAGGCCGACGCCGCAGGCGGAGGCCTGAAAGTCGGCGTGTCCTGCAAGGAATCTTTCCGGACATGTTGCGTACAATATTTTTTGTGTCGAATACTCTTATAAATACGTAGTTCTTCAAAAAAATGCTAAATAATAAATTGACAATGCAAAAAAATAAATAGAGCCATCTTTTGTTTTCTTTTGACACTAACAAATGTCAATGTCATATACAGTAATTGCAAACTTTCAAAATATGGATACACCAAAACATATTTTAAAAGCTGCAGAAAATGTTATAAACAATTTATTGCCACAATAATCTTCAGGCCGATATTGGAAAAATAACTAACTATGGAAACACTTTGGAAACACTTTGCAGGAAAAACTAAAAATGGAAAAAATATGTAACTATGGAAACACTTTGCAGGCCGAGGCCGGCAAAAACCCTTTTCTGGCGGATTTTAAGATGTAGAAATCTAGTCATGCCGTATGAAGGCGCAAAAAATAATATAGCATGCAGCAGTTTTATATACGCGGTTGCATATTTTGTTTCTGTCATTACCTTCGTTAAAATCTCTAAAAAACTCACTGGATAAATGATCGATGTAGAACAAGAAGACGAAAAAACCAATTATTGAGATTGAGTGTCAAATTTATGTCGCACGGCTAAATAATATTGCATGCTTTCGTCGTATGTTTCTTGCGCGGAAACTATGATTTTCGTATATGGTCGTGGAAAAAACCATTTTTTCTAATACTATTTTAGAATAATAACATTCTTGAACTAATTTTAATTTGAAAATGTACTCATTCTGCAACAAGTGCAAGAATATTCATTCTTATACAAGTGATAGAATGACCACATGTGGCGCCATCTCATGGAAGTTGACGCAACATTAAGCTGTTGTATTTTGATTAATGAATTATTCATTTAACTTATTAATTGTTGATATTAGTAATATTATAATTCAATCAACTAAATCATTCATATTTAGAACATTCTTTATGACATTTTATAACTAATTTTGTTTATTAATACATATATTATAGCGGCGACATCTGTGAACTAATTACCAAAAGCGACTAATTGCCGAAAAACGTAAAAACTGACGTATATTAATTGACGATAGTATTAGAAAAAGTATAGTCTGAAACCCGTCGGAGTGAATATTCAGGGCTCGTGTGAAAAAATTTCCACACGAGCTGAATATTCTCATTCCGCACTCGTTGCAGAATATACTATTACGCACTATTTTGATTTTATAAATTATTTATTTTATTGGTTATAAAAGAATAAAGTGTAAAGCAAATATTGGTTCTGGGGTTTTAACAGCTTCAATTATAGCTATAATTGGCCTTAAAATTTAAGTTACTTAACACTCTATGTTGGCCGACTTCTATGTTATATTTGATTTCAAGTTAATATAAAAAATTTGAGATCAGATTCGCAGAAATATAAACGCTCTCCGCTACTTTAGGACCGGTTGCACCGCTTCCACTTAAACGTCAAGAGTGGGGTTTCACTATTTTATATATAGCCGTGAAACCGCTTGGATTTGCGTGTAACATAGCTTATATGCTCTTCGAGTTTCTGCTAATTCTTAATAAGATTTTTGTATTAAGCACAGCACCAGCAATCTAATGGTATTTTTAGAAAGCGAATAAAATGGTGAACCAGATGATGTTTATTTTAATAGTAGCATTTTTTTTTAATAATTAGCTAGATACAGTCAAAATTGTTATATTTTTGATTTAGGGTTATAGTAAACTAGCAAGTATAAAATGGAAGAGGCTCTCTATTGCGGCTGACCCGCTATTTATGTACACAGACTAAGAGCACTTCTTGTGTTTCTCTCACATATATATTTATTACAATTCTCGCTACTGACATTATACTATTCTCTATACACACATATGTATGTTTAGTTATACTTATATATCACATCTTCCTTTCCTTGTTAACAATTATAAATCATACAATCTGAATCTTTGTTTGCTTTCTTATTAACAGTCACATAATAATTTTAAATCACATCTCATTACTGACATTATACAATTTTCTATTCACACATATGTATGTTTTTTACGTGACCGGACAACTGCCGACAAGACGATCGCTCGCACGACTGCTGCTCACAGAAAACTGCCCACATATATTTATTAAAAAACAATGAATAATAATTATGAAATATTTTATATACATATAATTTCATACCTAATAATTAATTACTTTTAATTCATATAAAAATGAAATGCTTGCAACAAGATATTGGGTGCACTAAATTAACATTGGCTAACGCGCAGGCAGGCCAAATAGAAGTGAAGAAAAAAAAAATACAAAAATCTGTACATTGCCAGTTTCCACTGCAGTACAAAAATATAATAATATAACAAGTTTTAAAAAAGACCGCAAACCGAATTTTTTTTTAAAATTCTGGTACTAATTTATTTTACTTTTAACCAAAAGTACGATTTTTGCACGCCAAATTTCCTTCTAAAAATAATATAGCTTGCAACAGTCCTATGCGTTCGGGATTTCCCCGAATGACTTTTACTTCATTATAATTTTTATATATTAAAGGTTCTTCACCGGCTGTCTCGACGTTGTCTGCAACCATAATTGCATCATAGAGAAAAGAGCGCAAATGATTGGCGAGAGCTTAGGAGAGATTGAGAAAAATATATAATAAACACGCGTATTTATAATTAGTGTATTTCGGTTATGCGTTGATGGTTTTTGATGAAAATTATGTCAAAATATTCAGAAAAAAATTCTCTAGGACAAGAAATTAAAGACGAAAGAAACTAAATTTGAATAATGTTACTTAATCATTGTTAATTATGTTAATTTACTTTTGTTTGTCAAATATATCTTTAAATATCTACTATTTAAAAAAAAACAGATTTGGGAAACAGATTAATCTTTTCAGAATATTTTGACATGATTTTCAGCAAAAACCATCAACGCATAACCGAAATACACTAATTATAAATATGCGTGTTTATTATATATTTTTCTCACTCTCTCCTAAGCTTTCGCCAATCATTTGCGCTCTTTTCTGTATGATGCAATGCTGGTTGCAGACAACTTTGAGACAGTCTGTAAAGAACCCTTAACTCGGACTATTTTTTAGAATTAACAGCTTTAAAAAAGCTAAATAAAAATTATTCATTAATAATTTAATTAAAAACAAATGTTTAAAAAATTTTGTTTGCTTTACATTTTTTTTTATAAATTTTGATAAAAATAATAATAATATTGTTTATTAGTTTATAATGATTTTTTTTATCTAATCTAAAATTGCTTCCGTGACCACTTTGGAGTTACATACTTGAGTTACAAATCTCAGTTCAAAATACGTTATACTTATCGTCATGGTGTTTATATAATAAAATATCTATTTAAAACAGATACAGGGTGTCCCATAATTATGGCATTTTCTTGGACAATCTTTTTATTGTTGAGGACTTTTTGAAAATTAATACTTGAAATTTAGACAAACAAAACCATAATAGTTTAGTTTTAATTTTTTTATTATTTAATTGTTAAAAAAAATCCTCATTGTCGGATCTTCAAAAAGGTGCAATATCCACGGAACACCCTGTATAAGAGAAAAATTTACGTATTGTTTTTTATGGATAGATAAATATTCCTTACAAAACAACTTGTAAAATGATTAAATCTTGTAAACAGATTCCACTTGAGATTAGTATTATTTTAATACCACTTGAAAATAAATTCAAATAACACTTCAAAAAACAAAGAAAAATATTATCAATAATAAAAAAATAAAAACAATTTATTTTATTTAAAAAAATTACATAGTTTATTTAATTAAGAGGAGTATTTCGGCTGAGCTCACATTTCAGCGTGTCTAGCTGGAAGCGCATGCTATTCTCATGGAAAAATCACTGCCACTCGGTGTAAAACCCACCGAAAAACTACTGAATCAATTTTAAATATTTAAAGTGATATACATTCTAAAAATATTAATCTATGCTTTTGATGGAACAAAGTTTTTATAGTTCATTGTACAAAAAAAGATACAGCTACTCAAAGTTAATATAGTTGATATTTCAAATACAAAATAACATAAATGACACTTTGTCTATTGCAATCACAGATAACTCAATTCAGATTATATATCAGTTTAAATATTGAAAATTGATTCTTTAGTTTTTAAGATTGCCCTACTCCCGATTTGAATTTTTTTTATCATATTTTGAACGAGAATCATCGTTAGAGTGCCTGTTCTAGTGCTCGGTAGATGGCTATACGGACGCTCAAACGCGAGATAGCTTCGAAGATGGCTTGTTGCGTCTCATTTCAACACATGCAAATATACTCGAATTCTAATCTCATGCTAATATTTGTGTCCTAACTCTAATAAAAGAGATGAAAGGTATCGTTTGTCGCTTCCACAATTTGCGTTTACCGTTAGCTTTAAAAAGTCCTCCTCTTAATATGAAATATATTTTTCACAAAATAAAAAATCTTTTTTCTTACCCACCAACCCTTAGTTTAAAAAAAAATATATTTTCTAGCTTGGCAAAGAACACTCCTTCAACTACGAAACACTATGCGACGTCGAATGCATCCAACACTTATACGAAAAGTTCGGCGTTGAAAAATGCGTAAACAGCCTAGATGGAGTTTTTGCGTTTTGCATCGTAGACTCTCAGAAAAAAAAAGTATTCCTTGGTCGAGATGCGTATGAAGTGCGACCCTTGTTCCGATTGCTAACCGTCAATGGTTCTCTTGGAGTTTGTTCGGAGGCTAAAGGACTGACAGCTATTGCGGCAGATTTGAATGGTGGGGGTAAATGTTTGGAACCGTTTCCACCCGGTACTTTTGAAGAGTACGATTTGTTGGAGGATGGCAAAGTGAAGTTGATGAGAAGTCAGCGGTATTTCAGTCCGGGAGATCGGCCCGATTTTAAGCCGTTTGTCTCATATGATGGTAATTTTGTTTTATATGGTTTTATTTCAAATATTTGCAAAATTGGAAGAAAAATCTCCTTTTTTTTCAAAACGTGGAATTTTTCTTAAAAAAATTATTTTATTCACAATCGTTATTGTAATGTTGTGATTACCAACGATTTAGAGGTCGGGAAGTTGAACATTACATACCTAGGTTCGTAATACTGTCAAATAATAAATATGATTGTTTGACACTTGCAACAGTAGAATTTACACAAGTATTTAATGTATTTCGCTATTTCCACACTTTTAATTACATTTAAAGATTAATCTAGTCCAACAGCACAACAAATTAATGAACTATCGTAAAAAACAACACGCAACACTGTATTTTTGTTTTGAACTGGAGTTTTGACAACTGCAATTTCACTCATTAATTATTTTTTTGATAATAAATTGTTCGATTGTGAATAAAATAGTATACATACCTCGGTGGGAATTTCATTACAGCCTCGCGCTTATATCTGACCTCGAGGCTTCGCCTCTCGGTCAGATATTAGCCCTCGGCTGTAATGAATATCATTCCCAACTCGGTTGTAATATACTATTATAGAATTTTAAAATGAAATTTATGATATTGAATATTAATAACATAACAAAAGTCACATTATTTTAGAAATGTTGAGAATTTTCAAAATATTTTTTTTTTCATAAAAAATAAATTTAACTTAAGGGTCCTTCACCGGCTGTCTTGAAGTTATCTGCAACCAGCAATGCTTCATAGAGAAAAATGCGCGAAATGCGCGAGAGCTTAGGAGAGAGTGAGAAACATATATAATAAACACTCGTATTTGTAATTAGTCTATTTCGGTTATACGTTGATGGTTTGTGATGAAAATCATGTCAAAATATTCAGAAAAAAATTCTCTAGGGCAAGAAGCTCACTAAATTTGAATAATTTTAATTAACCATTGTTAATTATGTTAATTTATTTTTGTTTGTCATATATGTCTTTAAATATCTACTATTTAAAAAAAAAAACCTTTGGGAAACAGATTAATCTTTTCAGAATATTTTGACATGATTTTCAGCAAAAACCATCAACGCATAACCAAAATACACTAATTATAAATACGCGTGTTTATTTTATATTTTTCTCACTCTCATAAGCTAAGCTCTCGCCAATCATTCGCGCTCTTTTCTCCATAATGCAATGCTGGTTGCAGACAACTTGGAGACAGTCGGTGAAGGACCTTTAAAATAAATAATTTTAGACAAAATTTAAACAAAATCTAGGTGGATTGAAGGTGTTACTGATCCTTCGGCGAGGTTTATTAAGCATTATGGTATAAAACAAGTTTTAAAAAAAGGCGGCCGCGAACTGAAAAAAATGTAAAATTCTCGTACTAATTTAAATTCTTATTAACCAAAAATACGATTTTTGCAAGCCAAATTTCCTTTTAAAAAATAATATAGCTTGCAGCAGTCCTTATACGCGGTTGCAAATAACAAGTTTTGAAAAAGACCGCCGCAAACCAAAAAAAATGTTTAAAATTTTCGTACTAATGTAAATTTTTATTAACAAAAAATACAATTTTTGCAAGCCTAATTTGTTTCTAAAAAATAATATAGCTTGCAGCAGTTCTATATAGGCGGTTGCATATGACAAGTTTTAAAAAAGGTGGCCGCAAACCGATTTTTTTTTTTTTAAATTCTCTTACTAATTTAAATTTTTATTCACGAAAAATACGATTTTTGCAAATCAAATTTCTATCTAAAAAATAATATAGCTTGCAGCAGTTTTATATACGCGGTTGCATATAACAAGTTTTAAAAAAAACCGCCGCAAACCAAAAAAAATGTTTAAAATTCTCGTACTAATTTAAATTTTTATTAACCAAAAATACAATTTTTGCAATCCAAATTTATTTTTAAAAAATAATATAGCTTGCAGCAGTTATATACGCGGTTGCATATGACAAGATTTAAAAAAAAAACGGCCGCAAACCGATTTTTTTTTTAAATTCTCGTACTAATTTAAATTTTATTAACCAAAAATACAATTTTCGCAATACAAATTTCTTTCTAAAAATAATATAGCTTGCAGCAGTTTTATATACGCGGTTGCATATTTTGTTTCTGTTTCAATAAATGCACCATTAATCTGTCATTACTTTCGTTAAAATCTCTAAAAAACTCACCGGATAAAGGATCGGTGTAGAACAAGAAGACAAAAAATCCAATTATTGAGATTAAGTGTCAAATTTATGACGCACAGCTTACCCGTGCGTTATAATAACGCACGGCTAAATATTATTGCATGCTTTCGTCGTATGTTTCTTGCGCGGAAACTATGATTTTGGTATATGGTCGTGGAAAAAACCAGTTTGTCCACACTTATAGAATAATATATGCATTATTTAAGTGTTTTCTCAAGTATAATTATATTCAATATACACTAGTGTATAACTTTCATTATGCACTAGTGTATAATGATGTCATTGAAAAATATACGTTTTATATACGTTTTTTTATATTATATAAAAATATATATTTTTTTTATATTATATTATATTTTTTTTTCTCTCTATACGTTTTCGTCATTTAAAACAGAAGAAGAAGAATACGATAACCTAAAATATTTGATTTGTTGATGATAACAGAAAGTACAATATAAATTTTTATATATTTCAAGGGTAAGTGTGGACAAAGAATAGTATTTTACTCGCATATAATGGCAATTATTCACTCAGGTGATTTGCGAAACTCGCCTGCGGCTCGTCTCGCAAACATCACCTTCATGAATAATTGCCATCATTAATGCTTGTGGTATAATATACTATTTTCTAATACTATTTTAGAATAATAACATTCTTGAACTAATTTTAATTTGAAAATGTACTCATTCTGCAACAAGTGCAAGAATATTCATTCTTATACAAGTGATAGAATGACCACATGTGGCGCCATCTCATGGAAGTTGACGCAACATTAAGCTGTTGTATTTTGATTAATGAATTATTCATTTAACTTATTAATTGTTGATATTAGTAATATTATAATTCAATCAACTAAATCATTCATATTTAGAACATTCTTTATGACATTTTATAACTAATTTTGTTTATTAATACATATATTATAGCGGCGACATCTGTGAACTAATTACCAAAAGCGACTAATTGCCTAAAAACGTAAAAACTGACGAATATTAATTGGCGATAGTATTAGAAAAAGTATAGTCTGAAACTCGTCGGAATGAATATTCAGGGCTCGAGCGGAAAAAATTTCCACACGGGCTGAATATTCTCATTCCGCACTCGTTGCAGAATATACTATTACGCACTATTTTGATTTTATAAATTATTTATTTTATTGATTATAAAAGAATAAAGTGTAAAGCAAATATTGGTTCTGGGGTTTTAACAGCTTCAATTATAGCTATAATTGGCCTTAAAATTTAAGTTACCTAACACTCTATGTTGGCCGACTTCTATGTTATATCTGATTTCAAGTTAATATAAAAAATTTGAGATCAGATTCGCAGAAATATAAACGCTCTCCGCTACTTTAGGCCCGGTTGCACCGCTTCCACTTAAACGTCAAAAGTGGGGTTTCACTATTTTATATATAGCCGTGAAACCGCTTGGATTTGCGTGGAACATAGCTTATATGCTCTTCGAGTTTCTGCTAATTGTTAATAAGATTTTTGTATTAGGCACAGCACCAGCAATCTAATGGTATTTTTAGAAAGCGAATAAAATGGTGAACCAGATGATGTATATTTTAATAGTAGCATTTTTTTTAATAATTAGCTAGATACAGTCAAAATTGTTATATTTTTGATTTAGGGTTATATAGTCTGTCCGTTTATGATAGGCTATTACGTCATCAATTGTATATGACGCAATCTAAAGGTCTATTCCGATTAACCTGCGGTTCCGAGTCACCAGCGGTTTTTTATGAGTTCGTTTTGAGGGCCCTGCAATTGGCAGGTCTTTGTTTTTGCCAGCAGCCACTCTATTAACACTCGTTAAACTTATTTTAAGTGCATTTGCCACCAAAATTTGCCGAGCAAATTTACAACCATGTTTTTCACTTCACTAGAAAGGCACTTTTGTCCTGGCGAATGTGAACTATACTTTATGCGTGACCAACAAAACGTTGGTAATAAACTAAATGTCACTACAAATAAAATCTTTCTCGCTCATTTTCTCAGTTAATACCTCATATTATCGCCTAATTTTTATCGCAATATTAATATTATTGATTATTAACGGATTTATGCCTAAAATTAATTGGATTCTGTCGTTTTAATTTTTATTTTAGCGGTTGGTATTAACTACGTCATAACTGCTAAGCAGTGACGCAATAGCCTATCATAAACGGACAGCGTATAGTAAACTAGCAAGTATAAAATGGAAGAGGCTCCTTATTGCGGCTGACCCGTTATTTATGTACACAGACTAAGAGCACTTCTTGTGTTTCTCTCACATATATATTTATTACAATTCTCGATACTGACATTATACTATTCTCTATACACACATATGTATGTTTAGTTATACTTATATATCACATCTCCCTTTCCTTGTTAACAATTATAAATCATACAATCTGAATCTTTCTTTGCTTTCTTATTAACAGTCACATAATAATTTTAAATCACATCTCATTACTGACATTATACAATTTTCTATTCACACATATGTATGTTTTTTACGTGACCGGACAACTTCCGACAAGACGATCGCTCGCACGACTGCTGCTCACAGAAAACTGCCCACAGTTTATATTTATTAAAAAACAATGAATAATAATTATGAAATATTTTATATACATATAATTTCATAGCTAATAATTAATTACTTTTAATTCTTATAAAAATGAAATGCTTGCAACGAGATATTGGGTGCAATAAATTAACATTTGCTAACGCGCAGGCAGGCCAAATAGAAGTGAAGAAAAAAAAAATACAAAAATCTGTACATTGCCAGTTTCCACTGCAGCACAAAATTATAATAATATAACAAGTTTTAAAAAAGACCGCAAACCGAATTTTTTTAAAAAATTCTGCTACTAATTTATTTTACTTTTAACCAAAAGTACGACTTTTGCACGCCAAATTTTCTTCTAAAAATAAAATTGCTTGCTACAGTCCTATGTAGGCGGTTGCATAAAACAAGTTTTAAAAAAAGGCGGCCGCAAACCAAAAAAATTGTAAAATTCTCGTACTAATTTAAATTCTTATTAACCAAAAATACGATTTTTGTAAGCCAAATTTCCTTTTAAAAAATAATATAGCTTGCAGCAGTCTTTATACGCGGTTGCATATGACAAGTTTAAAAAAAAACGCCGCAAACCGAAAAAAATGTTTAAAAGTTCCGTAAAATTTTCGTACTAATTTAAATTTTTCTTTAAAATTAAATTAGTTAAATTTTTCTTAATCAAAAATACCCCTCAGGGACTGCGATGGCTTGCACTATCGCAGTACGGGCTCAGCAAACCCGAGGTACCCGAGCTTCCGTAAACCTTGTGGGCTGCAACGACCCGGACGGGAGGGGATCGGAACCCAAGCGTACGGTAGTAGCTACAAGGAACGGTGGCTTGGCTACCCGGCCAAGTCGCGAGGAGACAACCTCTATAATAAACCCTAATCCCAAGCAGTCGTGCGCGGCGACGGGATGCGTGACTGGTGGGAGACCAGTATTTAGCGGCGAACCTTGGGTACCGGGCGACCCCCATTGTACATAGCCTTACCAGCACATGCAGGCACTGTGCTGGCGGACCCTTTATTTCCTGAATACTCGTGGGAACAATATGGACCATTTAAACTCAATTAAAACAAAATCGGACGACGTAAGGAACTACCAGGCTAGTCCTGGCAAGGAACTTACCTCGTCACCGAAACGCGTCGGTAAAAACGACGCTATTCAGCCATCCGGCAGTGGGGACTTTGTAGCCGAGGGCCCTGTCAAGGGGAACTCCGCAGCAGAGGCACAACTGTCTGGTGACTCGGCAACACCTGCCAAGAAAGCAGGCCAGCTCTCAGGAGCACAAAAGAAGAGAAGGCGAAGGCTGCGTCTCGCAGCTCAAGCCAGCTCTTCGGTGACGCAGGAAGTAATGGCCTCCACGTCTGCGGGCTCCAAGCGGGACCGCAGCGTGGGGGACACTCCTCCCAGCATCACCCAAACTGCTAAAACGCCGAGGCCTTCCGCCAACGCTTTTAGTTACGCTCAGGCTGCTGGACTGAGATACGCTATCGCTCCTTCGGATTACCCCAAAGTAACGATAACGAGGGAACAAAGTTTGTTTGTTTCCTCGGCGGTCTCAAAGAAGGCAGACTGCATTGAGGGTAGCTTCTTCCCGCGGTTTGGTGGGTTTCGGTTGTCGGAGTTGGGGACGATCAACGTCTCCTGCGAAGACAGCCGCACTGCTGAATGGCTGGAAGAGGTTTTCCCAACAATCAGCTTTTGGGAGGGCTCTAACCTTCGCTTGGAGAAGGGGGGAGCAATCCCTAAACTGAAAAAGTTTATCGCCGTGGGGGAAGAAACCTCTGAGACCACGGCTGATATTTATAAACGTATTGGGCGCAACCATCAGTGCCTCAATACTTTGTTGTGGAAGGTGCACGATAGGAAGGACGAGGATTCCAAGATCCGTTTAGTCCTTGATATCGATCCGGCATCGGCGAAGCACTTGGAAGCCCTCAGCTTCTCGTTGTACTCTGGGGTAATGAAGCTCAAACTTCACAGACCCCAGCCCAAAACGAAGGCTTCTCCTCAAGGTCCTTCAAGTAGAGCCAAAGTCAACCCTTCTGTGGAAATGGTACCCATGGAAACCGAAGTGGTTGAAACAAGCTCTACTGTGGAGAAACCTCTTCAAGGCAACTCCACAAGCAATGAAGGCGGGACCACCTCTACTAACACACCTGGTGTGGTAGCGGAAGGCGGAACTGCTGGAGCTAACCAGCCTGAGAACCCGACTTTAGGGGGACCAGAGCCACAAACCGGCAAACCCTAGAATCCTAGCAATGGCTAAGGAAATAGTGTTTGCTCAGATTAACTTGCACCATAGCAAGGCGGCGTCCTTCCTTATAGGGCGTCAAATGGCTATGGGGCATACACACATATACCTCATACAAGAACCTTGGATAAACAAGGGAATCGTAAAAGGGCTTTCAGGGTGCGGAGGGAATACTCACTATTGCACCTCGCACACCCACCCTCGCGCCTGCATATTTATCTCCGATAAGTTACAGGTCAAACCCCTCTACAACTTTTGCAGCAGGGATCTGGTAGATCTACTGCTACCGACTGGTAGGAACGGAACGGACCAAATAGTGATCTGTTCAGCCTACCTACCTTATGACTCGCCAGGGCCTCCTCCCTCCAGAGAATTTGAGGACCTGGTAAAATTTTGCGAGGCCAAAAAGTACGAACTCCTGATGGGCTGCGACGCCAACTCTCACCACACTGTGTGGGAAAGCTCGGACGTCAACCTAAGGGGGGAAAAACTTTTAGAATATCTCTACACGACAGATCTGGACCTGCTAAATCGCGGTAGCTCACCAACTTTTGTTACCGCGAGCAGGCAGGAAACCATTGATGTCACACTAGCTTCTAACAATCTTTCTCAGAAGATTGTCAATTGGCATGTATCAAACAAACCGTCACTGTCGGATCACAGATACATAGTCTTTAAACTGGCTGCTGAGACTAACAACACAGTTAAGTATCGCAATCCAAAAAAAAAAACAGATTGGGACAATTATAGAGTCTCTTTGAGCACAAAGCTAAGTGACCTTCCACCCACACCGCGTAAAGTGTGTGACTCGGAAACCTTTGCAAACTTTCTTCAGGAGGCGGTGGTATCTTCTTATGAGGAGAACTGTCAACTGAAGACACAAAAACTGGGGAAAAGGGTGACTTGGTGGAACCCCGAAATCCAAACAATGCGAGTGCAAACACGTAAACTACTGAGAACCGCCTTGCGCACAGGATTCCTGTCTGACTGAGACCTGTGCAAAAGCGCGCAACGCAGGTATAAAAACCTCATACGCAGGTCCAAACGGGAAAGCTGGAAGAACTTCTGCTCAGAAATAGAAGGTTTTCCAGAGGCTCTTAGGGTAAATAAGGTTATATCTAAAAACAGAAACGCAAAGCTGACGACTCTGAGGCTCCCCTCGGGTGAGCTCACAACTTCCCCTGAGGAGACTCTCCAAGGGCACACATCCAAGGGCTCGACCGATGGACTGGGACCTTGCATCAAAAGTTGTCACCTACGACAGAATCAACTGGGCAATAAAATCCTTTGAAAGGTACAAAAGCGCCGGTATAGACAGGATCTTTCCGGCCTTATTACAAGAGGGGGCAAACTGCCTGCAGGCACCACTGTACCACCTCTTCCGCTCCTGTCTAGCTCTGGGCTACATACCGGTGGCCTGGAGAACGGCAAGAGTAATCTTCATTCCAAAAGCAGGCCGTACCAGCTACGACCAAGCAAAGGATTTCCGACCTATCAGCCTGACATCTTTCCTACTAAAAACATTGGAGAGACTGGTAGATAGGTTCATCAGAGATGGGGCACTTGTAAGACAACCCTTACACACCCAACAACATGCATATCAATCGGGACGCTCGGTAGACACAGCACTTCACTGTCTTGTCTCCCGGGTGAAGAAAGCGATTGAGCAAAAGGAAATGGCACTTGGCACTTTCTTGGACATTGCGGGTACTTTCGATAACACTACTTTCGAAAGCATAAACAACGCAGCAATTCAGCACTCGGTGGAACCCACCATCGTCAGGTGGATTGACAGGATGTTAAGCGAACGTCTTGTTGTGTCTGCACTCGAGGGGGGACCGTTGAGGTCAAAGTCAACAAAGGATGTCCGCAGGGTGGTGTTCTTTCACCTGTACTGTGGTGCCTGGTCGTTGACGAACTCATACGGGCCCTGAACCAATCGGGTGTATACGCACAAGGCTACGCAGACGACATTGTCATCTTGGCCATCGGCAAGTATCCGAAAATAGTGTCGGAGATTATGACGAGGTCACTGAAGATAGTCACTGAATGGTGTAAGGCAAGAGGACTGTCGGTAAACCCGACTAAAACAGTCACCGTGCCGTTCACAAACAAGAGGAAAATCTCGTTTGAAGAACCCAAACTCGCGGGACACACCCTTACACTCTCGGAGTCGGTCAAATATCTTGGAGTGATCTTAGATAAAAAAACTGCTCTGGGAAAAACACGTCGAAAGACAAAGCAAAAGGGCCACCGCTTCCTTATGGATGTGCAGCAGAACCTTCGGGCCCTCATGGGGGCTCAAACCCAAAATCATATACTGGATTTTCACTACGGTTGTAAAACCAATGCTAACTTATGGTGCGCTGGTCTGGTGGCAAGCCGGCAAACGCCTCACCATACAAAGCCAACTTGCCAAAGTGCAAAGACAAGCACTTCTCTGTATAACCGGAGCTCTGCGTACCACTCCCACGGCATCACTGGAAGCGCTCATAGGACTCATGTCCCTCCAACTAAGTGTTGAGGCGGAGGCAAGAAGAGCTGCATACAGACTGTCATGCGGAGAATGTAAACTCTTGATAAGAGGACCGGGACACAGCAGGGTCTGGTCCGACGTGACTCAGACCCATAACTTTTCAACTATGAGGAGGGATAGATGTGGACCACTCTTTAATTTCGAGAGGAAATACGAAATTGGCATATCATGCTTAAACGATTGGACCTCCAATCCAGAAGGGCTTCTTAAACCTAGTGGACCGGTCTGGTTCACAGACGGCTCTAGGTCCGAAAACGGCACTGGAGCAAGCATTACATGCAAAAGACCTAAATATAGCCACACGCTTTCTTTAAGAAAAATGGTTACCACGTTTCAGGCGGAGATTGTTGCAATCTTGGCTTGTGCGCAAGAAAACCTAAACCGAGGGACTCACAATAAGAACCTCACCATCTGCACCAACAGTCAAGCTGCGCTAGGTGCCTTGGGTTCGTACCAAAGCAAATCGGTGCTCCTCCAGGACTGCATAAAAGCCCTGGGGAGACTGTGTGAGCAAAACCGGGTTCGCATTCTATGGATCCCTAAGCAGGTGGACATTCCAGGCATGTCCAATGCCAGCCTGCTAGCTGACAAAGGTTCCAAATCAGAGTTGATTGGACCCGAACCAGCATGTGGCATTACCCCAAACACGATTAAAACCGAAATAGGGCGATGCTTTGAAACAAAATTCAGCCAACACTGGAAAAACCTAGATGGTCTGCGGCAGAGCAAACTCTTCATAGATGGGCCCTCGAATAACAGATCACAGGCACTACTGGCACTGAACAAACAGCAGCTACGAAACGCAGTTGGACTTTTAACGGGACACTGCACCCTAAACAAACATCTGCACACCATGGGTCTTATAGGAGACGCCACCTGCAGATGCTGTGAAGAAGAGGAGGAAACTCCATTCCACCTAATCTCCGAATGTCTGGCGTTTGCCGAAATCAGAAGAGACATACTGGGTGACACAGTTCTGTCACCTTCTACTGTGAGGACCATGCCGCTGGGCAAACTACTATCCTTCTTGGATGTAGCTGGCCTAAGCACAATGGAGACTCGCTGAGGAGTTGTCAAGCGCAATGGGCCTACATGGCCTGAGCGCTTGCATCTTTTCATTTCATAGGGTTCACTCGCTCCGGTTAGCTCACGCGCCGGCAACACCCGTAAAAAAAAAAACAAAAAAAAAAAACAAAAAAAAAAACCAAAAATACGATTTTTGCAAACCAAATTTCCTTTTAAAAAATAATAAAGCTTGCAGCAGTTCTATATACGCGGTTGCATATAACAAGTTTTAAAAAAAACCGCCGCAAACCAAAAAAAATGTTTAAAATTCTCGTACTAATTTAAATTGTTATTAACCAAAAATACAATTTTTGCAATACAAATTTCTTTCTAAAAAATAATATAGCTTGCAGCAGTTTTATATACGCGGTTGCATATTTTGTTTCTGTTTCAATAAATGCACCATTAATCTGTCATTACCTTGGTTAAAATCTCTAAAAAACTCACTGGATAAATGATCGCTGTAGAACAAGAAGAAGAAAAAACCAATTATTGAGATTAAGTGTCAAATTTATGACGCACAGCTTACCCGTGCGTTATAATAACGCACGGCTAAATAATATTGCATGCTTTCGTCGTATGTTTCTTGCGCGGAAACTATGATTTTCGTATATGGTCGTGGGAAAAACCATTTTAGGAACTATTTGGATTTTATAAATTATTTATTTTATTGATTATAAAAGAATAAAGTGTAAAGCAAATATTGGTTCTGGGGTTTTAACAGCTTCATTTATAGCTATAATTATCCTTAAAATTTAAGTTACTTAACACTCTATATTGGCCAACTTCTATGTTATATTTGATTTCAAGTTAATATAAAAAATTTGAGATCAGATTTGCAGAAATATAAACGCTCTTTGCTACTTTAGGCCCGGTTGCACCGCTACCACTTAAACGTCAAAAGTGGTGTTTCACTATTTTATATATAGCCGTGAAACCGCTTGGATTTGCGTGGAACATAGCTTATATGCTCTTCGAGTTTCTGCTAATTGTTAATAAGATTTTTGTATTAGGCACAGCACCAGCAATCTAATGGTATTTTTAGAAAGCGAATAAAATGGTGAACCAGATGATGTATATTTTAATAGTAGCATTTTTTTAATAATTAGCTAGACACAGTCAGCTATTGTTATATTTTCGATTTAGGGTTATAGTAAACTAGCAAAATTGTTATATTTTCGATTTAGGGTTATAGTAAACTAGCAAGTATAAAATGGAAGAAGCTCTTATTGCGGCTGACCCGCTATATATGTGCACAGAGTAAGAGCACTTCTTGTGTTTCTCTCACATATATATTTATTACAATTCTCGTTACTGACATTATACTATTCTCTATACACACATATGTATGTTTAGTTATACTTATATATCACATCTCCCTTTTCTTGTTAAGAATTATAAATCATACAATCTGAATCATTGTTTGCTTTATTATTAACAGTCACATAATAACTTTAAATCACATCTCATTACTGACATTATACAATTTTCTATTCACACATATGTATGTTTTTCACGTGACCGGACAACTGCCGACAAGACGATCGCTCGCACAACTGCTGCTCACAGAAAACTGCCTAGAGTTTATATTTATTAAAAAACAATGAATAATAATTATCAAATATTTTATATACATATAATTTCATAGCTGATAATTAATTACTTTTAATTCATATAAAAATGAAATGCTTGCAACGAGATATTGGGTGCAATATATTAACGTTGGCTAACGCGCAGGCAGGCCAAATAGAAGTGAAGAAAAAAAAATACAAAAATCTGTACATTGCCAGTTTCCACTGCAGTACAAAAATATAATAATATAACAAGTTTTAAAAAAGACCGCAAACCGAATTTTTTTTTAAAATTCTGGTACTAATTTATTTTACTTTTAACCAAAATTACGATTTTTGCACGCCAAATTTACTTCTTAAAATAATATAGCTTGCAACAGTCCTATGTAGGCGGTTGCATAAAACAAGTTTTCAAATAAGGCGGCCGCAAACCGAAAAAAATGTAAAATTCTCGTACTAATTTAAATTCTTATTAACCAAAAATACGATTTTTGTAAGCCAAATTTCTTTTTAAAAAATAATATAGCTTGCAGCAGTCTTTATACGCGGTTGCATATGACAAGTTTTAAAAAAAAACCGCCGCAAACCGAAAAAAATGTTTAAAAGTTCCGTAAAATTCTCACTTGTAATCTCACAAGAGCATGAATTCTATCCGGAATTTTTTTTGAGTGCATTTCAACAACGTATTAATCGGCCCGAGTGGAACACGAGGGCCCGATTACGTTGTTGGAATGCACGATAAAAAATTTCCAGGATATGAATTCATGCTCGAGTGCAGATTCGGTAAGAAAATCGCACCAATACACTTACAAAAATTGATCAGAATTCAAAAAGTTTTTGATATTTTTTAATCAAGTTGCAATAGAACTGCGTATCTATGAGCAACGATTGTTGAAAACAAAATACTAAATGTGTCAAAGTCAAAAATGTCGCGCTTCGGAAAACAGTCATTGAATGCAATTGATAAAGCTGTGGAAGATACGGTACCAAATATTACAAATACGGTACCAAAAAGATACGGTACCAAATAAAACAATTGTGTTTTTAATTTTAATCATTAATTTTGTTAGTTTATTTAATTTTTTAGTTCTAATTAAATTATTTATTTTGACATTTGTTTTGACATAATAATTTCCGCTGAAATTTTCTACTGCTTGGTGTAATGGATAAAATTTCCGAAAAATTTTGTTGTTGCCATGGTAATATACTCAAATGCAACGTTTCTATTGGTCGTAAATTAAAATTAGTATAGTGCGATTTTCGTAGTAATTTAAATTTTTATTCACGAAAAATACGATTTTTGCAAATCAAATTTTTATCTAACAAATAATATAGCTTGCAGCAGTTTTATATACGCGGTTGCATATAACAAGTTTTAAAAAAATCGCCGCAAACCAAAAAAAATGTTTAAAATTCTCGTACTAATTTAAATTTTTATTGACCAAAAATACAATTTTTGCAATCCAAATTTATTTTTAAAAAATAATATAGCTTGCAGCAGTTCTATATACGCGGTTTCATATGACAAGATAAAAAAAAAACGGCCGCAAACCGATTTTTTTTTTCAAATTCTTGTACTAATGGGCTCAGCTCCTAATTTGAGAAAAAAATGCTATCGTTTAAAGTACATATAAAAAATGCTAATAAAAATTTTTGCAATTTTTTTTTCATTTAAATTAAGCTTAAAAAAAGAGTAAGGGTGGAGTGGCGGGAAAATGTTTTTTTCTAATACTATTTTAGAATAATAACATTCTTGAACTAATTTTAATTTGAGAATGCACTCATTCTGCAACAAGTGCAAGAATATTCATTCTTATACAAGTGATAGAATGACCACATGTGGCGCCATCTCATGGAAGTTGACGCAATATTAAGCTATTTTATTTTGATTAATGAATTATTCATTTAATTTATTAATTGTTGATATTAGTAATATTATAATTCAATCAACTAAATCATTCATATTTAGAACATTCTTTATGACATTTTATAACTAATTTTGATTATTAATGCATATATTATAGCAGCGACATCTGTGAACTAATTCCCAAAAGCGAGTCATTGCCAAAAAAACGTAAAAACTGACGTATTTTAATTGACGATAGTATTAGAAAAAGTATAGTCTGAAACTCGTCGGAATGAATATTCAGCCCTCGTGGAACCGTCACACTCGCCTTCGGCTCGCGTGACAAATTTCCACTCGGACTGAATATTCTCATTCCGCACTCGTTGCAGAATATACTATTTGAAATTAATGACGTGGTTTGTTAATATTTAATTCACTGTATAAACACTAGATGGAACTAATATCATTACTTTCACATTTATCACCAAATAAATAATAACTCGAATAAATAACTTGGTAGGACAAGCACTTGCAGTATTCTTGCATGTATTAACACAGCATTTTTTTAGTTGAATAGAGCTGACGCTACTCATCGTCTCTGTAATATATATTTTTACACTAGCAGATAATATGAATTAATCTGAAGTTTAATTTATAAGCAAGCTACCATGATTTTGGAAAATTATGTAGAAATCAAATTAGTTTTTTACAGATTCCTGTCATTTTGTATATTAACAAACTACGTCACAGAAATGATATGAATAATTAATGAATTATTTTCAACATTTTCTTTTTCAACAAGTATAATCATTTTAAAACAAATTATTACTTAACAAGTATATTACGTACCCCTACTATTACATGAAATTAATATAAACGCATTTCTCGAATGAGGAGCCTATCCTATTTAAATTTTTATTAACCAAAAATACAATTTTTGCAATACAAATTTTTTTCTAAAAAATAATATAGCATGCAGCAGTTTTATATACGCGGTTGCATATTTTGTTTCTGTTTCAATAAATGCACCATTAATCTGTCATTACCTTGGTTAAAATCTCTAAAAAACTCAATGGATAAATGATCGCTGTAGAACAAGAACGTATATGGTCGTGGGAAAAACCATTTTACGCACTATTTTGATTTTATAAATTATTTATTTTATCTATTATAAAATAATAAAGTGTAAAGCAAAGATTGGTTCAGGGGTTTTAACCGCTTCATTTATAGCTATAATGACTGACTTCTATGTTATATGTGATTTCAAGTTAATATAAAAAATTTGAGATCAGATTCGCAGAAATATACACGCTCTCCGCTACTTTAGGCCCGGTTGCACCGCTTCCACTTAAACGTTAAAAGTGGGGTTTCATTATTTTATATATAGCCGTGAAACCGGTTGAATTTGCGTGAAACATAGCTTATATGCTCATCGAGTTTCTGCTAATTCTTAATAAGATTTTTGTATTAGGCACAGCACCAGCAATCTAATGGTATTTTTAGAAAGCGAATAAAATTGTGAACCAGATGATGTATATTTTAATAGTTGCATTTTTTTATTAATTAGCTAGACACAGTCAAAATTGTTATATTTTCGATTTAGGGTTATAGTAAACTAGCAAGTATAAAATGAAAGAGGCTCTTTATTGCGGCTGACCCGCTATAGTCGGGAATCTGAATGCACAAATTCGATCATGGGGTGTGCACTCGATGATATATGGTTTTAAAAATATGCATATTATGTAGAATGATTTTCCGGATCTGACTATGGGGTAGGCCCGTTTTTTCAGGATTGCAAAAAGGCACAAAAAATTATTTTCACATTTTTTTTTTGGTATTGAAAAATGTGAAATTTTATGTTTACACCGCTACAGCAGGAGTATTATTCATCTCATTGAAATGATTTTTAAACCAATAAAAAGCTCAATTATTTCACGTTCACACACTGCAAATTGTTTATCAAAATTCTTAATAATAATTGCTACAGAAATTGTTTAAACAAACCGCGCACAAAAACTGCATTATAAACTTCAGCATCGAGGTATTTTAAAAACTATTATAGATAGATGCATACATAATTGGTATAAAATGTGCAAAAAAGAATGAAGAAGTTTTTAGTGAAAAAATTACATAGATCGATTCATTTGTGTAAAAGTTATGATTTTTTTTATAACGCGCTTTGTGGTTTTCCGCTGAGCGTATGTACGACTTTAACACGAAGATGGTCTCGCACACATTATTTGATCAGTTGCGTTACCACTGCACATTACTAATTATATTAATAAATAAATTCTATATTTTGTAATAATTTCAAATTAAACATAAACTTGAAAATTTATTATATATTAAATTTACGACATTGACCCTCACAATAGCAACCTATTATACACTGTAATCCAACTTTGTTGCACCTGCAATTTTTGGTACATTTTTTAAATTTACATTTACAAAACATATTTTCGGATGATAAATTTGGACGAGCATTTATAGTTATCAATTTTGGTATAAGAACATTGTCTTCTAAATTCCATCCAAAGTTAGTTGGATTCGGAATTTTTGGATTTAAGGCCGTAGCATTTTTCCAAATAATTATTTGAAATGCAGCTCTCAGAATGTGTTAATAAAAAGAATCCTCGGTCGGTGGTAAGTTTCTTATATCAGATTTACAAGTATAAAATAAATGTGCACGTAATTTATTTAAATCTCCAGTAAATAATAGTCGACCATACAAAACTTTGAAAAAATATCGCGCTGAATTTCGAAGGTACTGATCAAATAATGTGTGCGAGACCGTCTTAGTGTTAAAGTCGTACATACGCTCAGCGGAAAACAGCAAAGCGCGTTATTAAAAAAATCATATCTTTTACACAAATGAATCGATCTATGTAATTTTTGCACTAAAAACTTCTTCATTCTTTTTTGCACATTTTATACCAATTATGTATGCATCTATCTTCAATAGTTTTTAAAATACCTCGATGCTGAAGTTTATAATGCAGTTTTTGTGCGCGGTTTGTTTAAACAATTTCTGTAGCAATTATTATTAAGAATTTTGATAAACAATTTGCAGCGTGTGAATGTGAAAGAATTTAGCTTTTTATTGGTTTAAAAATCATTTCAATGAGATGAATAATACTCCTGCTGTAGCGGTGTAAACATAAAATTTCACATTTTTCAATACCAAAAAAAAAATGTGAAAATAATTTTTTGTGCCTTTTTGCAATCCTGAAAAAACGGGCCTACCCCATAGTCAGATCCGGAAAATCATTCTACATAATATGCATATTTTTAAAACCATATATCTCCCGAGTGCACACTTCGACTTTTAAACAGCGTCTTTTCGGGGTCTAGATTCCCGACTACTATTTATGTACACAGACTAAGAGCACTTCTTGTGTTTCTCTCACATATATATTTATTACAATTCTCATTACTGACATTATACTATTCTCTATACACACATATGTATGTTTAGTTATACTTATATATCACATCTCCCTTTCCTTGTTAACAATTATAAATCATACAATCTGAATCTTTGTTTGCTTTCTTATCTTAACAGTCACATAATAATTTTAAATCACATCTTATTACTGACATTATACAATTTTCTATTCACACATATGTATGATTTTTACGTGACCGCACAACTGCCGACAAGACGATCGCTCGCACGACTGCTGCTCACAGAAAACTGCCCACAGCTTATCTTTATTAAAAAACAATGAATAATAATTATGAAATATTTTATATACATATAATTTAATAGCTAATAATTAATTACTTTTAATTCATATAAAAATGAAATGTTTGCAACAATATATTGGGTGCACTAAATTAACATTGGCTAACGCGCAGGCAGGCCAAATACCGAGTGATCAAAAATGATTGTCCGCAAAAAAACAAAAATTTCCGAAATTTGCTCGAAATTACTTTCTTTTGTTTCAAATATCCTCAAAACTTTTTTCTACGTGCTTGTAAAATTGTCAAATACGAAAAATGTCACCATATACGACTCGTCACGTTTGAATTTTAATTTTGAAGTTGTCAATTTATGAAATGGTTTTTACACGAGAACAAGATACTTTTCTAATTGAATCATATTTTAAGAATGCCCACCGCGAACCAGATAACACATGGACGCATAATTTAGCAGATTGCATAACTGATTTTTATGAAAAATTTCTCAATGAAGTGGTGGATCGGCAAACCCTTACAAAACACATCCATCGAGTTGTTAATCGCTTCCAAAGAAATGGGACTGTTTTAAAAGGCAAAACTACCGGTAGGCCTACGAAATTAACACCTGTTGTTTTGCAAGGTATTCAAAACCGCATTGACGAAAACAATAATGTATCCATTAGAAGAATTGCTCGACAAACCGGCTTGTCTTTTGGAACCTGCCAAAAAGCTTTAAAGAAGCGTCTGCATCTGTATCCTTACAGAGTTTCTGTTGTCCAAGAACTTTTGCCCCATGATCATCAGGGAAGAATAAATTATTGCAATTGGTTCAATAATACGTTGCGAGGCAATATAGACTTACAGAACAAAACCTTTTTTACTGATGAAGCATGGGTCCATCTTTCAGGATATGTTAATTCGCAAAATTATCGAACTTGGTCAGCTGAAAACCCAAATTCATATGTGCAGACAGCATTACATCCTGTCAAAATTGGAATTTGGGTAGCAATAGCAATGTCTCGTAGGCGTATTATTGGACCCATCTTTTTTGAAGGCACTATTAATGGTCAAAGATATAGAGACAATATTTTGCAGGTTTATTGAAATGAGTTTCATGAAATGAGTTACAGTGATAAACACAATAATTTACAGGTGTTTCTGAATGAACTTAGAGATGATGAACGCAATGAAGGTTTTTTTCAGCAGGATGGTGCAACAGCGCACACCGCTAGAGCGACTCTAGACTACCTTAACGAAGTGTATAATAATCGTTTAATAAGTAGAGGGCTTTATCCTGCTCGTTCACCCGATCTTACCCCACTTGACTATTTTCTTTTTGGGTTTTTAAAAAACACCATTTTTGAGCGGCCAATAGAAAATCTGGAACAATTACGAAATTCTATTGTAGAGGTTATTGCCAGTATTACTCCCCAAACTCTACAAAATGTTTTTCAAAACATGGAAAGAAAAATTAATGCTTGTTTAGAGAATAATGGTGGTCATTTTCAACATTTATTGTGATTTTATTAGTGTAGTTTTTTACTCAATAATTTTAGTGCAGCAGTAATTTCAGTACGGTAGTTTTAGTTGTTTTCGAAAATTTCCATTAATTAGGTTGAGCAATAGTTTGATTGCGTGTTTTTTGAACATTGATTAAATTCTCGATTTCTATTTTTAATTCGTTGATTAATTAAATTGATAGGAAAAAACCAGAAACTTAATCTCATGTAATCGATGTTAAAAAAATGCCGTTATAATCTAATGAAAAAAAAAATACGTTTTTAAAATTATTTAAAAATAAAAATTCGTTTTAAATAAAATTTTATTTCTTAATTAATTAAATTTAGTTTCAATTATTATTAATAAATTTGATTTTAATTTGAATTGAATTAAAAATTTGTGCTTCAATTTTGGAAACCAATGCTACACACATCTGTATGTATAGTTACATATTTTTATTTACAAAATTCTATACGTACGCCACTGGTAGTAGACAAACAAAAGACGGTCATAGTTTGGATCAGAAATACGACTAAGTGGCACAACCACTATTTGTATGAAGCGGGCAGGACAATCATTTTCGATCACGCGGTAGAATGAGGGATATAAAATAGTTATTTATGTACCTAGGGTGATATTGAGATCTTTTTGCCCGCGGGTGACGAATTTCATCCCGAGGGCCTCTGGCCCGAGGGATGAAAGTCACACAAGGGTAAAAAGAATCCTATATCACCCGTGGTACATACAACGTTTTATTTTTCACTCTAAACACATAAATGGGATTTAAATTGAGAATTTTGAATGTGGATTTGAAAATAGCATGACGTTTCCTTGACTACTTTTTATAGTCTGAGTTACCGCTATTCATTTATTTAGTTAGCGTATTTAGCGAGACGTTTGAAGTGTAGTGGTACGCGTTTGACAAATTCGCAACAATGAATGAAGAAATTCCAGAAATTGTAGCAGAGAGAGCTCAAAAAGCTAATGGGGAATTATTACCCAAAAAGTCTAGAGCAGTTTATATTCTTTAACAGTTTATATTCTTCAACCGAATTGCATTTTATTTAATTTTTCAATAGATTTTTGAGGGTATAATGAGAGGGAGGGCATAATGAGCGGGCATAATGATAACGCCGGCTCTTAATGATCTAGGGTGTCATGGACTTTTTTACATATCTAGAATGAGGGATATAAAAAACAAATAATAGCTAAGTGAAAAATAAAACAAATAATAGCTAAGTGAAAAATAAATCTATTTATTTGTCAAAAAAATACTAACGTCAAACTACGAAATAGACTTAATGCAAGCAATTCCAGAAGATATTGTCGTTACAGCTGATGAAGCTATTGATTAATTAATAGTATTATTGTTTAATTATTTTTTAAGTTTTGTTTATAACAAGTTTATAGTTAAATATATAAATATCCAATATATTCAATTCAATGTTCATTTTATCGGGCGGGCTTTTTTGCGGGCTTTTTTTTACGGGTTTTTTGTAGTTTTTACAGCCCGCATATTTTAAACACTTACTTACCGACTCGATAAATAGGTTGTAAATAATGAATTAGTATCAAGTTGTGCGTAATAGTTATTTAAGTATTAAGGTCAGTAAGTGCATACTACCGGTGGAGGGTGTGTTTGGAGATCGAGACGTAGTCGAGATCTCCAATACGCCCGATACCGGTAGGGCACTTACTGACCGCAATGCTTATTAGGTTTTTTGCACGATCGAGGACATAAGAAAATTACTGTTTGATTAATAAATTACAAATGTAATAAATTAATTTTTATCAAGTAGCATATGTTTTGGTTACTACTGTCATTTAATAAGTGAATTAATAATTTCCAATTAGTTTCTTAATTAACTGATCAGAAATAGGAGACAGTGATGATTCGGATGTTGAAAGTGCGTGGAACATAGGATGTTCGGCAATTATTCCTGAAAAATCTATAGAACGCAATTAATTGAATCGATTAAAAAAAAAACAAAAAATTGAATTGCGTTTACTTACCGCATCCGTTACCGCATACCGTGCGGTAAGCAAACTTACCGCACGGTATTTTGTAAAAGTAACCTACTATGATTATTATAAAATCAGTAAGCATGTCAAATTACACGATCGTGCAAAAACTATTTTACAATTGTGTTTACAGTATGTGTTTGTTACTAAGTCCCAGCAAACACACTGACGTAATATTTTACGTAAAATCACGTGATTATTTAGTGATATATGTCATACGACGTCATGTGCCAAAAAAATGACGGCTTTTAAAACGTGAAAAATATCCACTTTAATCACGTGATCATAAAATGACTCCTAATTGACCTTAAAAATAACGAGCTTTTTGATGATCATTTAGCACTACCTTATGTTTTACGACAAATAATCGTTGTTTTTACACAATTAGATTACGTAAATTAAAAACAAATTTTGAGGAAGAATTTGAGGATTATTTAACGTCAAATTGACGTCATTTTAATACAACTGGGTAACGTGAATTAAAAACCAATTTTGACGAAGAATGTAAGGTTTATATAACGTCATATTGACGTCATTTTAATACAACTGGGTAACGTGAATTAAAAACCAATTTTGACGAAGAATATAAGGTTTATATAACGTCATATTGACGTCATTTTAATACAACTGGGTAACGTGAATTAAAAACCAATTTTGACGAAGAATGTAAGGTTTATATAACGTCAAATTGACGTCATTTTAATACAACTGGGTAACGTGAATTAAAAACCAATTTTGACGAAGAATGTAAGGTTTATTTAACGTCATATTGACGTCATTTTAATACAACTGGGTAACGTGAATTAAAAACCAATTTTGACGAAGAATGTAAGGTTTATATAACGTCAAATTGACGTCATTTTTATACAACTAGGTAACGCGAATCAAAAAATAATGTTGACCTAGAATTTAAGGTTTATTTAACGTCAAATTGACGTCAGATAGATAATTATAAATAAAATATTGATTGAAATAATAATAATAATTTTATAATAAATTATTTTGAAGTACCACGATTTTTTTTTAAATGAAATACTATAATTTCTATAATTTAGTTATAGGAAATTGGTATAAAATACATTAGGTTTGTTAATTATTGATTGTATTTTCTTATCTATAATTATTATAGTAAAATTAAATATAATTAGTTTATGTGGCGTCATTTTTTGGTCTAATCTACGTCTCAAATTATTTCGATTATTTGAATCCTGATCGTGTGCAAGTCTATTAAGGAAATACGTATTTATAATTCGTTGGATAATATGAATGCTTTAGTAGGTTATAGCAATAGTGCGCGCTTGTCGACACTATCTACATACAGCTATAGCGTGATCATGAAGCCTACGCGTTTCGGCGTTTCAGTCTTCACTCAGTTGTAGACGGTGGATGGTGTGTTTGTCGAGTGTTTCTTAAACCTAAGTGCTTCTGTTTGTTTCTCAAATTTCACCGAGGATTTCACTTAAGCGGTAAGTTTTAATATAATTAGTAAATTTTATGTTATTATAACCCCTATTTTGGATAATAACTGTATTATAGTTTAACTGACTAAACTTTAACTAAACTTAGTTTTACATTTAGAGTCAGTTTTTGATTAACAATAATTGTCACAATAAGATACTTGTAGAATATGGGTATAATTTCATTTCAATATTAAATTTAAGTTTTTTTAATAGAACTGACAGCAAGATGGCATTTGTAGGAATTCAGTTTGAAGATTCATCCATATGCTTGGTAAATTCAGCGTGGTTAACACCTCTTAAAAAAGAGGTTTTTTGGCCACCGTACAAAAAACAAGAACAGTACGATCGTGCATTAAAGAAAGGGGAAAAACCGTCTCAAGAAAATTGGAAATTGCATCAGGTAGCAAAAATTTATTTTACTTGTGGTAAGTAGTAGTATTTTTTTATTTTAACTGACTGAATTTAAAACTGACTAATTTCAATGCTTGCTGATATATTATGCTCCTTTTAAAATTATTAAATCAATTTTCTTTTTACTGTAGCTCGCGTACCTATATACTTTTTCAATTTTAATTTCAGAATTAGTAGGTTTATTATCGGAAAAGGTAAAATACATTTCAGAATTAGTAAATCAGAATCGGAAATTTAAATTTCGGAAAACTAAACTAAATTTCAGAATCGGAAAAGTTTAATTTCTGGAAAAGTAAACTCAAATTCAGAATTTGTTAGAAATTTTTTGTAAAAAAAAAATAATTTTACTGGACTAAATTGGATATATCAAATTTGCAGGAAAAAAACAAAATTTAATAAAATTAATTATTCGTTGACATTTTTTGTAGATGATTTAAAGAAATCTTTAAAGAAGATTAAATTACTGGAAGTTAATTCAGATATACAAACTACAGACGAAGAAAATTTTGAAGCATTATCCGCAAAGAGACATCGACGTCCTTCTCGCAAGTTATGTGAAATTTATTCATCGGCGGAGTCTCAAACGGACTCAAATGATGAAAATTATGCTACACCTAAATCGAAAAAGTCAAAATTTTTAAATTCAATAGATTTACCAAATATTACATTGACGCCTGGTATGAAAACAAATAATTTTTTTTATAAACTACATAATTGTAATACTAATACTTTCAGGATCACAAAAAATTGTTGATGATTTAACGCTAGAGCATTTTCAAGTTGATACTTCGATTGTAAATAGATCTGTTGCTGGTCCTTGTAATACACCAACATTATCAGATATTTCTAACAATACTACAAATTCAGCTTATTCAGAATTGCTTAGTATGTTTTATTATATTAATAATCTTTATTATAGTTACTATTTACTATTGCTTTTTAAATTGTAGAGAATCCAGATCGACTTGTTTCATTGCTAGTGCATGTCAAAGAGCAAAACAATCAGATACTAGCTTTATTAAAGGAAAAACCAAATTTAAATTTGGGACAGGTACAGCAGTTACCCGAAAGTTTTCCTATTCAACTACCAGTAGATGAGGAAACTGATTTGCAGGTTTTAGAAACGTATTTGACTGAAAAAGATAATTTCAATTCATTGGTAAATAAAACTTACTGATCAATTTTATTTTTAATCACTGGTTATATTTTTTTTAGCAAGTATACTTAACACGTATTGGAGGCTCCAGTTTAAATTCCAAAATTAATAAAATTTTAAAAAGTTGCATAACAAACAAGTTAGCATCTACATACAGTTTTTGTGGAACCAGGAATTCTAAGAAGGGATTCCAAGACTTAATTCTGCAAAAAGTAATTATTGGTAAGTTGCTTATTGCGTAAGCACTTATTTGTTTGTATTAAGTTATTTAATATAAGTACTAATTTTTAATATTTTTTAGGGGCAGCTGAATCTATTTTTCCAGATGTAGACAGGTCGAAGTTAGAAGATCCTATCAAGACTTGGTTAAAGCATGCGCCACAGCGCTTGAAAATTGAAAATTCTAAGAAATCTATATAGTTTTGAATACTAGATATTGCATTGTGTTTACGTAAATATAATGAGTGGAAAGAGGCAATTAAAAGCGAGTGTAGGGCGGCGTCAAATGTATAGAAGAATCGCAAAAATCAAAAATGATATTTCAAAAGCAGATCTGCAAGGTAAGCTTTCTCAATCAGTTGAAAATATTCAACCCACTATCAATGATCAAGTAAAATGTCAAGAAAATTATGAAACAACAACAGATAATAGTACAATAAATTCATTCAATCACAATTCAAACGTAATTCAAACTCTTCAAGTTCCCAAATTAAGTGTTTGTATCGAATCCGTTAATAATGAAGCTTCTACTAACTTAATAAACCCTGTAACTGCTACTTTTAAAGAAAGACTTATTAAATGGGCAACTACATCTTCAATTCCACATTCACATATAACCTCATTACTTCACATACTTGCCGAATTTCATCCTGAACTTCCATTAGATTGTCGGACGTTATTAAAAACCCCTAAAAAAATTAAAACTGTCAAATTAAATACTGGCGAATATTATCATATAGGTCTTGATTCGTCTCTAAAATTATTTTTTAGCATGCATAATGATATCTCTATAAACACTTTACTTTTATGTTTCAACGTGGACGGTATTCCAATATTTTCAAATTCAAATATTCAACTCTGGCCTATATTAGGCCAAATTAAAAACGTGAATAGTAAACCATTCACAATTGGAATTTTTTGCGGCGTTTCTAAACCTGCTCCTTTAGAGGCATATTTGAATATGTTTATTACAGACATTAAAAATCTATTAGAAAGCGGCTACGAGTTTAACAATATAAAATATTATTTTAAAATTCACAGTTTTGTTTGTGACGCTCCAGCTCGTGCGTATCTAAAATGCATCAAATCACATGGAGGTTATTCTTCCTGTGAAAAATGTGATGTAGTTGGCGAGTATGTTGAAAATAGAGTTGTTTTGAATTCTTTGTCATCGCGTTTACGAACAGATGAATCATTTTTGCAACAAATTGATGAGGATCATCATTTAGCTGTTTCACCACTAATACATCTTCCTGTTGGCCTTGTAACCGAATTTCCAATCGACTACATGCACAATGTCTGTCTAGGTATAATGAAAAAGTTGTTGAATACATGGCTTTCTGGTCCATTGAAAATAAGGTTGCAAAACAGTTCTGTAAAACTAATTTCGGATAAACTAATATCTATAAAAAATTGTATTCCTGCCGAATTTAACAGAAAGCCTAGAGCATTATCGGAATTGCCCAGGTGGAAAGCAACAGAATTCAGAACATTTATATTGTATTTAGGTCCTGCGATTTTAAAAAATTATTTACATCCAACCATCTATAAACATTTTTTGCTTTTTCATTGTGGTATATCAATCCTGATTTCCCACGCTCATCTCAAAATTTTTGGAACCAAATTTGCCGGAAAACTTTTAGAAAATTTTGTTCAACTTGCTAAAGATATTTATGGTTTACCATTTATAATTTATAATGTACATATATTGACTCATTTACATCTTGACGTAGAAAAATTTGGCCCGCTAGATAATTTTTCGTCTTTCCCCTTCGAAAACTATTTAGGACAACTTAAACGTCACGTGAAGTCTACAAAACATCCTATCAGCGAAATATACAATAGGTTGCAAGAACAAAAAAATTCCAGTAATTCTTCAAATATTCAAAACAACACTATTCAACCAAAACTGGAACATTATTCGGGTCCTCTATTGGATTTTAAAAATTGCAAACAATTCAAAAAGATTATATTTAAAGATATTATTTTTTGTACTCATTCACACTCATTAGCGGATTCTTATTGTATGATTAATAATAAGGTATTTCAAATATTAAACATTATAGTTTTTTCTGATAATTCTGTAAAACTTGTAGGAAAAGAATTTTGTTCATATTCATCGTTATATACATATCCAATAAAGTCTGAAAGCTTGAATATTTTTGTGATTTCGAATCTTAATAAAAAATATAATACTTGGTCTATTGAAAGTGTAGTTTTAAAATGTATTGTTTTCCCTTATGAAAAAGATAAATTTGTTTCTATACCCATAATTCACTCATTGACCAAATTTGAATAAAAAGAATCGAACCAAATTTGAGGGCTTTTGGAATTAATCATATACACAACATTTCAACAAATGTACTTTTTGAATAGCTATAATTTGACTTTTCCACTCATTATATTTACGTACTACATTGACAAACTGTGACTCAGAATTCTATGTTAAATATTTATATTTAAATTTAATCGTATTGTGAGATCTCTTATATTTTCTAATTATTATTTATCTTTATGTTAATTAATTATAACCATTTTACAATGTTCTAATCAAGATCTTATATAATATCTATAACTTTTATTTTCCAATATGCACGGGTTTGGAATAATGTTTTTTTAATGATTAAGTTTGAGTTTGTTAAAATATTATATTTGTGTTAACTTTGCTACCTACATATGTTTATTTTTATGTTCATATAGCATATTTTGTTTATTTTATATTATTTTTAGCAATAAACTTTTTTCTAAATATCAATTATTTTACTGTACCTATTATAACGTCATTAGTACGTTGTTCTACAGGATTAAACTCGGGGTTAAATAACGTGCAGCTTATAGGAATGAATAACGTGATTGTTGATGTAAAGTTTCACGAAAATTAAACGTTGAAATGTCGTCCAACTAATACGTATAATGACATCATTTAATACGTATAAATGACGTCATTTTTTACTTTAACGTTTTGACGTAAATTAAACAGCAAATGACGTATGTTTTTATAGTCACCACAACGTCAAAATTGACGTCTTTAGGCTGTGACATTAGACGTGAATAAAATCGTGATTTTTACGTCAAATGCGACGTAACTACGTCATACAAATTGACCATATATTGACTTAATATTGACGTCAGTCTGTTTGCTGGGGTAAACCTACATACTAACACTAAAATAAATATATTTAACTAACTAAACCAAGTAATAAAGCCAATTCAACCACCAATGATGCATGCGGGCAAGCCTGCATGCATTCTTAGGTTACAAAAGAAAAAAGGTTTCATTAGTATACATGTAACATTGAGTTGTGCCAGGAAAATGTACAAAACCTGGTTGAGACAAATAAAACATAACAAAATTCATCCACTATTGGTGGATTTGGTGGTGGAGAAGGGCAGTGCGGGTCATGGGGAGCATTGGTAAATAATACCGAAGCTAAATCCTAAGGGCATTGCCAAATTTTATAGATTACGGTTGCGTGCGCTTTCCGGTGTTTTAATAGGGTCGCAAGTAGCAATAAATGCCCTACGGGGAGCGCTGTCGCGAGAATGGACTTGAAGAGTCCTTCTATGGTGCAGGCGGTACGTATGTCGAGAATATGTACAACTGAATTGCAAAATGATATTGAATTAAAATACGCGTGGCGCCATCTAGAAGAAAGTAGCATAAGTTGCGCGTGAGAGTAATTAGAGAGCTTTGAAGATTAATATTTTCATGAAAATGTAGCTAAGTGAATTTGTTGAAGTTTAATAATAGGGTTAGGGGTCTTTGTTTATGTTGAGCTTGGTTGTGTGATTTAAAATTGTAATTCGATTTAATTGTATTATGAAGTAATACAACATTGGAACGGGATTATTTATTTTGAGGGATAGCGGGTAAGTTGGGCGTTTTTATTTATAATATACATTGTTTGGGTTTTGAGTTTGCAGTTATTGTTTGTTTACATTTTAGCTTACGGTTGGAAGTGATGCGATTTAACCTGTAATGGTCGTCAATTTCGATGGTTGTTACGTCTTCTGACACCAGCCAATGTTAATAAAGTTTGCACTTACTTTGTATGGATGTTTTAGCCAGAACCATTGGCAATTTCTGGACGGTTGATAAGTCTGGAATTTGGACCAATTACTTCCTTCAGGTTCGATTCTTCTGGGCAGCTCGGATGAAAGAATTTAAGCGCGGTGACAGTTCAATTAAACTCAGAATTGTTCCTAGTTTAAAACGTTTATTACTCAAAGGAAAAATACAAGATTCGACACGCACAGAATACAATTATTGTTCTAACTTATAGGTATTTAGATTTGTTGTGTATTTACCGACAATATTTACTTTACACCGACTATAATTATTTTTCAAATTCTTCAACTTATTAAATAATTTCTACTAAATTCCCGAAGTCGGTGACCCGTTCAGTTTGATACGTGAATTAAGACTGATGTTGTTAGCACCTTTTTTCTCGCGACCCTTTTCTATTTATACTAACATAAAAAGGCGGGGTCCGCGAGAGCCAGACTAATTACCGCTGGAACGCCGTTTCTCGCGCCCCTTTTTTTATAAAATAAAAAGCGGGGTTCGTGAGAACCAGACTATTAACGCTAGAACGCCGAACCCAAGTTGAAAGTTCAATTCTTATGGCTTAGTCGTCTAGACATATTTTTAGTCTGCAGGCTGCGTTTATAGCGTTTTTATCGTCGATGGAGATAACGTATACATATTCTATCTTTTTATCTTCTTCTTAGCAATATGTGTCGTCTGGTATTTGGAGTTAACAAAATACAATAATTATGTGCTTTTATTACTATTCTCATATCTTTATGGTTCTGCTTATCTAAAACCATGTTCTTTCGATATCCGTTAAACCTTTGCTCTTTTAGTTTTCGATATAATTTAAATTGAAGAACGTTTCAATAATATAAAATAATTTGAATCTCATTTCACGATCACAACAATCCTCCCTACCCTAAGAAAGAATGTTATATTTAACATATTGCATTCTTTAACCACATACTAATATTAATATAACTCATAAAAATAATTACCAAGATTATGGTATATACACAACCTTTAACAATTTTAAGATATTGTTAATAAACACAATTACAATAATAATCTCAAAAATCAAATGCTACATAGTAGTTTGTAGGACATCCGTACTAAATAGTTGTAGAAATTCTTAAGCAATCTTAGGCAACTTATTATACACTTATGCAAATATTTTTATTTTTTATTTATTTTTTTTTTTTTTTTAACAATTATATAATTACTGAATTCTACAAGATCTAAAATTAACAGTGTTGACTCGCCAGGTTGGCAAGGGACACACCAACAAAACCCAAAACAATTGAACAATTAAAACAATACAAATAACAATCTCATAAAAGTATATTTGAGTTAGTCGCCTTTGCTTCTTGAACTTTTACTATAACATAATTCAGATTTAGAATCTAACTTAATTTCGAATAAAATCTAACTAAATCTAAAGATTTCTCTTATTTTCGTTAACACAATGGACCAATAATTGACAAAATTATTGCAAAACACATACAATAATATTTTAGCAAAATATTGTTTTCAAACACAATTTAATTAAAATTATTAATAAACACTATATTTATCAAACAAATATCATCAAATCCAAAAATAATATACCAATACGATAACAATTTTCGTAGGTAATTCATAAATCCAAAATAGTACAAACAAACAAAATAAGAAATACAAATTTGTACCAACAACTTACATAAAAAATAGTTTACATTGACCGAAACTTAATCTAAAAAATATAATCAATTACTTAATCTATAAAATTAATTCTTAGCATCTTTAACTATAAAATGAATGTACTGCAGTTCGATTATTGGTGTGAAAGTAATTACCCTAAGATTAACATATACCATAAAATTTTGTAAAAGGAATGAGTGCAACTGACACAACACTCTATGTTTTGGTGCTACTGACCTTATGCAACCCGTACTACAAATTATTATTATATTTTTTTTTTTTTTTTTTATGGTTTCCTTTTTTTTTACAATTTTAGGCAATTTAACATACAGCTTGTAGCTCGGTTAGAAGTATATTACTCTCCCTTCTCTTTTTTTTTTGTTTAAATCCACATTTAAATTCACAATAAATCCACATAGATGATAATAACTACTTTATGGATAGTTATAATATGTTCATATATGGTTTTGAAAACTATTTAGTTATATAAATAGTAAGCATGACATTTTGCTGACCGGTATACAACTTTTGATGCTACTTGGGAAGTTATTTGCAGGAAAGGTCTTCAGCTAATTAATTAAATGAATTAATTAGGTGAATAATTAATTATTATAGGGATTTTTGATCTAATACTTAGTGGCACTGGCTCATCTAAGTTGAAAATAAAATTACTTCAGTTTGTTTTTTTTTTTTTTTTTTTTTAAATAAAATGGTATATTTTTTTTTTTTTTTTATCGAAATGCAGACATGTTTTATATTTTCATACATTTATTTATTCCCCTTTTTCCTAACTACCTTAAAACTAAAATTACAACAACAATATAAGAAAAAAAATTAAACCGTCATAATAAGAATAAAAAGAAAAACAGAAATACTAAACATAACAAACGTGTACAAAATATGTGCCTAATAAAAAGAACTCAAAAATGACATGATATGGCACTGGCTCACAATAAGAGAATAACACACGCAAACAACACAATCGCTGGCCTAGTCCCAGCATTCGGCGCTGTGGTTAACCGTTGACGACGCAGTCACCCTGGGTTCAGTGCAACAAGACCCGGTGCAGTTGGGAATTTCGCTGTGGGGGTCTTCGCCGAAAACCGTCATGGTCACTATGGCCAAGGTCTCGTGCACTTTTCGGAAGTCCATCCGGTTGCGCACTATTCTCTCCTCTATCTCATCCCGAAGGATGCCACTTATGTTCTGCATCGTCTGATGCTCGCTGTTTAACTCTTCTAGTAGTCTTTTCAGATATTCAAACTGCACCTCTCGGCGCAGTTTGTTGATTAGGCCAAGTACTTTTTCAACCATGTTTATGAATTGAATTTATATTGGTGGGAATAAGTTCGATGAATTCAACTGTGACTAATTTGAGAACTGCTCAGATATTTATACTATTTGCCATAAGAAAAAAAAACTAAAACTAAGAAAACTCCCCTAATTATTCTACTTAATATTTCTATGTTTTTATTTTAAAGTATTTAACTCGCTTTGTAAGGCTTCATAAGGGCGGTTTTCGTTTTCAGTTTGAATTATTGGAAGGGTAGATGTTTCGGACCGGCTGAATACTGGAGGGGCCTCTGCCGTTATTGGTTGAGTTAATATTAAGTTTCTTTGCCCTTCCTCTAACTTATCTATTTGGGTTCCTCTCTTATTTTCGCGGAAATCATTAATTTTGACTTTATGCAAAATGAATAAAGTTAAAGTATCCCAACAAGACGCGAATAAATGTAAAGTACCGCCACCCGCTTTTCTTATTGCCATAGCATTCAAGAAGGTTTCCGCACAGAATTTTATAATCCTAACAATTATGTAAACTCCCATTAATCCACTTGTCCAGTCCCCAATAAATAGAAATATGCCATACATTCTTTCCAATGTATTATTAGCTAATTTTTTTAATTCTTCTGAATCAAATAGTTTCAATGTTGAGAATCCTTGGTTTTCAAATTCTTTACCCGCTATTTTACTAATAATAATATTACTAATGGCACTCCTCTCTATTCCGAATAAGATTGCCTCTTGTGCTTTTCTAATTTCATCGGCGGTGTAAATTCCACCTGAGCCTAAATTTTGAATATTTGTGAATTTCAATCTAGGTTCATCTGCTACTTGCAATTCTTGTGGAATAATTCCACTTGTAGGATTAGGGTTAAATCCTATCCATGTCCCTTCTAATAAGAACATAGCTGGGATTACCGGGTTACACTCAATTTGAATAGCATGTTTTTGCAAGATTCTAGTTAGTGGTGATATGTAATATGTATTGTTATTATGGATAACTGGTAGCTCTGCATAGCATTTTGTATCTCGTTTAATTTGAACTTGTACTGGTAGACACTTTAATATATATAAAACTTCCCCTGACACTTTTCCTACATAACCTAAATGCTCTTTTATTAAAATTGCTACTGCATGCGGAGAAACCGGGGCCATTAGCAATCTATTTTTTAAAATTTCTCTGTGTAATAAGCAACGCCTATAAATAGTATGTGCATCTCACTCTTTCATAGACCTTTTAAATGATTGTTCGATATATAAGAATTTTGTATTTGCATAGGTCATTAAATCAATTTCCGCCGCGTCTTGCGTTTTAAAATTATTAAAATTATTGACATGACCGTTAAAGGCATGTTCAATTATTAACAATCTAGGGTGTTCAGTGATGTGGACGGCAACATTACAAACGTACTCCAATCGAGACAATTTTAGTGCGAATACTTTCTCATCTTGCTCTATTACTACGAAACGATTCTGTGATTCCGAGTCAATTTCTTGTACTATAGTCGCTTTTCCACTGTAAATAATGGTAAATTCTTCACAAAGTTGAAATGGTGATACATCCCATACCGATTCTCCAATATTAAAATCCATGCAATACCCTTCCATATAGGAGCACTTTAATCTATTTTCTAACGAAATTTCGTTTTCTCCTAATTTTACTATTGCAAAATAATCGGTTAATTGAATTCTAACTGTTGCCGTTACTACCACATCCTTCCATGATCTTCCATTTTCTCGAAATATTGTACCTTGACATTTCCCGTTTCTATCAACATTTCCCGCCAATGTTAAGTAAGTGGTAATTGTAGCGTTTGATTTAAGTTTGGAAATTACATTCCCTTGAAAACCTCGGTATTCATTAAATTTATGTATATTCTTACATTCAGCAGCACCGATTTGATGTACATATGATAATAATCCATCCTCACCTATACTAGAGTGAGAATGCATACCACAATGGCTAATTAATCGAGTTATTTCAATTAAACACGTTTTTACTTGAGTTCTTTCAAATTTCTTTTTCACTACAACTTGAATATTAACGGTAGTAGTGTTATAACCTTTATCGGGATCCGGGCAAGATGCAACGTCGCGTAATGAAATTGATGTAATATTGGTTGATGAATTTTCGCAATCATAGGCAATCATTGCAAAGCATCTGTTGATCGTCAATAGCATGATAAGTAGACGAAAACTACCCACTAGAACAAAGTTTACTATTAGGTTGTTCCTTTTTTTTTTTTTTTATATATATAACTATTAAATTTGTTTTCCGAGAACCCAGGCATGGTCCTTGACCGGGCCTTGTGACCTAGTATGATGGGAATGTGTCATATTTTGGGTGGTCTCAGAATCTATATTTTCTAACGTTATGTTACCACTTGAACTACTTAATTTATCGCTATTTGCTGCTATTCCTTGATTATTCAAACTTTCATTGTTTACTGAATCTAAACTAGGATTATTTGAATACTCTATTTCAGTGTCAACCTCACTATTTCTCTCAAGATCATCTATATCATTATTTTGATTTTCATCATCAACATAATCATAAAAGTCATCGTAATTTTCAGTATAATTAAGTTCGTTTTCGCTACTCGAGGCACTAGTACTTGCATAACTACCTTTTCTATTTAAAGCCTTATTATTACTATTACTACCCGTATTATCATTATATTCAGCAATGTCGTTAACCGCATCTGGTTCAATTCTATCTAAATTGTCAGCTAATTCTACATCTTGATTAATTTCATTATCATATTCCGGTGGTTCACTATCAGGTAAAAATGTATTTTTAAATTCATTATTTTCATCAAGAGATGGTGATTGTATTTTTCTAACTTCATCTTTCTGATTTAAACATAATTTCAATCTATTTATATGAACCATATGTTCTTTCCTACCCTGAATTTCTTTTATTTTGTAAGTAACTGGACTTTTAATTTCTATGATTCTATACGGTCCTGACCATCTGGGTTGAAATTTGGCAGCAAGTTGATTACGTTTTACAGCTGGAGTGTACAAATACACTTTGTCGCCTAATTCAAATTTTCTATCTTTTGCCTTTTTACTAAATTTTTCTGTTTGTTTATTCGCAGTTCTATTAAGTGATGTTATAGCTTTATCGTGCGCGATCTGCATTCGTTTTAACATTTCTGCGGCATAATTTTCGTCGAGATCATAACGAACTATTTGTGAATTAATTAAACAGTGTTGCGGTAATTCCATATCTCGGCCAAACATCAAGAAAAATGGTGTTTCATTGGTGGATTCGTGAATGTGATTTCGATACGCCATAGTAGCAAAGGGTAACCATTCATCCCAACAATTTTTGTCTTCAGTTATATAATGTGATAACATTGTTTTAAGTGTTTTGTGCATTCTTTCAACTACTCCGTTACAAGCTGGATGATAAGGTGTTGTTATTAATTTATTTATCTCTAAAATTTTACATATTTCTTTAAATAATTTTGAAATAAATTGACTACCACAATCGGTTAAAACTTCTCTCGGTGTTCCGTATTTGGTAATAATATTTATTACAAACGCTTTAGCCACAGTATCAGCCTGAATATCGGGTATTGCTATGCATTCAGGAAATCGCGTTAAATAATCCATGCATGTTAAAATGTATTTATTACCATTTCGCGTTCGATTTAAAGGTCCTACAATATCTAGAGATATTCTACCAAAAACTGTATTAGGCACAGGTAATTTTTGTAAATTAGCTGGCGGTATATAATTTGTTTTTCTCAAATTGCAAGAATGACATTCTAAACAATACTTTTTAACATCAGTTGACATATGTTTCCAATAAAAATCCTTTCTGATTAATTCTAACGTTTTTCTTTGCCCTCCATGGGACGCTATAGAAGAATTATGATACATGTGTAAAATTTCTGATTTGATTGAATCGGGTACTACTATTTTATCATTTCTTTCATCCTTTATTCGTTTTTTATATAACATACCTTCTGAATCTAAATAATACAATTCTTCTTCATTATTTTGAATATTTGAAATTATATTTAATAAGTTATTATCTTTACGTTGTAAAACTTTTAATTCCGATCTTGTCCAAACTACACTAATTATAGGTAACATTTCATCAACGTTTTCAACGTCATCTACATTATAAATTTCAGCATGATTTTCTGTGATCTCATTTTCAGTTGTTTTGCGTAGTCTTGTTAAAGCATCAGCGTTTGTATTAATTTTTCCTGGTCTATAGTCAATATCAAAACTATATTCTAATAAAAACATAGCCCATCTAGCTAATCTAGAACTTGGATCTTTAATCGTCAATAAATATTTTAAAGGACGATGGTCGGTTAAAATTGTAAAATGAGTTCCTATTAGATAACATCTGTAATGTTTTACAGCCCAAACAATGGCCAGACACTCTTTTTCAATTGTTGAATAATTTTTTTCAGCTGAGTTTAAAGTTCTGCTTGCATAACTAATTGGATGCTCTAACTTATCATATTTTTGACATAAAATCCCGCTAATTGCTACATCACTAGCATCGGTTACTAAAAGAAAAGGTCTATTGAAATCTGGATATTTTAAAATCGGTGGAGTAATTAAAGCTTGTTTTAAAGTATCAAAACTAATTTGTTGTTTTTCAGTCCACACAAAAGGTATGTCTTTTTTAGTTAAATGAGTTAATGGCTGAGTGATATCAGCAAACTGTTGTACAAATTTTCTATAAAATCCGCATAATCCCAAAAATGCTCTTATTTCTTTTACTGTTTGTGGTTGAGGATATTTGCGAATTATTTCCGTTTTTTCTGGATCAGCTTCACATCCGTTTTGTGAAATTATATGCCCTAAATATTTTGCTTTGTTTTTCATAAAATGGCATTTAGTTGGTTTAAATTTTAAATTACTTTCTCTCATTTTATCAAACACATGTTTGAGTTTTAGTAGGTGGTCGTCCACATTTTCCTTACTAAATACTATTATATCATCTAGATAAACTAGACATTCTAAACCTGTCAGCCCAGTAAAAACTGAATACATCATACGTTGCCAAGTGGCTGGGGCATTTTTAAGGCCCATACTCATTCTGTTAAATTCATAATGGTTATCAGGTGTTGAAAATGCACTTTTTTCTCGATCATTTTTATCTAATTCTATTTGAAAATAGCCGCTTGCTAAATCCATAGTAGAAAACAAACATGATCCTGTTAATTGATCAATAGTGTCTTGTAAATGCGGTAGTGGAAAATAATCGGTTTTTGAAATCGCATTTAATGATCTATAATCAATGCATAATCTAAATTCGGCCTCTTCGCCTGGATGTTTCCGTTTTTCTACTAAAATACATGGAAATGACCAAGGTGATTGACTTTCCACTATTATTTCATCATCAAGTAACTCTTGAATTTTCTTATTTAAAATTTCTCTGCGATGAAACGGTACTCGATATGGGCGCTTAGAAATTGGCGGTATATCTTCAGTAATAATGTGATGTTTTACTTTTGTTGTACATGTTAATTTTTCACTAGGTTTTTTAAATATATCAATATAACTTTTAATTAACTTAACTAATTTCCTATCGTTATCTGTATTAACATTATCTAATCCTAATTGTTTCAAAATTTCATTTGATTCTTCAATAGTTACAACAGAAATACTATTACTGTCATCTGTATAAGCTGAAATATCAACTTCAAAAACATCTCCTAACTTTGTTTTCTTACTCAACTTAATTTCACCTTGAGTCCAATTCATTAATCTTACAGATACAATTTCATGATTTTGATGCAAACTTCGTGCTATCAAAACACCTTGTATCGGTAGAGTGGTAGGCTCAAAAACAATCTTCGGCGTCTTGACGATTTTATATTGTTTTGATCTTCCCATACAAATCATTTGACTACGAGGTGGAATTACTATATCTTCCAATAGACACACATTACTTTTAATTTCTTTTACTATTTCAATATTCTCTATATTATTTCTTTTGACATTATTCTCTATAATAATATCTCCAACAAATTCTCCAGTACTATCATCAATAACTTCAACAACATTTTTTATTATTTTTTTATCTTTCTTAGACTCTTTATCACTTTCAAAACTTATCTCATTAAGAAAATTATTTCTACTAGAAGATTCGCGAGCATCTTCTTGTTTAAAATTAACCTTAGGCCGATTTATGATGTTATCTGGTTTTGTAACAAAACGCTTGGTACTCGTTTTATTACACACATTTTCAGTCAGTACCAATGACCGAAAATTTTTACTTCGACTTTCAGATTTTCTTTCAATATTATCAATAATTATCTTTAAATCTTTAATTTCATCTAACAATTTATCTATTTTTTCCATATTACTTACTTCTTTAACAATTACTTCAGTACTTAAAACATCTTCTTTTCTCGTTAATTTAATCTCATTTTCAAATATAGTTACAACACCTCTCTTCAAATTAACTAAAACATTAAATTTTTCTAAAAAATCCATACCAATAATCATATCTCCGCTAATTGCTTCCGTTACAATAAATTCATGATAAATAACATGATCCGCATTAAGGAAAAAGGGTACTTGAACCTTTCCTACTAACGGTATGCCTTGACCTTGCACATCAATTAAATTTACATTAACATCTGAACTAATTTCTAACCCCTCTATTACTAGTGGTTTTACTAAGGATACAGCAGCTCCGGTATCTATTAATGCTAAATACCAATTATTTCTAATACATATCTTAATCATATTACAGGGTTTACAATAGTAATTGTCAGCTCCCTGTATCCTAATCTCTTTATCTAACTTTACTGATTTGCTGCAACCGACGACTGGGGTTGGAAGGCGGTCGCTTGGGTGTTTAAAGAATTGTTTGACCAACAATCTGGTGATTTATGACCTACTTTGCCACACTTATAACATGTAAATGTAATCTGTTTGTTGTTATTGCGGTTTCTTTCGGTAGAACTTCTGTTTTGACTATTTTTCAAATAACAGTCTTTTATATGATGTCCTAATTTATTACAATAAAAACATTTGATTTGTTTACTATTTTTATTAGAATTTTTACAGTTTATAGCTATATGACCGGTTTGATTACATTTAAAACATTTTATGTTTGAATTTTGATATCGTCTATATGAATTATTTTGATTTTGATTAATTAATTCATTATCTATTTCAAAAATTTCTTGATTATTCGATTTAGTCATTTTATCAATTAATTCTTCATCCATAGCAAATTTAACAGCTTGTTTAAAATCAGATGGAAGTTTTGACAAAATTCTTTGTTTAATTGGCATACTTACTCCCACAATAAATTGAGTAAGCAAATCTCTTTCTAAATTGTTGTCCATAAATGTATTTTCAGCTTTATTATCGGAATATATAATTGTTTTTTGACCAGCTAATTTTAATCTAATAACAAAATCTTTAATTGATTCTCCCGATTTTTGTTTACAGTTCATGAATATTTGAAAAGCTCTACCCGGAATTCTCGTTTTTTTAAATTGTTCTTTTAATAGTTTTTCTAAAGTGTTCCAATTATTAGTAGTTTTAGCAACGGAATCCGATTTTAAATATAATTTTGCAGCCCCTGTAAGTTTTAGTTTAGTAATAGAAATTTTATCAATATCTGACCAGTTTCCCAATTTAGCAGTTTCATTTATAACATCTAAATAATCACGAATATTTGTTGTTCCATCATAATATGGAATTAAATCTAACGACACTGAAATTTTTGGCCATATAAATTGGGTTTGAACGTTGCCAGATGGAGCGAGAGGTGGAGCAGCACCGCTAGTAGATTGTGTATCTGGAGATGATTCTTCGCGACTCATTTTTACAATATAATAATTTTCAAATTATCAAACAATATTTCATCCACTGCTATTGTGGTTGTTAATTTTCCACGGTCTCAGAAAATTTTTGTATCCCACTTCTGACACCAATGTAATGGTCGTCAATTTCGATGGTTGTTACGTCTTCTGACACCAGCCAATGTTAATAAAGTTTGCACTTACTTTGTATGGATGTTTTAGCCAGAACCATTGGCAATTTCTGGACGGTTGATAAGTCTGGAATTTGGACCAATTACTTCCTTCAGGTTCGATTCTTCTGGGCAGCTCGGATGAAAGAATTTAAGCGCGGTGACAGTTCAATTAAACTCAGAATTGTTCCTAGTTTAAAACGTTTATTACTCAAAGGAAAAATACAAGATTCGACACGCACAGAATACAATTATTGTTCTAACTTATAGGTATTTAGATTTGTTGTGTATTTACCGACAATATTTACTTTACACCGACTATAATTATTTTTCAAATTCTTCAACTTATTAAATAATTTCTACTAAATTCCCGAAGTCGGTGACCCGTTCAGTTTGATACGTGAATTAAGACTGATGTTGTTAGCACCTTTTTTCTCGCGACCCTTTTCTATTTATACTAACATAAAAAGGCGGGGTCCGCGAGAGCCAGACTAATTACCGCTGGAACGCCGTTTCTCGCGCCCCTTTTTTTATAAAATAAAAAGCGGGGTTCGTGAGAACCAGACTATTAACGCTAGAACGCCGAACCCAAGTTGAAAGTTCAATTCTTATGGCTTAGTCGTCTAGACATATTTTTAGTCTGCAGGCTGCGTTTATAGCGTTTTTATCGTCGATGGAGATAACGTATACATATTCTATCTTTTTATCTTCTTCTTAGCAATATGTGTCGTCTGGTATTTGGAGTTAACAAAATACAATAATTATGTGCTTTTATTACTATTCTCATATCTTTATGGTTCTGCTTATCTAAAACCATGTTCTTTCGATATCCGTTAAACCTTTGCTCTTTTAGTTTTCGATATAATTTAAATTGAAGAACGTTTCAATAATATAAAATAATTTGAATCTCATTTCACGATCACAACAAACCATTTTCAAACAGTCTAAAGAACACGAATGCATGTGGTACAGACGATTTCTCAACCAGAATTATAAAAAATTCTATATTCTTCTTAGCCTCACCTCTGTGTCACATTATAAACCAATGCTTCATTGAAGGATGTTTCCCAGATTTACTAAAAATCTCAAAAATTATAACAGTTTTTAAAAAAGGCGATCCTAAACAATTTGAAAATTATAGACCTATCTCCATATTATCAGTTTTCTCCAAAATTTTCGAAAAACTAATTGCAAAAAGACTACTTGCGTTTCTAAATAAACATAAATTGATATCGGAGGCACAACATGGATTTATGAAAAATAGATCAACTACATCAGCTATACTATCGTTATTAAATATAATATACAAGCAATTAGATGATGGTAACAATGTAATGTCGGCATTCGTTGATTTGTCCAAAGCATTTGATACTGTACACCATCAGACACTATTAGATAAAATTGAAAATCATGGTACTTATAAGAGGTAAATATTATGATGTCATTAAAAGTTATCTATTAAATAGAATTCAATATGTTCACTATAATGGAGTCAACTCAGGTAATCTTATTACAAATGTTGGAGTGACCCAAGGTAGTATTCTTGGGCCTTTGCTATTTGTACTGTATTGTAATGACATAAGTCAATCTCTGAATTGTGCTCACTGCATTTATGCAGACGACATCACACTTATCACTTTCAACAAGAGCCAATTGGAAGTACAAAGACAGTTAAGCCAGAATATAAACTCGTTGCAGACTTATCTTAAGGGCACGAAACCGCCTTGCAAATTTATGCGTGAAACGTTGCTTGGCAGCTCAGGGAATTTATCGCGGAAAAGCAGTTTCAGACGCTATTAATTATCCTAGAAAATATCTAATGGTAGATTTGGAGAGAAAACAGATGAAGCAACAAATGGACGAAATTTTTTTTTTTTTATCTTCTTCCGCTAATTAGCTAGCGAGTGGTTAATATTTGAGCGAGGTTTTTTGTTCATATTTTACTTATTTAATGGCTATTTGAACAAATCTTTCGTCAAAACATAAGTATTTTTTTTCTCTAATTTTTGGTAGCATTGGAAATTTTCTAGGAGTTATAACAAGGCCGCAAACTGCTTTACCAGTTTTTGAGAATTTTCCTCACCTCTCAATCTTTAGTAATGTTCTCGGCTAAAGCATGTGGCAAATAAGTCAGATCTTGGTCCATCTATTCTTTAACAGATGTCGCAAAATTTGCAGTGAATTTAGATATGCAAAACCATATTTATTATTGTAAATAATCAAGTTTTAATAAATTAGCGTCTGCGAATTTTTGCAGATACATTTTTAAGCGCCTGGCCGCTCGTGCTCTGAACGGTAGAGTACAGTACCTTATTGGCAAAGCAATATTTTTCCTTTACACCGTTCTACTGCCATTATTGTTAATTTAATTAAAAAATACACAATAATACAAGTTTAAGATTGAAGTTTCAGGATTCCAAATCACTTTTTATTTTTTTATTACCGTCAATCAGTAGTTTTTAATACATTTTATTCAGAGCACCTTACAGTGATCTTTTAAGGTTGATTTTTGTTTGTTTTTACACAGCCGGGATTGTGTTACGGTTCACTGTTAGTTTTTATTTCTTCTTTATTTCTTTCTTTATAGAAATAAATAAATAAACAAACGGCTTATTGGCAATTTTTCGATATATAAATTAATTGCTATCTGAATCGAAACATAAATATTACCGAAATAGTACCGAGTTTCTAATTTCTTAGAATAAAATGGAAATTTTATTCTAAGAATATTAAGTATTATTAATCAATATTATGAATATTATGTTTGTTTATTTCTAAAATGTGCAACAGTGAACAACGAACACGCAGGGCCTTAAAGTTCCTGTGGGCCTTTTAAACAAAAAGCTGAAATTTTCAGAAATGAAAGCTTATGACCCAAATATAATACATCTCACTTCGCCAAGCAATCGTCCTGTGCTAAAAAGCACTAATTAACATTTTTGATATTTTTGAATGAGGTAATAGGTCATTGCATCTGTGACCATTTATCCAAACAAAGATAGACAATTTCGTGGGCAGTATAGTAGTAATGCGCATGCACTTGCAGTTTAGAACGCCTTCGAAATGAATAAATAAATAATCAATATTTTTGTCTTTATATTTTTTTCTATAATCGCATATCCGCGATCGATAATTGAGCGTGACTGAGCGGAGACCATTTCTGACGCATGCGCATGCGTTAGAAATGTTCTATATATTCAAATGTTCGAACCGACGTAAAATTCATCAAATTTTCTTGCTTTTTGTAGAATATATCGAATTCTAGGATATAACTCAAAAATGTTTTTTGGTTAAGTTGCTTCCCTATTATTTGTGATTCATACAGTACCATTATTATTTGTTTGTGAATCCTAATAAGCAAGAAATAAAAATAAATGTAAGTTGGTGTAAAAATGCCAAAATCTAGCTCTTGCTGCTTCACTGCCAGATCTTCGATCCTCGTCTCCGTCCTAAGTCTCTCCTATATTATAATGGCTCAAAATTCAAATATTTTTGTAATAACCAAACGCCCAATAATGATACAATAACGCTATTTTTTGACTTTATTTAAAACTTTGTTTTCTGCGAAATTTTTTTGTATCTGTGACGTACTTGGGGTTGTTTGTTCGTACATAATTGTAGAAGTCAAACATGTGGATTTTTTAAGATTGGACCAAGCTACCAAAAAGTCCCGATTGTGATATTTTATTTCCATACCGTTTTTTACAAAATATACATTTGTTTACATCAAAAACGTCTTTTCCCAATGATACTGAAGGACTGAAGCATGACGTAATTCGTGTAGGTGTGAATCCTGATTAAAAATTTCTTCACAACCAATTTTTGGGTCTGCGCTAATGCGGAGAAATTCAATATTTTTTTTTTACTTGTGAAGCTAGAATAGAATTTTGGTCCCAGAAAAGTATAACTATTTGTATAAAAGTATAACTTCTTTCTGCTTTTTTGATAGCTTCGCTTAGTTTTAAATTTATATTTTGATAAAAACGTTCTCTAAGATTTAGGGAAAGTTTTGAAAGTTTTATCTGAACTTTGGATAAAACTCTGGATGAATTTTGGCAGAATGAACATATCTTATATTTTTGCTTCCTTACTTTGATTCACTCTCATTCAAGATTCACTCTCCGAGCATGTATCATTTTCTGACATTTTATCTATAATAATATTCTATAATATTGCAAAATATATTAGCTTATAATATTACAAGAATATTTGAATTTCGAGCCACTATAATATAGGAGAGACGTACAGCGGGAACGGAGACGAGGATCGAAGCTCTGGCAGTCAAGCAGCGAGAGCTAGATTTTGGCATTTTTACACATTTTTATTTCTTGTTTATTAGGATTGACAAAAAAATAATAATGGTCACAAACCGGTATTCACGCGTCTCGCAGTGCCAACACTTACAGATGAGTCATCTAACCCAAAGTATTTATGGTTGCATCATATCAATTGTTTTTGTTATAGCCCTACCTATCAGTGACTGACCTTACTAGCTAGTAAGGCTAGCTAGTAACTTAGGTTTCTACCGTATACCCGAAAATCGCAAGGACACATTCGTTTCCGCCAGTTTTCCCTGTAGATTCGCTAGCTACCAGAGCGGCTATATATGTACCGGTTTCGCCACCTTAAGACAAATAAATTATTTCTAAATGACTCAAAAACAGTAACAATGCAATACTATTCCCGCTAATTAAGATTGATAGTACAGCTAGATTTCTTCATCAAGTTGCTTCTTTTAGATTGCTAGGTGTCATTGTTGATACATCTCTCACTTTTAAAGATCATATTAGCCACTTATGTAAAAAACTTTCAAGTTGTTGTTTTGCCCTATCGAGACTACGAATTATTACCAATTTATCCATAAAAAAAATGTTCTATTATTCAAACCTTGAATCAGCTCTTCGATATGGAATACTTTTTTGGGGAAACTCAACAAATTCTAAGAGGTTGTTTCTGTTACAAAAACGAGCTGTTAGATGTATTTTCAAGCTAAAATCACGTGAATCATGTAGACAAATATTTAAAAGTGAGCAGATTTTGACACTTCCATGTTTATTCAAATATGAAGTATTGAAATTTGTAAAACTGAATGCTAGCTCTTTTACTTTACAAAATGAGATTCATAATTATTACACCAGACATGGAACTAACATACAGTTACAACTTCATAGACTTGAATTATATAAATCAAATCCATATTACATAGATAATATTATCCATATTACATAAATCCATATCTTATATAATAAGCTACCACATTCGATAAAAAATTGTAATTATTCCATGTACCTAACAAAACTTAAATCAATGCTATGTGAAAATGCTTTCTACTCTACTAACGATTATATTGTATATTGTGAATCTTTAAGTTTTTTTTTCTTTTTTCTTTTTTTAAAATGTTTAGCTCAATTTGCAATTTGTATTTTACGCTGTTTTGTTTGACTTGTCTTATATCATGTTGTATGATCCTTAGATAAAATAAATTTCTATTCTATTCTATTCTATTCTATTCTATTCTATTCTATTCTATTCTATTCTATTCTATTCTATTCTATTCTATTCTATTCTATTCTATTCTATTCTATTCTATTCTATTCTATTCTATTCTATTCTATTCTATTCTATTCTATTCTATTCTATTCTATTCTATTCTATTCTATTCTATTCTATTCTATTCTATTCTATTCTATTCTATTCTATTCTATTCTATTCTATTCTATTCTATTCTATTCTATTCTATTCTATTCTATTCTATTCTATTCTATTCTATTCTATTCTATTCTATTCTATTCTATTCTATTCTATTCTATTCTATTCTATTCTATTCTATTCTATTCTATTCTATTCTATTCTATTCTATTCTATTCTATTCTATTCTATTCTATTCTATTCTATTCTATTCTATTCTATTCTATTCTATTCTATTCTATTCTATTCTATTCTATTCTATTCTATTCTATTCTATTCTATTCTATTCTATTCTATTCTATTCTATTCTATTCTATTCTATTCTATTCTATTCTATTCTATTCTATTCTATTCTATTCTATTCTATTCTATTCTATTCTATTCTATTCTATTCTATTCTATTCTATTCTATTCTATTCTATTCTATTCTATTCTATTCTATTCTATTCTATTCTATTCTATTCTATTCTATTCTATTCTATTCTATTCTATTCTATTCTATTCTATTCTATTCTATTCTATTCTATTCTATTCTATTCTATTCTATTCTATTCTATTCTATTCTATTCTATTCTATTCTATTCTATTCTATTCTATTCTATTCTATTCTATTCTATTCTATTCTATTCTATTCTATTCTATTCTATTCTATTCTATTCTATTCTATTCTATTCTATTCTATTCTATTCTATTCTATTCTATTCTATTCTATTCTATTCTATTCTATTCTATTCTATTCTATTCTATTCTATTCTATTCTATTCTATTCTATTCTATTCTATTCTATTCTATTCTATTCTATTCTATTCTATTCTATTCTATTCTATTCTATTCTATTCTATTCTATTCTATTCTATTCTATTCTATTCTATTCTATTCTATTCTATTCTATTCTATTCTATTCTATTCTATTCTATTCTATTCTATTCTATTCTATTCTATTCTATTCTATTCTATTCTATTCTATTCTATTCTATTCTATTCTATTCTATTCTATTCTATTCTATTCTATTCTATTCTATTCTATTCTATTCTATTCTATTCTATTCTATTCTATTCTATTCTATTCTATTCTATTCTATTCTATTCTATTCTATTCTATTCTATTCTATTCTATTCTATTCTATTCTATTCTATTCTATTCTATTCTATTCTATTCTATTCTATTCTATTCTATTCTATTCTATTCTATTCTATTCTATTCTATTCTATTCTATTCTATTCTATTCTATTCTATTCTATTCTATTCTATTCTATTCTATTCTATTCTATTCTATTCTATTCTATTCTATTCTATTCTATTCTATTCTATTCTATTCTATTCTATTCTATTCTATTCTATTCTATTCTATTCTATTCTATTCTATTCTATTCTATTCTATTCTATTCTATTCTATTCTATTCTATTCTATTCTATTCTATTCTATTCTATTCTATTCTATTCTATTCTATTCTATTCTATTCTATTCTATTCTATTCTATTCTATTCTATTCTATTCTATTCTATTCTATTCTATTCTATTCTATTCTATTCTATTCTATTCTATTCTATTCTATTCTATTCTATTCTATTCTATTCTATTCTATTCTATTCTATTCTATTCTATTCTATTCTATTCTATTCTATTCTATTCTATTCTATTCTATTCTATTCCATTCTATTCCATTCTATTCTATTCTATTCTATTCCATTCTATTCCATTCTATTCCATTCTATTCCATTCTATTCCATTCTATTCTATTCTATTCTATTCTATTCTATTCTATTCTATTCTATTCTATTCTATTCTATTCTATTCTATTCTATTCTATTCTATTCTATTCTATTCTATTCTATTCTATTCTATTCTATTCTATTCTATTCTATTCTATTCTATTCTATTCTATTCTATTCTATTCTATTCTATTCCATTCTATTCCATTCTATTCCATTCTATTCTATTCTATTCTATTCTATTCTATTCTATTCTATTCTATTCTATTCTATTCTATTCTATTCTATTCTATTCTATTCTATTCTATTCTATTCTATTCTATTCTATTCTATTCTATTCTATTCTATTCTATTCTATTCTATTCTATTCTATTCTATTCTATTCTATTCTATTCTATTCTATTCTATTCTATTCTATTCTATTCTATTCTATTCTATTCTATTCTATTCTATTCTATTCTATTCTATTCTATTCTATTCTATTCTATTCTATTCTATTCTATTCTATTCTATTCTATTCTATTCTATTCTATTCTATTCTATTCTATTCTATTCTATTCTATTCTATTCTATTCTATTCTATTCTATTCTATTCTATTCTATTCTATTCTATTCTATTCTATTCTATTCTATTCTATTCTATTCTATTCTATTCTATTCTATTCTATTCTATTCTATTCTATTCTATTCTATTCTATTCTATTCTATTCTATTCTATTCTATTCTATTCTATTCTATTCTATTCTATTCTATTCTATTCTATTCTATTCTATTCTATTCTATTCTATTCTATTCTATTCTATTCTATTCTATTCTATTCTATTCTATTCTATTCTATTCTATTCTATTCTATTCTATTCTATTCTATTCTATTCTATTCTATTCTATTCTATTCTATTCTATTCTATTCTATTCTATTCTATTCTATTCTATTCTATTCTATTCTATTCTATTCTATTCTATTCTATTCTATTCTATTCTATTCTATTCTATTCTATTCTATTCTATTCTATTCTATTCTATTCTATTCTATTCTATTCTATTCTATTCTATTCTATTCTATTCTATTCTATTCTATTCTATTCTATTCTATTCTATTCTATTCTATTCTATTCTATTCTATTCTATTCTATTCTATTCTATTCTATTCTATTCTATTCTATTCTATTCTATTCTATTCTATTCTATTCTATTCTATTCTATTCTATTCTATTCTATTCTATTCTATTCTATTCTATTCTATTCTATTCTATTCTATTCTATTCTATTCTATTCTATTCTATTCTATTCTATTCTATTCTATTCTATTCTATTCTATTCTATTCTATTCTATTCTATTCTATTCTATTCTATTCTATTCTATTCTATTCTATTCTATTCTATTCTATTCTATTCTATTCTATTCTATTCTATTCTATTCTATTCTATTCTATTCTATTCTATTCTATTCTATTCTATTCTATTCTATTCTATTCTATTCTATTCTATTCTATTCTATTCTATTCTATTCTATTCTATTCTATTCTATTCTATTCTATTCTATTCTATTCTATTCTATTCTATTCTATTCTATTCTATTCTATTCTATTCTATTCTATTCTATTCTATTCTATTCTATTCTATTCTATTCTATTCTATTCTATTCTATTCTATTCTATTCTATTCTATTCTATTCTATTCTATTCTATTCTATTCTATTCTATTCTATTCTATTCTATTCTATTCTATTCTATTCTATTCTATTCTATTCTATTCTATTCTATTCTATTCTATTCTATTCTATTCTATTCTATTCTATTCTATTCTATTCTATTCTATTCTATTCTATTCTATTCTATTCTATTCTATTCTATTCTATTCTATTCTATTCTATTCTATTCTATTCTATTCTATTCTATTCTATTCTATTCTATTCTATTCTATTCTATTCTATTCTATTCTATTCTATTCTATTCTATTCTATTCTATTCTATTCTATTCTATTCTATTCTATTCTATTCTATTCTATTCTATTCTATTCTATTCTATTCTATTCTATTCTATTCTATTCTATTCTATTCTATTCTATTCTATTCTATTCTATTCTATTCTATTCTATTCTATTCTATTCTATTCTATTCTATTCTATTCTATTCTATTCTATTCTATTCTATTCTATTCTATTCTATTCTATTTGACTTTCATGGATTGCACAACAGTATCTAGATTAGAATTTTCAGTGTGGATAGTTGGTTACAATTGCTCACACGTATCAGCAACAAGGGTGAGTGCATATACACATAATAAATAATAGCATGACAACATAATATTTTACACATTATAACACTTTATAATTGCAGGTAGTGAATGTGAGTACAACAAGACACAGCTTTATGATTTTAGTGGAATTCACACCGCACTTGGAGCACTTTTTATGCGAACTGAATTGGCGGAGAACACGTGTGGTAAAGTACGACCAAATTAACAAATGAGACAGACAATCGTAGACGACAGCAAAATAGTATAGCGTAATAAGTTATGTTTTATAATAAAAGCATCGAGTGAGAAAACAGAGACAGGAGCGAGACTTCAAATACAGCGCGTTGATTTTAAACGGTAGGCAGTACAAGTCAGAGGTGGATCGTAGATTGTTGATGTTAAGTTAAACCACAGATAAGGTTATATACAGATGTGCCACCGGATAGGGCAAAGTGTTTCGCATTTTTATATTGCCAACGCCCGACTAGAGAGGGCTTTTTTTAGTATAACGCCGGCCACGGAGGGGCGCTGTTCTGGTACAAAGTCTATCCTATGGTAGATGGCGTTGCAAAATAATATAATACTCTAATAACGTAATATGAAATCATCTTCATATGGCCCAAACCACACCAAACCAACAATTACAACAGTTGCAATTTAACAGTTGCAACCTTACGTCCAGATACAGTTTCTAAAACCATCCGTTAAATTATAATGTGATTACAGTTTTCTTTCAAAACAAAATTAAATAAACTATGATGTAGGCAATATAAAAGGCATACTCCTAGATGTAGGCAATATAAAATACACGCGGGTGGAGGGGAACTGAATGGGTAGCGAAACCAATTTTAACGTTAGACCGCCTATCTGTTATACTTATCTGTGGTTAAACTAAACCATGCCTCGCTATGATATGTCATAGGCCAGAGACAAGAAAACAATAATAAAGGGGAGCTTATGAACAATATGTCCGTCGCCTTTTCGCTGGACTGTCTCGGTAGATTTTACAATGTCTTTTGTGAGCGGGTTCGATTTAGATTGGAACTTGTAAAAATTTACCGCTAGTCTCTCTACAAAATGGTCAATGTACTCGACCTCAGTAATGTGGTGTAGATCTGCAATGCGTGTGTAAGTGGGCGAGTTAGTTGTAGGTCGCAGGCATTTATTTTGAATCCTCTGCAGTCGCAGCATTGTGAATCCACTCATGGAGCACCAAACTGGTGCTGCATACGTAAGTATTGGTCTAATTACTGCCATGTATAAGATAATTTTATTTCTAGGGCTCAAAATTGATTGTTTATTCATGAGTGAATATATTTGGCTTAATGCTGCTAGTGCCTTGTGGATCTTGTTTGTTGTGTCTGCGTAAAATGTAAGTCGCTTGTCAAGGATCAACCCGAGGTATTTCACCGTAGTCTTTGGGAATATTTGGCACTCGCCTACAACGAGTGGATTAAACACTTTGCTAAGATGATTATAATTGTATGTAAAAAGCATTGTTTCAGTCTTAGTGTCATTGAGCCTAATTTTCCACTTGTGGCAATATTCGACAAGCAATCGCGTGTGGAACTGTACCTGTCTGTTTGCAATCTCTGCGCTAAAGCTGTTGCAGTACATGGCCGTATCATCGGCAAATTGTGACAGGCTCATTCTTGCAAAGGTTGGAATATCCGCTATGTAAATATTGAATAGGATTGGCCCAAGAACAGAGCCTTGGGGGACTCCGGCCTCAATACTTTTTTTCGCGGATAGTGCTGTTCCAACCTTTACTTACAGCGTACGACCTTGCAGATAGCAGGCAACCAATTTGATCAAGTAGGTACGTAGGGTACTTGAGTACGCTCATTTTGCAAATTAGTGCCTGCTGCCATACACGGTCAAATGCTTTTTCAATGTCAAATATAACCATTAGGGTGGAGAATTTTTTGTTGCAGCTGTGCTTAATGTCGTTAACAATGCGCACCAGAGAGTGCGTTGTGCTATGCCCTTGCCTAAAGCCAAACTGAAAAGCTGGCAGAATTTTGTACTTGGTTGTGTGCTTATTAAGTTTTGTCATAATTATTTTTTCTGTCAGTTTGTTCAGTATGGACAGTAGGCTAATTGGGTGGTAGTTAATGGGGTTGCTGTGTTTTTTGCCAGGTTTTGGGATGGGAATTATGACACAATTTTTACATGCTTTTGGGAAGTACTGCCGTTTTAGAGTCGCGTTTATTATATGCGTCAGCTGAACTATTGTTTTGATTGGTAAGTTTTTAATCACAATGTTATTGATTTTGTCTAAACCTGGTGCTTTTTTTGATTTTAGCTTTTTAATGACGTCACGTAATTCAGTAGGATTGGTTAGGATATTGGGATAAATTGTGATTGGAAAGTTGCGGCGCGATGGATGTTAGGTCGTTGTATTGTCTCATAATGTTTTATTTGAACTGTCTGTCTGAGTGCATTCCTAGCCTATGTATGTCACTAAAGGTATCAGCAAGTATTTTGCAATTTTCAGCATCGCTGTAAAAGTCGGTGCCATTGACTTCCAGCGTTTCAATGTTGCTGGATTTGGCAGTTAGACGTTTTTTGACTTTCCACAATGAACCGTCGACAGGCGAGAGATTGGTCAGAAAATTATGCCACTCAGTATTTCTGAAGAGCGCAATCTCTCTTCGTACCTCGGCCGTCAACTGGTTCATTAGTAGTTTGTTAAAATAGTTCTGAGTTTGCTGATACCATTTTCTTTGTCTATTTTTGTTCCTAATTAGTGACAGTATATGCTCTGGAAGAGGCATTTGTTTTTTAATTGGACGTTTGGACTCTTGGAGAGTGTCTTTTCGTGGCTTTATAGTTATTTATGTACCTAGGATGATATAGAGATCTTTTTGCCCGCGGGTGACGAATTTCATCCCGAGGGCCTCTGGCCCGAGAGATGAAAGTCACACAAGGGTAAAAAGAATCCTATATCACCCGTGGTACATACAACGTTTTATTTTTCACTCTAAACACAAATGGGATTTAAATTCAGAATTTTGAATGTGGATTTGAAAATAGCATGACGTTTCCTTGACTACTTTTTATAGTCTGAGTTACCGCTATTCATTTATTTAGTTAGCGTATTTAGCGAGACGTTTGAAGTGTAGTGGAACGCGTTTGACAAATTCGCAACAATGAATGAAGAAATTCCAGAAAATGTAGCAGAGAGAGCTCAAAAAGCTAATGGGGAATTATTACCCAAAAAGTCTAAAGCAGTTTTATAGTTATTTAAGTATTAAGGTCAGTAAGTGCATACTACCGGTGGAGGGTGTGTTTGGAGATCGAGACGTAGTCGAGATCTCCAATACGCCCAATACCGGTAGGGCACTTACTGACCGCAATGTTTATTACGTTTTTTGCAGGATCGAGGACATAAGAAAATTACTATTTGATTAATAAATTACAAATGTAATAAATTAATTTTTATCAAGTAGCATATGGTTTGGTTACTACTGTCATTTAATAAGTGAATTAATAATTTCCAATAAGTTTCTTAATTAACTGATCAGAAATAGGAGACAGTGATGATTCGGATGTTGAAAGTGCGTGGAACATAGGATGTTCGGCAATTATTCCTGAAAAATCTAAAGAACGCAATTAATTAAATCGATTAAAAAAAAACAAAAAATTGAATTGCGTTTACTTACCGCATCCCGTGCGGTAAGCAAACTTACCGCACGGTATTTTGTAAAAGTAACCTACTATGATTATTATAAAATCAGTAAGCATGTCAAATTACACGATCGTGCAAAATAGTATATTTTGCACGATCAATCTTTTTTTGTCTATTTACCGTGACATTTTGCTTGACGGTATGTTGATTTTACGGTTGCTATGCCTAACAGCTGTTCTTACCGTCCTAGAACGGTAAGTAATTCCTTACCGTTTACATGATAATAAAATCAACATATCTTTGTAGAAAAACAATCATAGAAACGACTGCTTTCAAAAGAGCGTTTACTTCAATTATTAAATAGACGTCAGTTTAGATATTAATCCAATAATATTTTATTGCGTTTTATTAGTTTTGATCGCGCAAAAAAATGCCATAAGCATCAAGAACGTTAAGGGTTTACTGGTCTTAGAGAAATTTTTGTTTTCGACCAGTGGAAGACCTTTACAGTTCTTAATACTTAATATATTATTATTTGAGACTGACACAAAAAGTGTAACAACATAATGATCAAGATTTGGTTTCTATAAGAGCCTACTACATAATAATTAAATAGACGTAATTTTAAAACTAATAATAATAATAATAGTATTTATTAATTAATAATAGTATTTATTTATTTATTTATTTATTTATTTATTTATTTATTTATTTATTTATTTATTTATTTATTTATTTATTTATTTATTTATTTATTTATTTATTTATTTATTTATTTATTTATTTATTTATTTATTTATTTATTTATTTATTTATTTATTTATTTATTTATTTATTTATTTATTTATTTATTTATTTATTTATTTATTTATTTATTTATTTATTTATTTATTTATTTATTTATTTATTTATTTATTTATTTATTTATTTATTTATTTATTTATTTATTTATTTATTTATTTATTTATTTATTTATTTATTTATTTATTTATTTATTTATTTATTTATTTATTTATTTATTTATTTATTTATTTATTTATTTATTTATTTATTTATTTATTTATTTATTTATTTATTTATTTATTTATTTATTTATTTATTTATTTATTTATTTATTTATTTATTTATTTATTTATTTATTTATTTATTTATTTATTTATTTATTTATTTATTTATTTATTTATTTATTTATTTATTTATTTATTTATTTATTTATTTATTTATTTATTTATTTATTTATTTATTTATTTATTTATTTATTTATTTATTTATTTATTTATTTATTTATTTATTTATTTATTTATTTATTTATTTATTTATTTATTTATTTATTTATTTATTTATTTATTTATTTATTTATTTATTTATTTATTTATTTATTTATTTATTTATTTATTTATTTATTTATTTATTTATTTATTTATTTATTTATTTATTTATTTATTTATTTATTTATTTATTTATTTATTTATTTATTTATTTATTTATTTATTTATTTATTTATTTATTTATTTATTTATTTATTTATTTATTTATTTATTTATTTATTTATTTATTTATTTATTTATTTATTTATTTATTTATTTATTTATTTATTTATTTATTTATTTATTTATTTATTTATTTATTTATTTATTTATTTATTTATTTATTTATTTATTTATTTATTTATTTATTTATTTATTTATTTATTTATTTATTTATTTATTTATTTATTTATTTATTTATTTATTTATTTATTTATTTATTTATTTATTTATTTATTTATTTATTTATTTATTTATTTATTTATTTATTTATTTATTTATTTATTTATTTATTTATTTATTTATTTATTTATTTATTTATTTATTTATTTATTTATTTATTTATTTATTTATTTATTTATTTATTTATTTATTTATTTATTTATTTATTTATTTATTTATTTATTTATTTATTTATTTATTTATTTATTTATTTATTTATTTATTTATTTATTTATTTATTTATTTATTTATTTATTTATTTATTTATTTATTTATTTATTTATTTATTTATTTATTTATTTATTTATTTATTTATTTATTTATTTATTTATTTATTTATTTATTTATTTATTTATTTATTTATTTATTTATTTATTTATTTATTTATTTATTTATTTATTTATTTATTTATTTATTTATTTATTTATTTATTTATTTATTTATTTATTTATTTATTTATTTATTTATTTATTTATTTATTTATTTATTTATTTATTTATTTATTTATTTATTTATTTATTTATTTATTTATTTATTTATTTATTTATTTATTTATTTATTTATTTATTTATTTATTTATTTATTTATTTATTTATTTATTTATTTATTTATTTATTTATTTATTTATTTATTTATTTATTTATTTATTTATTTATTTATTTATTTATTTATTTATTTATTTATTTATTTATTTATTTATTTATTTATTTATTTATTTATTTATTTATTTATTTATTTATTTATTTATTTATTTATTTATTTATTTATTTATTTATTTATTTATTTATTTATTTATTTATTTATTTATTTATTTATTTATTTATTTATTTATTTATTTATTTATTTATTTATTTATTTATTTATTTATTTATTTATTTATTTATTTATTTATTTATTTATTTATTTATTTATTTATTTATTTATTTATTTATTTATTTATTTATTTATTTATTTATTTATTTATTTATTTATTTATTTATTTATTTATTTATTTATTTATTTATTTATTTATTTATTTATTTATTTATTTATTTATTTATTTATTTATTTATTTATTTATTTATTTATTTATTTATTTATTTATTTATTTATTTATTTATTTATTTATTTATTTATTTATTTATTTATTTATTTATTTATTTATTTATTTATTTATTTATTTATTTATTTATTTATTTATTTATTTATTTATTTATTTATTTATTTATTTATTTATTTATTTATTTATTTATTTATTTATTTATTTATTTATTTATTTATTTATTTATTTATTTATTTATTTATTTATTTATTTATTTATTTATTTATTTATTTATTTATTTATTTATTTATTTATTTATTTATTTATTTATTTATTTATTTATTTATTTATTTATTTATTTATTTATTTATTTATTTATTTATTTATTTATTTATTTATTTATTTATTTATTTATTTATTTATTTATTTATTTATTTATTTATTTATTTATTTATTTATTTATTTATTTATTTATTTATTTATTTATTTATTTATTTATTTATTTATTTATTTATTTATTTATTTATTTATTTATTTATTTATTTATTTATTTATTTATTTATTTATTTATTTATTTATTTATTTATTTATTTATTTATTTATTTATTTATTTATTTATTTATTTATTTATTTATTTATTTATTTATTTATTTATTTATTTATTTATTTATTTATTTATTTATTTATTTATTTATTTATTTATAATATAATAGTATTTATGTCATAAGGATCGTAATATCAATCATTATGGTACCAGTCGTGAAGTTTATCAGACGAGGCGCCAGCCGAGTCTGATAACGCGACTGGTACCATAATGATTAGTTACGATCCGAATGACATACAAAATTATATCTGCTTGCGTATATTAAAGAAGAAATTCGAAATAAATTATTTAGCTTTAAAAAAATGTAAAATTTAAAAAATAAATATGTTGCTGTCACCTAAACATCATTAATTTATCGATATAATCGTATTACCTAAAAATTGATCTATCATATTAGCCTTGAATGTTTCATTATAGTACTGAGTACCATAATGAATTCATTATAGTACTCAGTACTATAATGTAATCAGCTCGAAAATCAGTATAGTCTTTATTGTCATAATGCATGTCATTATGACATTAAAAATTACACTCATAAAGTTGTCATTTCGAAACGCAAGCAGATAAATAACTATTATTGTGTTTTCTAAATTTTGACCGTGCAAAAAACGCTATAAGCATCACGAACGTTAAGGGTTTACTGGTCTCAGACAAATTGGGGATTTCGCTTCGCTCAATCCCCAAACTTTTGTCCAGTAAACCACCCTTACCGTTCTTGATACTTAATGGTATATTAAGTATCAAGAAGGGTAAGGGTGGTTTACTGGTCGAAGACAAAAGTTTGGGGATTGAGCGAAGCGAAATCCCCAATTTGTCTGAGACCAGTAAACCCTTAACGTTCGTGATGCTTATAGCGTTTTTTGCACGGTCAAAATTTAGAAAACACAATAATAGTATATTACAAACCGAGGTGGAAAGTGTTTCATTTCTGTCGAGAGATAAGATAGTTGACCGAGGCGCGAAGCGCCGAGGTCAACTATTTCTCGAGATAGAAATGAAACTTTCCACCGAGGTTTGTATACTATTTCATTTACAATTATACATAAAATTAAAAATAATTGATAATAAATTTAAATTTCTGAAGTTTTGAACCGTCAAACCAACATTAAAACAAAATTCCGATCAATATCAAGCTGGTAATTTTGTTTTATTGTGTTGGTTCTATGGAAATTCAAGGTTGGAAAGTCTTCTCTTGGGTGGAAAGTGAACACTTTCCACCCTAGAGAGGAAAGTAAAAGTCAACAATGTATCATTTTCAAACTTTCAAAAATACAGAAACTGCGTCATTACATGTATGATTGTAAATAAATGTATTTTCTAATCTACCAATTTATTTCTCATTACGATTATTTATACGGCCGAATATATAAAAAAAATATTTGATTTTATTAATTTTTTGTTGATGAACTTTGTATTATTTTCAAGCATTATTGGTCTAATCTTTCAAGTAAGATTTGGTTATTTTAATTCTTTATGTTTAGGGCACGGACTAGATGCAGCATTCCAATTTTGTTTACATTCGCCCGCTCTCATTTTAGAGTTTCATTTTAATAATTTCTATATATGTTTCTTTAAAACCCAATCGAAGTTGTCAACACTTCCTCTTGAACGTGTCTGATAACGATGTGTAATTTGCTGTTAAGAATTTTCAGTTTCAGTTTCTTCGTTTTGTGGTTCACTTGTTTCGTTGGTATTAGAATTCTCGTGTGTTTCTGAATTATTTTCTTCGCTGCCATCGCGGCTTTCGTATTCATTGTCATTATTGTCGTCCGCGGTATCATCGGTTTCATCACTTTCGGAACCTTCGTGAAGTGTGTTATATGTTTCTGTTTCGGATTGTGATTCATTGTTAACTTCATCATTTAAAGGAAATACTAAAGGATAATCATTTGGTTGATAATTGGGTAAGTCCATATTTACTTGAGTTTTATTTTTTTTATCTTTAATATTTTCCTCTGTATCTTGATTCAAGCAAAGTTTTAATCTATTAACATGAACTATATGTTCTTTTCTTCCATTTAACTCCTTTATTCTATAATTTACTGGACTTTTAATTTCAATTATTCGATACGGCCCTGACCATTTTGGTTGAAATTTTGATGCTAAATTATTAGTTTTAATTGCTGGAGTATATAAATACACTTTGTCTCCTAATTTGAATGTTCGATCTTTAGCTTTTTTACTATAATTTAATCCTTGCTTAACAGCAGTTGCTTTTAACGTTTCTTCTGCTTTTTCATGAGAAACTTGCATTCGTTTCAACATCTCGGTGGCGTAATTCTCATCAAGATCATATTTAACTGTAGGATCTTTAATAAAGCAGTGCTGCGGTAATTCCATGTCTCGTCCGAACATTAAAAAGAAAGGTGTTTCTTTGGTCGATTCGTGAATATGATTTCTGTAAGCCATGGTTGCAAAAGGCAGCCAATCATCCCAAGAATTATTATCTTCTGTTATATAGTGTGATAGCATGGTTTTCAACGATTTATGCATTCTCTCAACTACTCCGTTACAAGCTGGCCTATAAGGGGTAGTTTTTAACTTATCAATTTGTAAAATGTTGCAAATTTCTTTAATAACTTTGAAACAAATTGCGATCCACAATCTGTCAAAATTTCTCTAGGCGTTCCATATTTTGTTATTATATTGACAACAAAAGCTTTTGCCACAGTCTCAGCTTTTATATCAGGTATTGCAATACATTCTGGAAAACGCGTCAAATAATCCATACAAGTTAATATGTATTTATTTCCATCTCTAGTTCGGTTTAATGGTCCTACTAAATCTAATGAAATTCTGCCAAATACTAAGTTAGGCACAGGCAATTTTTGTAAATTAGCTGGCGGAATATAATTTGTTTTTCGTAAGTTGCATGAATGACATTCTAAACAGAATTTCTTTACATCAGTGCTCATGTTTTTCCAATAGAAATCCTTCCGAATTAATTCTAATGTTTTTCTTTGTCCTCCATGTGCGGCGGTTGATGATCGATGATACAGATTCATAATTTCCTTTTTAATACAATCAGGAGCTACAATTTTGTTTTCTCTTTCTTCGTGCATGCGTTTTTTGTATAAAATTTCTTCGTTATCCAAATAATAAATGTCTTCCTCGTTATTATTATCAACATGTCGAATAATTTCCATTAACTTTACGTCCTTTCTTTGCATCTCTTTAATTTCTGGACGAGTCCAAATAACATCCACTACGGGATATATTTTGTCATCTTCCACGTTAGCATTATAAATTGCAGCTATTTCTTCAATTAATTCAGTTTTAATTTCTTCTTTAAATTCCAATAATTCTTTAAGTAATTCTGATGATGGTTCAATTTTAGCTTCCTTGTCATTTTCGGTAATCTCCCTAAGTCGAGTTAAAGCATCTGCATTAGTATTCATTTTTCCGGGTCGGTAATCAATGTCAAAACTGTATTCTAATAGTACCATTGCCCAACGGGCTAACCTAGAGCTTGGATCTTTAATGGTTAATAGATATTTTAATGGTCTGTGATCGGTTAAAATTGTAAAATGTGTACCAGTTAAATAACATCTGTAATACTTAACTGCCCAAACTATTGCTAAGCATTCTTTCTCTATTGTTGAATAATTTCTCTCGGCTGAATTTAAAGTACGGCTTGCATAACTTATCGGATGTTCTAAATCGTCATACTTTTGACAGAGAATTCCACTAATTGCTACATTACTAGCATCAGTAACTAATATAAATGGACGCTTAAAATCAGGATATTTTAAAATAGGTGGTGACACTAATGCTTTCTTTAAGATGTTAAATGAATCTTTATGCTTTTCTGTCCATTTGTATGGTACATCTTTCTTTGTTAAATTTATTAACGGTTGACTAATATCAGCAAATTTCGGTACAAATTTTCTATAAAATCCACATAATCCTAAAAACGCTCTAATTTCCTTAACTGATTTGGGCTGCGGATATTTTCGAATTATTTCTGACTTTTCTGGGTCGGCCTCACAACCTTTTTCTGAAATGATGTGTCCTAAGTATTTTGCTTCATTTTTCATAAAATGGCATTTAGTTGGTTTAAATTTTAAATTGCTTTCACGCATTTTATCAAATACATTTTTGAGACGATTTAAATGAATATCAACATCATTTGTACTAAATACAATAATATCATCAAGATAAACTAAACATTCTGTTCCGGTTAGACCACTAAATATTGCGTACATCATGCGCTGCCATGTAGCGGGCGCATTTTTTAATCCCATACTCATTCGTTTAAATTCATAGTGGTTATCAGGTGTTGAAAACGCACTCTTCTCTCGATCTCTTTCATCAAGTTCTACTTGAAAATAACCGCTAGCAAGATCCATTGTAGAAAACAAGCTAGACCCAGTTAATTGATCAAGTGTATCCTGTAAATTAGGCAACGGAAAAAAATCTGTTTTTGTTATAACATTGAGATTTCTGTAATCAATGCATAATCTAAATTCTGCATTTTCACCATCGTGCCTTCGTTTTTCTACTAAAATTGCCGGAAAAGACCACGGTGATTGACTTTCCCCAATGATGTCGTTATCAAGTAATTCTTGAATGTTTGCATCTAATATTGCTTTTCGCTGATACGGCACTCTGTACGGTCGTTTCGATATCGGCGGTACGTCATCTGTTATGATTCTATGTTTAACTTTAGTGGTGCAGGTCAGTTTTTCATTAGGTGCTTTAAATATGTCTATGTAGTTCGCTACTAATCTTTTTAGTTTCTCTACATCTTCATTCATTGGATTCTCTAAGCCCAATTGTTTTAAAATTAAATCATTATCTTGCTTCGTAATTATCGAAATACTTTGAACACTGATCATTTCTTTTTCACTTTCTACTTCTACTTCGTATGCTTCTTCACTTTCTACTTCTACTACCTATCTTTGTCTTTTCTTTTAAGACGATTTCTTCTTGAGTCATATTCATTATTCTTACAGTAATAATTTCATTATTCTTATGTAAACTTCTTCCTAATAAAATTCCATTATCAGTAATCAAATTGGGTTCAAAAATAATGTCAGTCGACTTGACATTTTTATTCTTCTTTAATTTCCCCAAGCACGTCATCTGCGTTCTTGGCGGAACAATAATATCTTCCAATGCAAAAACATTGCTATGAAAATCATTAAGAAATTGTTTAGGTGAAGAGGCGCATCTTGATATGTCCAATTCAGCAACAATTTCCTTTTTTAGAAAATTATTTTCAACAGAAGGTTCTCGAGTACCTTCATCTACTTTTGGAATTTTTTTCAAATAGTCATTCGATGGAATATTAGTAATAGAGCGGCTGATCCTCGCTTCATCACCTTCATTTTCAGTCAGGATCAGTGAATGAAAATGAGATTTGCTATTTTTAAAATCCCGCTGGAGTTCACTTATAACCCCCTTTATATTTTCCAACTCCTTAAAAAGTGTTCCATAATTTTCCTCACTACTTTTAGTGATAATTCCGTTTCGTAACATTTGATCTTTCTTTAATAACAAAAATTCTTGATTACATATTCTCAAAATTCCCTTTTCCCAATTTAAATTTACTTTAAACTTTTCCAAAAAATCTATTCCTATAATAATGTTTCCTTCAAAACTTAATGTATCCGTTACATAAAACTCATGTTCAACAGTATTCTTATAATTCTCATTACTAAATGAAATAGGTAACTCAATTTTTCCATTAATTGGAATTCTTTGTCCCTGTATATCAGTTAAACATACATTACTATTTTTATCTACATCTAAATCCCCGATACTATCCGATTTAATTAGAGATACAGCTACTCCTGAGTCAATTAATGCAATTAAATTAATATTATTTATCTGAATTTTTACTATGTTTCGGGGTGTTTTTAAACATTTAGTAGTTGCTTGTATCTCCACTTGACTCTGTTTGCTTAAATTTCTGAGGTGGCAGCCAATCTCTGGGGCTCGAAATGGGCTGCATTGGCGTTTAAATGTTGCGACGGAAGGAATCTACACTGTGGTGCGATATGTCCAGGCTTATTGCATTTAAAGCAAATTATGTTTTTTGGAGTATTCATTCTTTCTGAATTTTGTTTCTGATAACAACTTCTTGATTCGTGTCCATTTTTCTTACAATTAGTACAAAACAGTATATTTCGAGAAGGATTCTTTGTTGTTATATTTCTACAGTCTCTAGCAAAGTGCCCTGGTTTCTTACAAGTCAAACAAGTTTTATTTTTCTTAAAACAATTTTCTATCGTGTGATTGGACTTCTTGCAATACGAGCATATCGGATTATTTTTAGCAAAATTTTGATTCATTCCAAAAACCCTATGAACTTTCGGGGGATTCGTTATATTTTCAATAAATTCTTCTCTTTCTGCCACTTCTATTGCGGTTTTTAAATCTTTCGGATTTTGGGAAAATACTCTTTGTTTAAGTGGATCTTTTAATCCCATTAAAAATTGTGAATACATTTGTTGTTCTAAATTTTTTTGTAATACTAAATTATTATTATCATTATCAGTGAGCACAATTGTTTTTGCTCCTGCTAACTTTAATCGAACTACAAAATTTTTAACTAATTCGTCGTGTTGTTGTCTACACTCTACAAAATTCTGAAAGGCTCTTCCGGGAACTCTAGCTTTTGAAAATTGAGTAATAAATAAATTTTGAGTGTCTCTCCAAGTGATTTCTTGGGCTACATTACTAGATTTTAAAAATTCTTTTGCAATTCCTCTAAATTTAAGTTTGCTGATTGCAATTTTATCCTTATCTGACCATTTTGCTATTTCAGCGGTTTCATTAATTGCCTCAAAGAATAATAAGATATCAGTTTGTCCATCAAAAATTGGGATAGAATCGAGTGAAACAGTGATTGGATTATTTATAACATTGATAATATGTTCTCTTTCATTTTCCGACATATTGGAATTATTATGTATAAAACTACCAAATCTTGAAGTAATCGTAAATGATAGAAAATCACGTAAATAAAAACAAAATTTTTAATATCCCACTTCTGACACCAATGTAATGATCGGTGTTTTGTTACTTTTTGTTGAGCAATTGGAAAATCTTCAGGTTTATTTCTGACACCAGCCAATGTTATAGATTTTTAAATTGACTTACTACTTAGGAGCGACGGCAGAACCATTGGCAATTCTGGGCGGTTAGACTTGGACTTCTGTGGGCGGTTGATCATTAACGTTGTTATCGGGTTCGTCTTCTAGGTTTCAAGATACTTTCTTCCCTCTAGGATTGATCACGGATGAACGTTCAATAAAATACTCGATTCGGATTTAACTTTGATATTTATTCAAAATACAAAATAATGATGATTTCGGAAATTACACAATTTCTCTTAGCTTATTCTAGACAACTCTCGTATAACTTTCTTCTAGGTAAAGTTAGTGGCAATTTAGACTTTAATTTTATTATCTTTCTAAATTATTTAATACTTATTCTAATTTTATATAAGTCCATATCACCACACCATTATCTTTTGCAAAACGCGCAAAATGATGGAAAAGGGAGGAAAAGCATAAAAATAATAGTCATTCCAGTCAAGAGTGAACGCATCAACTGCCCAAGCCTCCGGGTCTCTTACCCATGACACAAACTTAACGCATTTTGAATTTAATCTAGTAGCAAAAAGATCTACCTCAGGTTTACCAAACATCTCAACAACAGAGCAAAAAGCATCATCGTTTAATTCCCATTCGGTCTCTGGAAATAACTTACGCGATTCCTCATCAGCTTCTATGTTCTCCGATGAACTAATATATGAAGCATAGATAAAAATGCTTCGCTCCTCGCACCACTGCCAAATTTTACGAGCTAATAAATTTAACTTCGGAAACTGAATGCTCCCCATTCTGTTAATGTATGCAATGGCTGGGGTGTTATCAATTCGACAAAGAACATTGCAATCTGATAAATTAGACGCGAAACATTTCAAACCGAAAAAAGCCGCGAGCAACTCTAAATAATTGATATGTTCAACACTCTCCGTATCCGACCAAGTGCCGCGAGATCTTGCTTTTTTACAGAAAATGCCCCAGCCACTTCTTGAAGCATCCGAAAAAACTTCTAACTTAAACTTCAGCGATCTAAAACAATTTTTCATATTTGGTAAAGTCACTGCCCACCAATTAAAATCATTCGACAAACTAGGAGAAATGTTCATTATATGATTATAATCGCCACCAACTTCTTTAAGGGCCAAAAACTTTTCCCTCTCAAATAATTTGGTGTAAAGCCAACCATAACGAACTGCAGGGCAAGTCGAAACAAGACTACCAATAAACTTTGCAAAATCGCGAATCTTGCATTTCTGTTTTAACCTAAAATTGGCTATATCACGAAGAATGCTTCTAGTTTTATCATCAGGCAATGATCTGCTCAAATCTATCGAGTTGTAAACAAAACCTAAATACCGACATTTCTGATCTGGAATTAAACAACTCTTTCTTAAATTAAGTACGAAACCCAATTTATTTAATAAATTCATTGTTACCGAAATATTCTTTTGACAGTGAGAAAAAGAGTCACCCAACAATAAAAAATCATCGAGGTAGACAACCGAAATAAAACCTTGTTCCCTCAGAACTGACAATATAGGTTTAATTAATTTCGTAAAAACATAAAGTGCGCAGCTCAGACCAAAAGGTAAACAATTATATTCATAAATGGCGCCTTCAAAATAAAACCTGAGGTATTTCCTATGCTGTTTATCAATTGCCAATGAATGATATGCATCCTTAAGATCTAATGTGGCCATATAATCATCAGGTCTAATTAACCTAGCAACCGTCTTGTAATTCTCCAATTTAAAATGCTTCACTTCAATAAATTTGTTAAACTTCTTCAAATTCAAGACCATGCGGCTTGAACCATCCGACTTAGCAACCAAAAATTTATTTGAAAGACATTGATCCTTGCAAGACGTTACTTTGCTAATAGCACCTGAATTAACCAGTTTGTCAATTTCTGTTGTCAACTTGGTTAACTCTGCCAGAGACCAAATTTGTGATCTAGGCATATAAGCTTGATGTGGAATTTTAATTAAGGGCAATTTAAAACCTCTAATCCACGATAAAATGACAGAATCAGAAGTCACAGACTGCCATTCGTCAAAAAACAAAGTTAAACGACAAACCGGATTACATACGTTTAGTTCCGGTCTCTCCATGTTGGACGGTTTTGTTGTGGTCTTCTGGATTTGAAGCTCGGACGTTGTCGATCTTGTACTTGGCTTTTTGGAGGAGCTCGTTGTTGCAGACGTCCACTCCAACGACTCCTTTGTGGTTTTGGTTGTCGAAGCAGACTCCTCAAGTTTAAATTCTTCCCTTTAGAAGATTCAATGCTCTTACCCTTAGGGAACAAGCCAGCCTTCAAATCCTGCCCAGACTTCTCAATTTCTTTGGAGGCCCGCACACGATCCCCCAAATCTTGACCGAACAGCCAACCATCCACTCGAACATTGTTCAAGGTGTCCTTGAATTCTTTTTTAAGATTTAGTCCCAGCAGCTCTCTTCTTGCTTTGGAGTCCGCATAAAGACTGTCAGCTAGAAGCCGGCCAGCATCACTGAGCAGTTGTATCTGCCATAACTCTCCACCGCCTTCTTGCTCAAGAAGTTTGGAAGTCATCTGTCCCAGAACTGCCAAACAGGCCCCCACCTGAGTCTGATGTTCCGCCAAACGAGCATCTCTGCGGACCACGGCTTCGGAGCAAGCTGCCGCAACTTCCAAATTTAATTTAGGGGCAGTCATCGATGCACAATTAATCGGTGGAGGATACTTTTTAATTAACACCTTCCGATTATCCTCGGACATGCCATTTTGGAGAACCCTTTCCCAACGAATTGTTAAATCCTTGTGCAAAGGGGGGCCCATTGCCTCCACAGTACCATCAGCCTCCCTTAGGATCTTCAAAATATCCTCGTTCAAATGCGGGATTTCATTGACGGATTCTGACTGTTCCGCATCTAAATGAAAATCAACCTTATCAACAATAGTTATCTCAAAATAATCAATTGTATATAATGTTGTCAACACTGACCAACACAACATAAGCTCAATATCCAATACAAGGTTAAAAACTTGCTATCACAAGCAAGAACAAATTGCCAACATGTTTGGCACCACGGACAAACAATAAGCTGTTTTTACTAGCTATCATCAGCCAGGGTAGTTTGCAGATGTCTTCCACCACCGAAAGACATATTATAGACTATTAATATCCTGATGCTATCACAAGCAAGGATAGTTTACCATATCATGTTAGCCACCACCGACAAAACAAAATAGGTAGTCTATTCTAGCTAACATAAGCTAGGGCAAACTGTCATATGTCTGCCACCACCGACAAAACATATCTCGATATTCATCGGGGGGTAAAATCAGCTCCAATAACGTAAAATGATTGTAACCAATAAAAATTGACAAAGCCATTTCAATTGTATGTATAAGAACCGATCTAACAATAGCACGACCCTTTTTATACCTGACTATGCAAAACTTCTCTACGAGCAGTACGCATAATCACTTGTCGCATTCCTAAACTGAAAAAATAAGAAGGTAATATAAAATTATGACTCACCATTGACAAAACTAACTTGTCTTTCCCCCTCATCATCCTCTGAAGATGACGATGACGGTGAATTAATGATCCGTCTTCTCTTGTCTTTCTTCATCTCTCCCAATTGTCTCGACAACTGGGATAATTGATCGCTAATCGCTTCAAAACTCATTTTCCTCTTGGCCATTGTTAAACTAGTCACCAACACTACACACAACCGTAGACTCTGGCACAGAAAAAAAGAATGACCATAGAAGTTGGGTTGGGTGAGTAAGGGTTTTTAGTTTTGAATACTGTGGACTACCTGGCACGGAGTAGGGGTACTACATATATTTCTTTATGAAAATTACGAGGCTTACATATAATAACGCACGGATAAATAATATTGCATGCTTTCGTCGTATGTTTCTTGCGCGGAAACTATGATTTTCGTATATGGTCGTGGGAAGAACCATTTTACGCACTATTTTGATTTTATAAATTATTTATTTTATCTATTATAAAATAATAAAGTGTAAAGCAAAGATTGGTTCTGGGGTTTTAACCGCTTCATTTATAGCTATAATTGGCCTTAAAATTTAAGTTACTTAACACTCTATGTTGGCCGACTTCTATGTTATATGTGATTTCAAGTTAATATAAAAAATTTGAGATCAGATTCGCAGAAATATACACGCTCTCCGCTACTTTAGGCCCGGTTGCACCGCTTCCACTTAAACGTTAAAAGTGGGGTTTCACTATTTTATATATAGCCGTGAAACCGGTTGGATTTGCGTGAAACATAGCTTATATGCTCATCGAGTTTCTGCTAATTCTTAATAAGATTTTTGTATTAGGCACAGCACCAGCAATCTAATGGTATTTTTAGAAAGCGAATAAAATGGTGAACCAGATGATGTATATTTTAATAGTTGCATTTTTTTATTATTTAGCTAGACACAGTCAAAATTGTTATATTTTCGATTTAGGGTAAACTTTATAGTAAACTAGCAAGTATAAAATGAAAGGGGCTCTTTATTGCGGCTGACCCGCTATTTATGTACACAGACTAAGAGCACTTCTTGTGTTTCTCTCACAAGAAAGAAGAAGAAATCCTTTATTGGATGTGCTGCCTGCATACTACAGGTTGCTAAAGACACAGCATATCAATCAATTCAGTTGAACAATAAATAAGTAAATAAATAACAATATATAACAATAAATAAAATAAAATAAAATCAACTATAAATATGATAATGCAATATAGTGATAGTGTCAATTAAAACCGTTTCGGTTATTTCATTCAAAACTGATTTATCAAGTTTAAACTCTTCGAAAAAGTCCAGTGCACTACGACCGACTGATCCTCTCGCACCGAACCATAGTCCGTATACATTCCAGTCTCGTTCGCCGTACGTTGAGAGATATTTTTCAGAGTAGTGTTGTAAACAAGATTCATATATTTTAGCTTTTTCAGTCCTTATTTCTTCATCTTGTTTAGCGTTACTACTTTCGTAGCGAATCGTAGGATCAACAATAATTGCACTAAACCGGTTTGATCCGGCTTCGTCTATGCCATGGACTTCCTCGTAGCATTTAAAGCTTTTTTTAGTCAGAAGGGATGTTAACGCATGTTTAACTCGGTGATGGCGTGCGTTTATTTGGAGATGATTCGAAGGACATTTGCCAACAACATGAGCAGGGGTTTCTTTCTCTCGGCCGCATTTACGGCAGAGGTTGTTGTTGACAACTATAGCTCCAGGAATACCTCGAACATTTGCATAGTTAGTATTGAGTTTAACGGCAGCAGTGAACTCAGATGAACTTAAGCGAGACTTTTTTGACATGAAATTGTTTGTTTGATGGCAGGTTTCAAAATGTTTGAAACAATTGATTGTATTACAAACAATATTTATTACAATTCTCATTACTGACATTATACTATTCTCTATACACACATATGTATGTTTAGTTATACTTATATATCACATCTCCCTTTCCTTGTTAACAATTATAAATCATACAATCTGAATCTTTGTTTGCTTTCTTATCTTAACAGTCACATAATAATTTTAAATCACATCTTATTACTGACATTATACAATTTTCTATTCACACATATGTATGTTTTTTACGTGACCGGACAACTGCCGACAAGACGATCGCTCGCACGACTGCTGCTCACAGAAAACTGCCCACAGTTTATATTTATTAAAAAACAATGAATAATAATTATGAAATATTTTATATACATATAATTTAATAGCTAATAATTAATTACTTTTAATTCATATAAAAATGAAATGCTTGCAACAAGATATTGGGTGCACTAAATTAACAGTGGCTAACGCGCAGGCAGGCCAAATAGAAGTGAATAAAAAAAAATACAAAAATATGTACATTGCCAGTTTCCACTGCAGTACAAAATTATAATAATATAACATGTTTTAAGAAAGATCGCAAACCATTTTTTTTTTTAAATTCTGGTACAAATTTTTTTTACTTTTAACCAAAAGTACGATTTTTGCACGCCAAATTTCCTTCTAAAAATAATATAGCTTGCAACAGTCCTATGTAGGCGGTTGCATAAAACAATTTTTAAAAAGGCGGCCGCATACCAAAAAAAATGTAAAATTCTCGTACTAATTTAAATTCTTATTAACCAAAAATACGATTTTTGCAAGCCAAATTTCTTTTTAAAAAATAATATAGCTTGCAGCAGTCCTTATACGCGGTTGCATATAACAAGTTTTAAAAAAGACCGCCGCAAACCGAAAAAAATGTTTAAAAGTTCCGTAAAATTCTCGTACTAATTTAAATTTTTCTTAACCAAAAATACGATTTTTGCAAACCAAATTTCCTTTTAAAAAATAATATAGCTTGCAGCAGTTCTATATACGCGGTTGCATATAACAAGTTTTAAAAAAGATCGCCGCAAACCAAAAAAAATGTTTATATTTCTCGCATGTAGTAAGTGCACATGTAAGTGCACAAATTATTTCCAGAAAATTTTTTTAAGCTCACGAATGCATTAGTTGGCGTGGAAATCTGCCCAAGTCGCAGACGAGGGCAGATTTCCTCACGCTAACTAATGCATGAGTGTAAGCGATAAAAAAAATTCGGAATTAATTTTTGTACGATTGGTATTCGGTAAGAAAATCGCACAACTCTTAATTGATGTTATATTTTATAAAATATTTAATAAATTATAATGACATTTTACTACTAGATATTTCCATTCTACATCTATCTTAGTTTTTCATCTATCTTACTCGACTTCCACTTCTGCTTCCGTTGGAAACCAACAACAAACTACTTACAATCACTGTGTTTTTAATTTTAATTAGTTTTTTTGATATATTTGTTGGATTCATTTAATGTTACTAATTTTTCCAATAAATTCATTTTGACAACACCTTTCATTGTGAAATCGGAAATATTTTAAATATTTTCAAAATATTTCCAAAAAATATTGATGTTGATCAATTGTAACTATAGCAACAAGCTTAAATGCGGCCATTCTATTGGTTGCTTAAATAGTTGTGCGATTTTCACTTGTAATCTCACAAGAGCATGAATTCTATCCGGAAATTTTTTTGAGTGCATTTCAACAACGTATTAATCGGCCCGAGTGGAACACGAGGGCCCGATTACGTTGTTGAAATACACGATAAAAAATTTCCAGGATATGAATTCATGCTCGAGTGCAGATTCGGTAAGAAAATCGCACCAATACACTTACAAAAATTGATCAGAATTCAAAAAGTTTTTGATATTTTTTAATCAAGTTGCAATAGAATTGCGTATCTATGAGCAACGATTGTTGAAAACAAAATACTAAATCTGTCAAAGTCAAAAATATCGCGCTTCGGAAAACAGTCATTGAATGCAATTGATAAAGCTGTGGAAGATACGGTACCAAATATTACAAATACGGTACCAAAAAGATACGGTACCAAATAAAACAATTGTGTTTTTAATTTTAATCATTAATTTTGTTAGTTTATTTAATTTTTTAGTTCTAATTAAATTATTTATTTTGACATTTGTTTTGACATAATAATTTCCGCTGAAATTTTCTACTGCTTGGTGTAGTAGGATAAAATTTCCGAAAAATTTTGTTGTTGCCATGGTAATATACTCAAATGCAACGTTTCTATTAGTCGTAAATTAGTATGGTGCGATTTTCGATATAATCGTATTACCTAAAAATTGATCTATCATATTAGCCTTGAATGTTTCATTATAGTACTGAGTACCATAATGAATTCATTATAGTACTCAGTACTATAATGTAATCAGCTCGAAAATCAGTATAGTCTTTATTGTCATAATGCATGTCATTATGACATTAAAAATTACACTCATAAAGTTGTCATTTCGAAACGCAAGCAGATAAATAACTATTATTGTGTTTTCTAAATTTTGACCGTGCAAAAAACGCTATAAGCATCACGAACGTTAAGGGTTTACTGGTCTCAGACAAATTGGGGATTTCGCTTCGCTCAATCCCCAAACTTTTGTCCAGTAAACCACCCTTACCGTTCTTGATACTTAATAGTATATTAAGTAATAGTATATTAAGTATCAAGAACGGTAAGGGTGGTTTACTGGTCGAAGACAAAAGTTTGGGGATTGAGCGAAGCGAAATCCCCAATTTGTCTTATGCTTATAGCGTTTTTTGCACGGTCAAAATTTAGAAAACACAATAAATACTATTATATTAGTTTTAAAATTACGTCTATTTAATTATTATGTAGTAGGCTCTTATAGAAACCAAATCTTGATCATTATGTTGTTACACTTTTTGTGTCAGTCGTAAATAATAATATATTAAGTATTAAGAACTGTAAAGGTCTTCCACTGGTCGAAAACAAAAATTTGTCTAAGACCAGTAAACCCTTAACGTTCTTGATGCTTATGGCATTTTTTTTCGCGATCAAAACTAATAAAACGCAATAAAATATTATTGGATTAATATCTAAAATGACGTCTATTTAATAATTGAAGTAAACGCTCTTTTGAAAGCAGTCGTTTCTATGATTGTTTTTCTACAAAGATATGTTGATTTTATTATCATGTAAACGGTAAGGAATTACTTACCGTTCTAGGACGGTAAGAACAGCTGTTAGGCATAGCAACCGTAAAATCAACATACCGTCAAGCAAAATGTCACGGTAAATAGACAAAAAAAGATTGATCGTGCAAAAAAGAATATTATTGGTCATGATTTCGATTTCTTTGTCAATGTCATTTGCTGTCACCAAGTCACTATTGATTGTTGTCGCGTCATTTAAATCGCGTCTAAACTCCTTCCAGTTTGTATTCTTGAAGCTAATAAATTTATAATCAGCCACGGCCTTGATTGCAGCCTGAAGTGTCAAGTCTGTGTAGATTGGGTTGGGGTCCGAGTCTAAGTCACAAAACTGTTCAAGGGGGACAAGAGAAGGGATGTTTTTGGAAATTAGGAGGTCAATCGTGCTAGGATGATTACCGTTTAAGGGATAATGGGTAGGTAGTAGAGTGTGGGATAGCAGGAGATTGTCACTATTGAAAATGTAATTAAATAATTTTAGGCCGTTTGTGTTTGACCGTCGATTATTCCAAGAAGGATGCACACAGTTAAAATCACCCAATAGGATGACCTTGGTGGCGGCTGCAAAAATGGTGTCAAGATGGGAGGTATTAAGAAAAAGTCCAGGCCTGATGTAGGCGGTAGCTAGCATTAATTTGTTTGATGGCTGAATTGCAATAGTTTCCAAATCACCACTTTGCAGTGATATGATTTTGAAACTAATGCATTTTCTGATTATTACCGCCACGCCACCAGAGCGGACATCACCTGGTCTATCGTTCCTCACAACTATCATGCCTCTGATCTGAAACCTATCTTTAGAAGATATCATAGTTTCGTTAATAAACATAATGTCAATTTTATGCGTACAATAAATTTTGTTTTTATTGTTACGTAAGTTTGTTTTATGGCGCAAGCTATTACAATTCCAAGCACAAATACGTAGGCCCTCTATAAATTATAATACTTGTCGAGGTTTTGTAAAAAGCTAACCGTAAAATGAAATTTCTTTTTTTCACTCTCTATTTTTCTCAACTCGGTGTTTAAATCGGTGAGGGCTTAAATAACTACATTTAAATTAATACGTGAATTGGTCTCATTAATAAGGTCGCCAATCTGGCCGTATTCACCTGCTTTTGGTGTTGGCAGTTTAGTTGTTGCGGGAGCAGCAGGCTGTGACAATGTGTGTGATGCTGGTAGCCTAGCCTGAGAGTTCTTTAGCCAGGGATTAGCTGTGGGTTGCGACGAGGCGGTCAAGTGGGCACGAAGCGCTGGAAAGTTATTTCCACCAAGGTTGAGCGCACTAGTGGGGGCACGCGCGGTTCTAGGTGGAGCATTTTTTAAAATTTGCGACAATTTTGCAACATACACTGGGCACTTAACATTGTTGGCAGTGTGATCACCACGGCAGTTTGCGCACGTCGGTTTGTCGGTGGCTTCCAGTAGGCAGTCCTCCTAGGCTGGTTGAAGCAGTTGGACGTAGCATGTCTCCACTTCTGGCAGCGCTTGCATTGGATGAAGTACTTGTTGTTTTTGTGGCGCTCCCAGGAGATTTTTATATGGAGTACGTAATGCACTTTTTTATTCAGTTGTTCAAGTACTACACTACCCTCAGTGACAATCATGTAGAGCGGCTGATTTTTTGTGTTCATGACAAAGCCTTTGAGCACCGGAATTTGGAAGTCACTTTTGAGCTCTGATAGAATTTCTCCAACGTCTATTTGTTTGGCAAGCCCCCTTATCACAAATGCATGTGTTTTTCCAGCTGCATGAGTGAACGTGTGAAACTCGGTGTCAAGTCCAGCGTAGTACTCAACCAACAGCTTTTGTTCAGAAGCATCAGCTACCTAAATGTTTGTATTGTAGCGTGAATACTTTATGTAGTACCCCTTTTTGATTAGTTGGTTGAGAAGGGAGGTAAGCGTTTGATGCGATTCCGGCTTACCATTAAGGATAATAGGTCGTGGTGACTTTGGCTTTGCTATTTTTTCGGGGGGTTTAGGCCGCACAATCCGCGGAGAAGTTGTGATGGTACCTTCATCGATGTCAGAATCTGAATCACCACTGATTGATTCAAAGCAATTTGCCAGTGGAATTTGCTGGCTAGTTGATGGTCTGAGTTTTAGCAGTTTGGCAGGTTTGCGTAGAAGTGTGAAGCCTTCGGCGTCGACTACTGGTGGCGACTTAGTATTTTTGCGTTTAGAGCGCCGTTCCTGAATCATGTTGACGCCAGTGGTGCTAAACAGAGTAGGATTTGGGTTAATTTTTGTTATTGCAGTGTTACCTTGTTTGAACTGTGGTTTGGTGGTTCAATTAGCCCCAGGTTGGGGTCAATTCCCAGATCCATGAAATTGAAGATTTCCGAACACTATATAGGTAGAGCGGTAAGCTTGTAGCTGAGGTCTGTACAGTAGGCCAGCTACGGGCAGAAGTAGGCCAAGCGCGCACTATCACCGCTGGCCTGCAAAGCCTTTGCAAATAGTTTCGTATAAATGCGCGTTAAGAATATTTATACAATAATTTGATTTTTAAAAACCGTTTTTTTTTTACCAAATATCAAAATTTTCTCACTTAAGAGCGTGCTGCCGTATACCTGAAAATAAGGATGGCGCCACTGTAGAGTGCATTTAATAATTAAACACAAAAAAACTAAAAATATTTTTCACTTTTTGTCATTAGTAACTGATTGAAGATTTTATCATTATTTATATATATTTTTTTGATGGAAAACAATATAATATCAACAGAAATATTAGAGAAAAACCTAAAAAGTAAGTTTTTGACGTATTTCAAAAACTAATAAGTTTTTTGAATTAAGATTTAGTTGCATGATAATTACATCTTTTCCAAGCATATTACCACTATAATTAGAGTTTAGTTTTTTTTGGTATTCTAGATGAATGCACCAAAAAAACGTCCGTTTTCCAAAATTTCGAATATGTTTGACCCCTACATTTTAAAACCACTATTTTTTTTTTATTTTTTTTTTTTGCTACCATTGGGTCGATCATGATGTTGTGACGGCCCTGTTGAATTTTAAATCAAATCTAATGCCTAATAAAGAAATTATTTAGAAAAATCAATATTAATATTCCATAGTCGAATACATAAAAACCATAAAATATTTAATAAATGTAAATAGATTTATCAAAAGCTACATTTATTAAAAACATACCGTGAAAATTACATAGCTTACTTTTATTGCGTTTAGTTTTAATTAATATTTTTAATTTATATTGCATGAGAAAATTTGTCATAAATATTGATCATCGAAATTTATCTGTTTAACAAAAAAGAATTCTACCTGCATTGAGTTCAGCCCAACGGGGAAAGAGGGCGACATTTGAAAACCATGTGGTGTTTCGACTTGTAACAAGTCGCGAGAATTACAAAAAGATTATTATTTGTCTTGTATTGCGTATTCTTATAATATCATTATAAAATATTTTTTTAATATGAATACTATTGTATTTGCATTGAATTTTATAAATAAATAGATAGCAAAGCTGACCCAGCAAAATAAAACAAAAAATATATGGTCGATTGCCGCTAATATAATTCTAATTACTAATTTTAATTAACAAAATTAACTCTTGTTGTTTTTGAAAAAAAAAACAGACTTTCCTATTTTAATAAAAAGCTGGCAAAGCGAACTATCAAAAGTCATCCGATTTAAAAAAGGATTGTTGCTTCTTTTTTGGTGCTGCTTAGTTACTCTAATTAGCGACAATTAACCAGATATATTTTTATTTATTCTACTGGGTGTGCTTTGCCAGTTAACAAGCGTTTCAAAATTTCTATTTTGTTAATAAGGACCGATGCTGAAATTTGTTGAACAATCAAAATCAATGAAAATGGATTATTTTTGAATGAATCCAAAGAATGAATCCAATTGCAAAAATCCAAACGCCAATTGACTTAAATAAGATAAAAGAACCAAATCATTTTATTTTTATCAATATGACCTTGGAATTTTTAGAATTCAATATATTAGTTCGATTGGAAAAACTCGAACGCGAATCGACTCAAAATAGCGTTGCAAGCGGGTACCAGATACATACCCGGTAATACATACATACCCAGATACATACCCAGATACAAATCCCGGTTCGGATTTTGTCGGATATCCGAATAGTTATGTTATACCCGGCCGGGTTTCGAAGTAAACAATTTTTAAACTTAATATTTATAATATTTGAATAATGAGTATTTAGTATTATCCGCCCGGTTAACCCAGTATCCGGCGTAATATTATAGTCTGGTATCCGGTTTTCCGCATTTTTAAAAAATTAAGAAGTATGTATACAGGGTGATTTCTGACGAGGTGTAAAAAATTTGTACATATTTTAAGCACATTATTTGGAACCAAATATTGTTATGAAAATTTATTTTATCTCTCTCTTTTACCAAAATATTTAAGTATAAAAATAATCCATTTTAGAACATTTTGGGTACTGCATAATTATTTAAAAATGACAAAATTGTTTCAGATGCTATAGAAACAAATAAAATCTAATGTTTAAAAGTCAAACAATTGTCAATTTTGAACCATTTGCAAAATAGGTTTTAGTAATATGAACCAATTTACTCCTCGAGAAGTGGCTGATATTGTATTTATATATGGATATTGCGACGGTAAGCCTTGGCATTAGTTAGGGAATACGGCCGACGATTTCCGAACAGAAGGATTCCAAATCACCAAGTATTTGCTTCGACCTATAGAAGATTGAGTGAAGTTAGTATACCTCGGCAATCAGGCGGTAATGCTACTACCCATCCAAATTTTGTAGAAATGCAAGAAAATGTTATAGATGTTGTGTTGGCTAATCCGACAACTAGCTCGCGTCGAGTTGCGCAACAATTACAATAATCGCAGAATTTTGTTTGGCGCACATTACAACAAGAACTGCTACATCCTTACCACTTTACACCAGTTCAAGCTCTTCAACCAGGTGATGCCCAATTTCGTTTAGAATTTTGCGAATGGTTTCTTGACCATGTTGATAGCAACAACAATTTTCCTGCGTTAGTTTGTTGGACCGATGAAGCAAGCTTTTCGAGAAATGGAATCAATAATTTCCATAACTATCATTACTATTTAATAGAAAACCCACATATCACACACCAAACAAAATTTCAAACCAGATTTTTGATCAATATTTGGGCAGGGATTTGTAATAATACTTTAATTGGATTTTACGAAATTAATAATTGCTAAAATAAAAATTTGTACATTGAATTTATAGAAAATCATATGTATCAAATGATGGATAATATTCCATTAAATATTCGACAGCAAATATATTTTCAACATGATGGGGCACCCCCTCATAGTGCAAGACAAGCTACCACTTTGTTAAATACTTATTTTAATAATCAAGTTATTGGACGTAATGGTCCGATTAGATGGCCCCCGAGGAGCCCCGACCTGAATCCATTAGATTTTTTTTTTCTGGGGGCCTTTAAAAGAAATTGTATATTCCGAAGAAATTAATACAATTGAACAAATACGTGACAGAATATTTAATGCAGCAAATGAAATTAAAAATAATCCGAACGTAATGCGACGAGTTTATCAATCATTAATTCAACGCTGCCGTACTTGCATTCAAAACCACGGAGGTCATTTTGAGCAATTATCTTAAATTATTTCTATTAATATAAACTATTGTCACGTTAATAAAGAAAATCATATCTATCAAAAATGTTTTTTTTAGTTGTAATTTTAACAAGCTATCTTGTTTGTTTCTATAGCATCTGAAACACATTGTGAATTTTAAATGATTATGCAGTACCACAGATAAGGTTATATACAGATGTGCCATCGGATAGGGCAAAGTGTTTCGCATTTTTATATTGCCAACGCCCGACTAGAGAGGGCTTTTTTTAGTATAACGCCGGCCACGGAGGGGCGCTGTTCTGGTACAAAGTCTATCCTATGGTAGATGGCGTTGCAAAATAATATAATACTCTAATAACGTAATATGAAATCATCTTCATATGGCCCAAACCACACCAAACCAACAATTACAACAGTTACAATTTAACAGTTGCAACCTTACGTCCAGATACAGTTTCTAAAACCATCCCTTAAATTATAATGTGATTACAGTTTTCTTTCAAAACAAAATGAAATAAACTATGATATAAAAGGCATACTCCTAGATGTAGGCAATATAAAATACACGCGGGTTGAGGGGAACTGATGGATAGCGAAACCAATTTTAACGATAGACCGCCTATCTGTTATACTTATCTGTGGCAGTACCCAAAATGTTCTGAAATGAATTGTTTTGGGGCTTAAATATCTTAGTAAGGGTGAGAGATAAAATAAATTTTAATAACAATTTTTTGTTCCAAATAATGTACTAAAAATATGTACGAATTTTTTACACCTAGTCATAAATCACCCTGTATAATTTTGAAATTTTCAAAATCGTTCATTATTAACTCAAATTTAAACAGCACAAAAAAATAAATAAAATGTAACTGAATGTGAAGCAATTACATATATACATGTTTGCAATTTTCGATTAAAATGATCTTTTTAGTTGCCATTTTTGATGTTGAAACAGCCTTCTCTTTTTATTGTTCTAAAAAAAAAATGAAAAAAAGACTTTTTTCCAACCGTCAAAAAAGCAAATGCAAAAATTATTCTTATTTAAATTTTTTACTGGGGTACAAAAAATATTTTTAATTTGTGAAATGTACGGTAGTGAAAAGTACCTACCTAATGTTCAAACAGCGTCGCGTTCAACAAATGGCATTTTGAAAATGCGGATAAATTGGAGACTTCCATATTCAGATCCGCAAGATCATTTTCAGTAAAATGAATATTTTTCCAAAACTAGGTATTTGAGTGCAGATTTTTACATAGTTTATTTCTCTAATATGATTCGCCGCAATATTGATTAAATTTAAGTCAGGATAGGAAGGAGGGGGTCGAGCGTGAGTACGAGTGCTTAGAAGCCAGAAACCTGCCAGAAACTTATATACGAGATAGTTCGCATTTTGTACGCTGATTTTTGTCGTTACTATGCAGACCCGATATACGAACGAGGCGCAACTAGCGGACGTTCTTGCAAGTTTTGAATTGCGGCGCGCTCTTAAGATAGGTACCAATAGGTTCAGAATGACCCAAACTACATGATGACACAAAAATTTTTCAAAAATATTGGGGGTGGTTAAGTGCACCAGCACCGCTTGCCCGCTGGTTTACAGCAAGAACATAGCAGGTGTAGGTGTTAAGGAATTTTTTGTAAGTATTTCCAGGAAATTAGACAAAACCTGGTAAATTCATTTTTCCACTGATGGTGGTGGAGTGTTGCTTTAGAAAGCACTACTGTTTAGCCGCAAAATCTGGTAGTTATGCCAAGAATGCTACTAGACAGCACTTGCAAGATGTTTATCCTAAATGTTTAATTTGTATGCGCATCCTGCTGACACAGGAGCGCTGGTGCTTGCTTGTAACGCTATGTAATTGCATGCGTATATATAATATTGCAAAAATATACTGGTGGCGCCATCTTTAAGAGAGTTGCGCAAGTAGTGGAGAGTCCATTGCAAACACCTGTGCCAATTGCAGAGTGCAATGCGATTGTGCACAACTGTCCACAATAATGCGAAGTAAATTGACAGTGAGTTCAATTACTGTACTGAATGAATTAAATAAAGTCAAAGAACTTATATACACCAAGAAGCACACTTAGGCCAATTATAGCGTGCAAAGTTTTTTTAGTGAATTCTAGAGCCATTAGATGGCGCGAGAATAGAATCGGCAACATAATTTTGCATCTACTACTATTTTGTATTTGTTTCTGTGCTAGAAATATAAAAGTTTATGATTTATGTCGCTTCCGATATTCTAAATTTTTTCTTTGATAACACAAATCAAATTCTGTACCTTCAAGAAAGTTTTAACAGCGCCATCTTATCGAGCTGGTAACACAACTCGTGTTTGTTACCCAAAGTCGGCGCACGCCGCACGCTGAGATCAAAGGATATTTATTGCGAGTGCGCTTCTTGGTGCATATGAGTTCTTTGATGAAGTCAAACTGAGCCCTGGAAATTTGTTATTTTACTGGGAGGATGTTTGCAGTGGATACATTTACATACATTTACATACATACATACATACATTTATTGCGTTGATAGGATAATTGGGAAGTTAAGGTATTATTTTTATTTGATTAATACAGTCTTGTGATTTGTAGGTTATGTCACTGTTTACATTCAAATTATGCAAGTACAGGATTAAAATACAAATACATACATAATACTAAAATACATTTTAGTTGGCAATGAATAACACCTTACGCTTATTACGAAAACAATCGAAGTTCGATGCCGCTTCGGAGCACTTTGCGATGCACTTAGATAAGCCTGTTACGCTCAATCTTCACAACAAGCAAGGTAGAACACCTGCGATTAATGGTAGCAATGGTAACAATGGCAAGTAGTAGCAATTAGCTACCGATCCTAACAAAAATTATACAAACATGTAAGCATAAAAGTTATACAAGATGAGTACAAAAATACATGAATAATACAGTTTGACATATTTTCAGGTTGATTTGCAATGATTAGTACATGCTTAATTTGACAATAGTGGATGCTGGCGTGGCCTACGTAAGCTAACAGGCCATCACCGCACTCATTTGGACTGACGACCGTAGAAGTCATACATCAATATTGGGGCGCGTTGTAAGAATATGCACTTTCCTCTAAAAAACAAATCTTCATATTGTTTGAACTGTAGTTTTACATTTTATTAATAATCAACAAAAAACATAAAATACGTTAATACTATATTAAGTAATATAATAGTAAAGAATATTTAGTAAATAATTAAGATAAATCACTACAAATTGAAAAACAACAAAATAAAATTCAAAACATTCTAGAAGATAAAGTTTTCTAATTAAAATAAAATAAGTAAATATTAATAATTAACAACAATTATTCACAAAAAACAGGTTTTAGACTGAGATCAGGTTATAAGCATATAATCTAACTTTTTGTACTGCTTAGTTTTTTTATTTTTCTGTTTGCATTTTTATTTTGTGCATTTTCTCTCAAATCATAATTTTTTTTTTTGAATAGTTGTTCAGTAATATATTTGAAAAATATTTCGGAACTTTCTAATAATTTTAATTGACTAATTCCGCATTCTGTACAGGTATCAAATTCCTCATTTTTCAGTTCTTTCAAGTACTTTTATAAAAAGCGATTTTTGACAAGATACTTTTAAAAAATCAATTTCGAATCTTTCAGAAATTAAAATCTTGAAGTATGCAAAATCTTTTAATAAAAAGTTAATGAAATATTGTGTAGGATATTTTAAGCCTGCGCAGTCAGTTATTTTTAAATATTGGTATTGTTTATCAAGGCATATATTGTCTACAATTATATTCTTTTGAAAACTGAGAATATTTCGGCAGTTTATACACTGTATTTTTTTTCTAAATGATTTTTGAACAATGTAGCCTCCAATATAAACTAAAACTTGAATATCATTTTCGGCTATATTTACAGAATCAAACTCTATATTGTTAAACATAGTTATGTCGATAGATTCTTGAAAAAAAAATTTTGCTTTCACAAGAAGCTATAAAATATTTAATATGAAATTCTCCATAACTACATGACTGTAATTTTAAAACACTTAATAGTTTAAGCTTTTTTTCTGACTCTAATATCTGAGCTACAGATATATGATAATTTGAACCAGACATACCTCTATATTTACCAAATCTTGCTTCTAGATCGTCAGATTGCAATTTATCAAAAAGAACAAATTCAAAATTTAAAATATTTAAGAAATAATCGGCAAGTTCAACTAATGTTTTGGTAGTATGTGTAAAAGAGTATAAAGTGTCAATGGTCAATTTACCATATCGCTTTGGCAAGCCATTATTAGTATTCCAAGTTTCCATCCACACAACAATTTTTGTAAGAAACTGAATATTATTATCATCCTTTACTGAATATATCGCTTCTCTTGATAAATCATTTTTTCTTAAAGCTGAAAATTTTGATTTGCAATTTACAATGTTCCATCATTTGGAAATAGCTTGCAAAAATACCATAGTACCTTCTGCATTTTTTTTTCAAAATGTGACTGCAGAGCAGAAATATTCTTTTAATCAAACATTTTTAAACAAAGATTTACATTTTGTTTTTCAATTGGAGATGGCCACAATGATTTTGAAGATAAACTTGGCGCTAATTTTACAATATTGTTTTTTCTAAGTGATAAATTTGTTTGAGATCGTTTACAGAAGCATGTAAAAATTTGTCACTATTTTCATTGTTTTCTAGTGGAGTTATTTGAAAAGTTTGTTTATTATCATTTTAATTAAACCAATTATTTCTTACACATTTTAGAATATGAACTGAATCAAATAAAATAAAAATATTTTGGTTCTGATTGAAAGGATTAGTTATGTGTGTTTTGATGTTACCACCACATAAGATTTCTAAACATTTTCGATTAATTCTATTATTGTCAGAAATAACGGCTAAACTTTGGTATCCTGCGTAGTCAAAACTTCAATTGTATTTAGAAGTTCTTTTAAGTAATCTGCTGTTAGATTCTTGACAGGATATAATGATACAACATCTTTATTTTTCGAAAAGTATGACGAGATCATAAAAGCCTGTATCCTAGTCGCAGCCTTTAAATTGTTATTCAAAGAAACTCCTTCAATTTTTCCTCCTTTGTACGTTATTTCTGTTTTAACATAAACTTCGTTCATCATTAAAATAACGTATTTTTCGTTGTCCTGTAAGTGCTTTAATTTTCATTTAATTTTTAATGTGACTATTGCTATGACCCCAACCATTTTTTAAATAAAGTTTCTGGATACTATGTGAATAGAGAATAGTGAGAAGACCGCTATCTCATATCATTTCGTAAGCAGCTGGATAAAAAAATTGCAAAGTACTTGCCGATACGTACATTTCAGGAGAATATCTAGGCCATTTTAGTAAATATTAAGTCAAATCGTTCCGACAAAAACGCAATTTTTTTTCTGGCTTTATCAGTAATTATATTACAGTCAGAGTTGGCATCAAGTAATAAAAGTAACTCTTTTTTTACGGTTTTGATAACAGATTCTACATCAGGAGATGTATTATTTTCATTTTGGTTAAGATACTCTAGTAATTTAGAAAATTGTAACCATTTTTTTAAAACGCCGTTCTTATCAATTAAATCGGAATGAATATCGATTTCTTTGTCGTTCACAAAAACTTTTGTTAAAAGATTGTTATCGATCGACACTGAGCAAACTACTTTTGGTATATCTCTCAAAAGCTGAAGTCTACAAAAGAACATGATATTTTCATTTTCAATCACTACAAATTCCGAAACATTGCACATTTTCTCCTTAAAGTAAGATTTAAAATTTTCGAAATTGTTTATTTTGTCGGCGGCTTCTAATTCTTCTTGTTTTTTTTTTAATGTCTCTTCTTTTTTGATCTGATAATCTTTCTTCAGGATTTTTTCTTTTTGGAGCAAGATGTTTTGTAAAATATTTACACTTCTGACAGTATTTGAGCAAAATATTTGTGTGAAATTGCACCTGCCGGCTTGCGATTTCGGCAATGAAGCTGTGTGCATACACAGTGCAGTGCCGTTGGCAAACTGGGACAGGATTGTTTTGGCAAAAGTCGGAATGTCGGAAATGTAAATATTGAAGAGAGCAGGCCCAAGAACTGAGCCTTGGGGCACACCTGCTTCAATCTTAATACAAGCCGACATTGTGCAGCCAACTTTCACCTGCAAAGAACGAACTGCGAGGTAACTGGCAACTAGTTTTATCAAGTACCCAAGGTACTTGAAGAGCGTCAACTTGTAGACTAGCGCCTGCTGCCACACACGATCGAACGGTTTCCCGGTATCAAATATTGCCAAGACTGTAGAGAGTTTTTTATTATAATTGAATTTGATATCATTCACAATGCGCAAGAGAGAGTGAGAGGTACTATGTCTGCTTCTAAATCCAAATTGAAATGGGGGCAAAATGTTGTTTTTGTTAGTGAAGCTATTAATTCTAATTAAAATGATTTTTTCTGTGATTTTGTTGAGGACTGAAAGCAAACTGATGGGGCGATAATTAAGCAGGTCATCGTGAGGCTTGCCTGATTTGGCAATAGGAATCACAACAGCATTTTTCCAAGCGGACGGATACTGTTGGATTTTTAAGATGGCGTTAATAACGTGAACAAGCTGCACGAGAGTTTTTCTCGACAGGTTTTTAACCGCTCGGTTGTTAACACCATCTATGCCGGGTGCCTTCTTGTTTTTAAGTCCCTTAATGATGTCATGTACTTCAGTTGGGTACGTCAGTAGGTCCGAAACTTGCCTTCGACTGAGATTGAATTTACTATTTAAAATACCACGGTGGATGTTATTTAATTCTAGCTGAAAATTAATGTCGGGGTGGTCGTCAATTTTCTGTATGTTTCTAAAGGTTTCGGCAAGAACCTCACCCTTTTCTTCATCGCTTGCGAGGAAAAAGCTTCGTTTTGTTTAAAAACATGATATCAATTTCATTTGCTTGCATAAAACGTTCGATAATTTTGTTTTTGCCCCGAACGCTCCCACAATTCCACGAACAAATGCGGAGTTCGGTTACAGATCATATTTATCAATTTCGGACAGAAACGCGAGAGTGCACTGTACTTTCATGGCTCTATTTTGGCCTTTGGCCAGTTCAATATTCAGATCGATAAGAGCTCGAACGAGCTCTCCCAAATTTATTAGTGAGTTGATTTGCTTCATCAAATCAGCGAGCTGCGAAGATTGTGTGTACTCACTCATTGTTGTTTGTTTTTGGTGGAATTAATGTTGGCGTGCGTGGAATGACACAGCTGCTGACGTTGACGGCAGTGGGGGTGCTGAGGAAATAGTCAGTCCTGTGGGTTGTTTTTTCAACCAGTGGTTGGCTGCAGGTGCTGCTCCTGGTGTGTAGCTTGGCCTCAGCGCGGGGAAATGGGCACTAGTTTTAGGGTTGTTTTTAAGAACCTAACCCATTTTGGTTTTGTACACCGGGCACTCTATATTATTTGTGGTGTGGTCACCCGAACAGTTTGCGCACTTTGGAGTGTCCATTATTTGCAGTGGACAGGCGTTGGCCAAATGTTCCGTGGCGCATTTGACGCATCGCGGAGTGTGGTTGCAGTTCGTTGTAGCGTGCCCCTACTTCTGGCAACGCTTGCATTGGATTATATACTTGCTGTTCCGGTGCATTTTTCAATTAATTTTTGTACGCAAAAACTACTTCAATTTGTTTTTTAGCTTGTTTAAAGTGACGCTACTCTCGGTGATACAATTGCGAGCAGAGAAATGGAAACACTAAATATTGAGTGATGTAAATAAGGCTTTTATACCACTATTAACTACATGTGATCTCAAATCTGACAATGACAAAAATCGTTTATTAATTGAATAAGTTTGATTCACAGCACTAAGATTTCAAAAAATGTATTACTTGATTATTTTTGGTGTTTCCATTTGAGTGCTCGCAATTGTACATCGGCTGCGCTTTAGTGCGCATTGGAAAACCTTTAATTGTGGAGATATTGTATTCTGTTTTTAATTCCGATAGAATATCTTCTATCGGAATGTCCGACCAGAGCCCTTTAATGACAAATGCGTGCGTTTTCTGCCCTTGGGGGTGTAGATGTGGAAATCCACATTATCATTTCGATAATATTTGACTAATTTGAATTGTTCCTCAGCGTCAGTCACGTAAATGTTCGTGTTGTGTCGGGTATACTTTATGAAGTATTCTTTTTTGACGAGTTGGTCGAGGAAAGTGACCAATTCCTGGTGAGTTCGCGGCTTACCATTCAGAATAATCGGGGGCGGGGATTTGGGTTTTTTAGGCGCAGCTGAGGGCTTGCGTTTGGGAGATTGAGTACGAACTTCTGTCTGGTCGTCGATGTCCGATTTGTCATCGTCAGACGAGAGGGAGTTGAACTTATTTGAGATGGGAATGGGTTTGGGAGTGCTAGTTGATGCCGAGCCGAGCTACTCGCTGCTCGATTTAGCAACCTGTGCTGAATGTTGTGTTGGGAATTTTTGAATGGGAGTCGACGCTGCTACTGCTACATATACATAGACGTTCTGCATTAGCAAGAATAAATTCTCGCTTATCAATTAAACAATATTTAACACAATTTTCTTGAAAATTTTTAACAAAGATTTTCAAAATTTCCTCACCTAAGATATGTGCTAATAGTTTCAGAATGACCCAAATTACGTCATACAACAACAAAATTTGAAAAATATTGGGGGTGGTTAAGTGTACCTGACCCGTTTATTATTTAGTATTGGAAGGATGTGGAGTCAAGAATGTGTATGCGGAAGTAGCAAGTCATCAGCATCTTGTAAAAGTGCAAACTCTTTTGGAGTCTGTTCCAAAAGGGGGCCGCACTGCTTTATTGTCTTTATTTATTTATTTATTTATTTAGATTTCTATACATTACAGAAAAAATTATTTCTAAATAGTAGAACATAGTGCAAAAATACAGAAAATGCGAAACAGTACAGAAATATTCTGTAGTGAAATATTACAGAAAACCTCTAACAATTTTTGTTTTAAAGCTAAGAAATGACACGTTAAAAAGATCGTATTGACTGTAGGAAGTATTATACAGCAATAACATTTTAGTTATAAAACAGTTTAGGCCATAGTTTGTCCGGTGCTGAGGAATAAAAAATAGTTTGTTGGATCTAGTGAATCTTACTGGTGCATGAAACTGAATTTGCTCTAAAAGTTCTGAACAGTCTGTGATTCCGTTTAATATTTTAAATAACAGAAATATTATAGCATTATTCCTTCGAAGTTGAAGCGACGGTATACCAATCAGCAGTAATCGAGTTTCGTAAGAGAGATTCTCTAAAGAAAATTTATATTTCCAAAGGAAGTACCTCGCATACTTATTCTGTACTCGCTCTAAACGATTGATATGACTTACATAATAAGGAGACCAAATATAGCTGCAATATTCAAGTATACTACGAACTAAAGCAAAGTACAATGATTGAATAACCCTGGTGTCAGTCATATGTAGCGTGTGACGTTTAATAAAACCCAGCATCTTGAAACCTTTCAGAATAATATTGTATGGGGTTTAAATGACAAAACTGTATCAAATGTAACACCTAGGTCATTAAATTGATCAACTGATTCAAGAATTTGACCACTGATGGCATACTGAAAAAGAATCAAGTTACTGGATTTCGAAAAACGCAGCACCTTACACTTTTTGACATTTAAAGATAACAAGTTGTTGTGATACCAGGCAGACAGGTTGTTCAAATCTTTCTGTACAGAGACACAGTCTTCTGAATTACTGATGCTACAGTATAATTTAAGATCATCTGCATAAAGCAAACATTTGCAGACATCAAATGAGTTAACTACGTCATTAATAAACAGAACAAATAAAATTGGACCAATATGAGACCCTTGAGGCACTCCACTAGTAACACTGATAGGATTTGACATAGAGGTTCCTATCTTTACATATTGCACTCTACCCGACAGATACGACACAATCCATTTTAAATACGCACCACATACACCCAAAACTTTTAATTTAGCCGCAAGAAGAACATGCGAAACACTGTCGAAGGCTTTTGCCAGATCGGTATAGATGCAGTCCAATTGATTGCCTTGTTCCATTGACGTTGATACTTGGTTCTGATAAACAGCTAAGTTGGTAGAAGTTGAGCGACCTTTGTAGAAACCGTGCTGCTCATTGGCGATGACATGCTTAAAGTTGAAGAAGATTTCGTCGGTGATGATGGCTTCAAAAAGTTTAGGAATCGAAGAGAGCTTGGAGATTCCACGATAGTTTGTGATGTCGTTTTTTGCTCCAGATTTAAATATAGGAAAAAGAGTTGAACTTTTCCAGGCATCAGGAAAAATTCCACTATTGAACGACAGTTGAAACATTTTTTGTAAGGGAGCGGCAAGGCTTTCTGCACATGACTTTAGAATGATGCAAGGAATTCCATCAGGACCAGCATTAGTATTAGGTTTAAGGCTATTTAGTTTGAAGGTTATTTCTTCCAGCGTAAACACATGGTTTAGTAAAGTTCGATTTTCAGTTTTAGTGGCAGAGACGGTTACCAAAGTGCCAACATTGTGGTGAGCGGAGTAACAGGAACGAAAATGTTTTGCAAACGCCTTAGAAATATCTAATGGGTTGTCAAATAAGGCATCGTCCAATTTCATGATTTGCGGCATAGCACTGCAATTATTGAGATTTTTGACATACGACCAAAAATGTTTTATGTTTGAAGGAATCATTTGTTCAGATTTAGAAACGAAGAGTAGATAAGACAAATCTATCAAGTCTTTAGATTTTTTACGTGCCTCAGAGTATGCATCATAATCTTCAGAAAGTCCAGTTCTTTTGAATTTTTTGTAAAGCTTGTTTTTTAAGTTTATGGCCTTTTTGCATTCTCGGCTGTACCAGGATGGGTATTTATCTGAAGGGGTTAGTTTTACGGGAATAAACTTTTCAATCCCACGATATAATATATCGTAAAAACTTAAAGTTGCACCATTAACATCAATATCAGTGTCCAAAAAAGTCCAATTCTGATTCGAAAAGAAGTTATTGAGTCCCGTAAAATCGGCTCGTGCAAAATTGTAACATTCATGCGATTTAGAAGAGTCGAACGTTGGAATAACAGTGCAGTTTAATATAAGTTCCAGAGGTGGGTGATAGGAATCTATAGCACCTAATGGAAACTTAGAAGTCTGAACTAACAAGTCAAGAGAATCATCGCAAAAAATCAAATCCAATAATTTCCCTGATTTATTGAAGATACAGTTTATTTGTTTAAGTTCCATAAAATATATATTTTCCAGTAGTAACTCAGCGAGTGGTGTTGGGCAATTTATAGGGACGAGATGATCATCATCAATTTGCCATGAGATATTAGGCATATTAAAGTCACCAAAAATGACAAACTTGCAGTCGACGTACTTATTTTTGTACTTTTCAAGAGTCGATATAAACGATTCATAGGCAGTAATGTTGGAATTAGGAGGAAAATATACGGTGCACAAAATTAAGTCGACATTGCTAATAGTTGTTTGGACCCAGACATCTTCAAAAGCAATGTTGTTAGAATGGGGTAGTTCCGTACTAGAAAGTGTGTTCGCTGCTGCGATCAGAACTCCACCTCCTCTACAGCATTTCAGAGCAGGGTAATTCCTATCGTGCCGGAAAACTTCAAAGTGTGAACCAAATAATTCAGTGCTAGAAAAGTTGTCTGTGAGCCAAGTTTCAGTTAGAAGAACAAAATCAAAGTTTGAGGCCGTAATTCTTGAATGAAAATCAGGAACCTTTGTTCTGAGACCACGAATGTTTTGGTAGAAGAAAACAGATTTAAATTTGGATTGTAAGGTCGTAGGCACAGTAATGGACTTAATTGTTTTGATAGAAAAGCTAGTGTTCTGGCCTATCTCGAAAAAATGAACCACGATTGGATCTTCTTCTCGGAATAAATTCCTTGACAGCGATTTGTTCAGGCCATTTGGAATTGTCAAGCAAAAACTTAAGAATGTTTTCTCTTACACCGAGCTTGAAAGAACATATATCGTCGTTGTGAACAAGAGTTTCACACTTGGCATCGTCAATATTCAAATTGGTACGTACATAGCGAAGAATATCATCAGGAGTTGTTCCAGACTGCACTCTACCAATGTACAACCATTGTCTACGAGGAGCAGACGAAAAGCTGTTGCTTGCAACCGATGCAGCATTGCCTGTACCTATGATATAGGGATTTTTACTGTGCAACTGCTTGCTGCGATCTACCGAAGAACGCTCAGTTGCTGTAGAAACAGTGTGTGATGTCGGGGCAGGCCAATTTGGGCCGGCGCTATTGGACAAGGCGGCAGGACTTTTGCGAGCCGAAGTTGACTTCGGTTGTAGAGGAGCTTTTAAAGTAACCGGGTCTTTCCCAGTTATAACACTATTCTCTAGCTTACTAACTTTTGTCAGAAGCGAGTTTAGAAGCCCAGAGTGACTTTTCAATATTGACATTATGTTATGACAATTGGATCGAATGCAAGTGTCGCATGTAAATGTAATATTTGGCATGTCAAGAATGGCTTTAAAAGTAGTCTTATTCAGACCAGCACACTTTATCGCATGAAAAGATTCGTTGCATACCAAACAATTAATCTGGTCAACGGCATCCACCTGAGCGTCACAGATAGTACAAGCCATACTCGAGATAAGAAAATAACTTGATAAGGCGATTAAAAATTAGACCAGAATAATCGTAGATAACGCACGTAAAGGTGCAGTTTAGAGCCTTAAATGATATATGAATGCAATACAAATACTATGCAATTATTGATCACCACTTAACACACGATATGATACGCGATTTCACAAAAATAATTTTGAAAATACACAATATAAACACTTTAATAGAGGAGCGAAGATTTGCAGATGCCACAACGTACGAATGATATCACAATACTGTTAGTTTTTGTTAATGATTATTTGGACAAGTTGCAATACGCGGATTATGATGTTTTTAATCTGCGTTTGCAACAGAGATCTTGGAAGCTTTTGCCGCGACTTTGGTTTACCAACTTTAGAATCAGAATTACTTTGTGAAGTTGTATTATTGTTATATTTATTGGGTGCTGGTGCACCTTAGCATCCCACTTCAATTTCAATTTTTTTACATGTTGTCTCCCAAAAGCGGTTGTTCCGAAAATAAAACTCTTACTTCAGCATTGTTTTTTTATTATAACTTTTTTTATAATTCTGCAGTGAGTTGTGATTAACACTAATTATCAATTGTGTTTTAATAATGAAATTACCTAATGCATTATAAAAAGTTGTCAAAAATTCTCAGAATGCCTCCGGTTAGTAACAACAAATAACGATGCAAAGATTGCATGGGTAAACTCAATATCTGTAGGTACAAAATATGGTCGTTAATTTATAAAATTTATTGAGCGCAACAGTTTTTAGATTTTTTTTGCCTTGAATGTGCAGGCGCAGTAGTGAAAACAAAGAGATTCACACATTCTACAATATCATAAAAACCTAATATTGGAGAATTTATCCTTATTACACAATTTCCTCTTCATAACAATTGAAAAAAATTTACAAAATATCCATCTTTGGTTGATATTTATTATTTTTAGATGATATTTGTCAATTTCTAGTTGCTATTTGTCACTTTTACTTGACAATTGTCACTTTTAATTGACGTCTTGTATTACCTTTTGTTCATATTTGTCACTTTTAGTTCATATAACTGTCACTTTTATTGAAATTTGTCACGATGCTTATTATTAAGATCTCTCTTTTGTTTGCATCTATCATTTTTGCATTTTAATTTTTTTTTACATTTTAATTAATTAAATTCACTTGATTTTATTAATATTTTTTTAATTTTTGATATGATGAGTAATTTTTTAGCAGCACGCTATTGGTCGAGGCCTTAACGCACAGCTTACTCGTGCGATATAATATCGCACGGCCGAATGATATTGCATGCTTTCGTCGTATGTTTCTTGTACGGAAACTATGATTTTCGTATGTGGTCGTGGGAAATTTTGTTTAAATTTATTTTTCCCACGACCACATACGAAAATCATAGTTTAATCGTACAAGAAACATACGACGAAAGTATGCAATATCATTCGGCCGTGCGATATTATATCGCACTACTATCGGGGGTAAATACATAAGAGGTTCAATTTTCACCGGATAATTTTATTTTAATACGAAAGATTTGTTGGTATGGAAATATCTCGAACAGAAAAGAAATGAGAAAATCGCGACAGCGCAGCTGGAGCGATTTTCTCATGTCTTTTCTGCGAGAGATATTTCCAAATAGCAACAAATTTTGAGTAAATTTAAAATAAAATTATCCTGATGAAAATTGAATCTCGAATGTATTTTAGGGAGATAAATACATGATTGAGGCTAATGTCTTATTAATTGCATCTTGAATTGTCTTATTAATTGCATCTTCAATATTTAGAAGTGAACAGTTACCGAAACGTTCTTGAGCCTGCATTTTTCAATTTTGTAACATTAATTTGACATTAATAGCAAAAAATAGCAAAGCATACTAGATAATTGTCATGGCAACCCCTATTAAATAGTAATACGGGTTTTTATCGTTTTTTCCACCTATTGATAGCGGTTTTTATCACTTAATAACGAACGTGATTGGTTCAGATTTGAAAATATTGGACTTTTGATTGGCTTCTCATATAAGAATGTATTTATCGGAGTAATAAGTTTTGACCCTCTTTTTTAAACAGTTATATTTCTAAATGTAGGATCCAAAATTTTATGAAATTTTTATATGATTTGCATGAACTATTCATAAATGTCGTATAAAAAAATCAAACATCTTACTCTTATAGTTTGTTTTTTAAAAATTAAAATGTGCAAAAAAGTACCTAATTTAACAGCCGTAAAAAATTGCAGTTTTTCAATTCACTGTATTTTTGTTAAAAATAGCATTGTATTCACGAAACTTAAAACATATGAAAACAAAATCTTTATATTTGTATTTGTTCAAAAAAAAAATTTCTACTATGTGTATATTTTTAATGAAGTACTATTAAATGCATTATTGTTATATTTCTTATTAGATTTCCGATTTCAAAATGTCTTGTGTGTAATTGAAGTACACTATATTATCAAAACTTTTCTAAAAAAATAAATCAAAAATTCGTTTAATTAATCGAGTGATTGTAGATTTAATTTTACGGTGCGATGTGAGAAAGATAGCAACCTCTAGCGCCGTACACAATAGCGCGCTTGCGGCTTGTTTATATTATTTGAGTTTGCAAAACATGCTTCAACTATGCCGCTTCGTCTTGATAAAGGCTGCGCCTTGGACAGGGCCATTTAATCATATGCCGTTTCATCGCTCCGCTTCCCCGCAAATAACAATTGCAGTTTTCCTTTTTTAGTAAATGTAATTTAGTATTGTGGCCATAATTTAGAATTTTTAGAATTTCTTTTTATTGATTATTGTTCTATAAGTTTATCTGCAAATCTATTCGAAAAGTTCAAGTTGATAGCTCTATGAATAGCTGAGAAAACATAGGGTCATAATTTATTTATTTAAAAAAAAAACTACTGATCAAATTAATTCAATTTTTTTTGTATATTGTACAGAAATATATACTTTATTTGTATTTAAAATCTAAAGTTATCAGATGTAATATTTTTTATAAAACTTACATTTAAAGTTAATAATATCGAAAAAGGTACAAAAAATCCGTGCTTTTTTAGATATATTCATACATTGCTGGAAAATTAAGAATGTGAAAATTTTAAAAAAAATTACATACATGCACAACACAACACAATTTCAGTTTTTTTTTTAATTATCAAAATGTGGCAAATACTTTTCATAATATGATACTTTAAAAAAGAGGGTCAAAACTTATTACTCCGATAGTAGTAAGCTGTGCGTTGCATCGACCAATAGCGTGCGACTTGGCAGAGGCCTCTGCCAGAAGCCTCTAGTTTCAGCCAATGAAAAATTTGCATTTACTAGTCGTATTATCCGGGAAAAGCAAAAGGTAGTCAAAAAAATTGATCCGCCAGCTCCGTTAGTAGAAAAATGTGGGGATAATTACAATAATATTGAAACGAATAATGTCGAACTACATCAAACATTATCCAATTTGATGAACAATCACAGTGTTTTGCGTCCTTTATGATTCAAATACAATTAACATAAATTTTGTAAAAGAGTAAATGCTTCATTTATATAAGACGATGGATATAGATAATTCGTGAATTATTGTTGCTTGTTTCATTTTATTTGATAAATTTAATGACCATTTTTGTAATTATTTACAAATAAATTGATCAAATGCGAGATATACGTTCATGTATTTCTTTAAATATTTTTTTTAATTATTGTTTGGTCGTGGGAAAAAAAGACTTAACACACTCGTGGATTGCCGCACTCGGCTTAAAGGCCTCATGGGTCAACTTCTCCACTCGCGTGTTAAGCGTCACTTTCCGCGCTCGTTATGTAATATACTATATTATTCATCTTATTTTTAATATAAATTTAAGAATAAAAATATATGTTTATAAAACTTGAAATACTTCTTTCCAGTTGTTTGAAATGTAAGAGGCGTTATTTTCTCATAGCGGGTACGTTTTTTGAAAGATTTCGTTTTCCGATCAGAACAGCATTTCAATTGATCTGGTTATGGTCAAATTTTTAATTTAGTAATTAAAAACTAATAAAATTAAAACGTATTATTCTAATTTACTTTGATTTTGGTTAAATTTAATATAAAATAATAATATATTTAGTACACGTTAAATGAATAGAGGATAGATAGATTGGCATATTTGTTTAGCCAATGCTAAAATGGGGTCTGGTACACTCTTAACCACCCCCAATATTTTTGAAATTTTTTTGTTGCATTATGTAGTATAGGCCATTCTGAACCTATTGGTACCTATCTTAGTTGAGGAAGTTTCGAAAATCCATGCGTTGGATTTGAGTTCGAGCTGGGCTCCTCACCTTGTTTTTTTTTTTAACAATTTAAGTTTAATTTGATTAATTGATTTTAGATTTTTTTAAATTTCTTAAATTCATATTAAAAATAAGATGAATAATAAATATTTACTTTACCCCCACTTCAAAATGTAATTGCACCAAAAATCAGAACAAACAGTAAATAACATAAAAATATAAAAATAAACACTCCATAAATATATAAAAATACCCCAATGGTAAGGACTCTAGTTTCTCATCAGATGCAAATATATCTTTCGCTTTTTACTAAAGAATTCAGTGGAGATTAAAGCAACATCTTAAAATTATGACACCCCATAAATATATAAAAATACCTCAATGGTAAGGACTCTAGTTTCTCATCAGATGCGATATATCTTTCGCCTTTTACTAAAGAATTTCGTGGAGATTAGCAACATCTTATAATCTTAATTGGCCCGTTAATATACATAGCAGATGAAAAGAAAAGAATAAAATTGAAGAAAAAAAAATTTAATATCTTCTGAATTTGGATTCTTAAATGGCTTAAAAAAGTCGGTGCGATCGAATTTTGAGGTATGGGGTAAAGTAAACATGAGACGAAAAGGTATTATAAATATCAAAATTATAGCTTATAAATACTTACGATAACAATATTACCGATATTAATATCCATTTTCCAATACTAACATAAACAGATCTAAAACCAAACTGAACAGTTTAATAGTATTCAACATAGACGTATAACTTAAGGACTGCTAGCCAGTTAGCCACCTACTATTGTCCTATAATCGCAATGCTTTTGTGGGTTTCCCTACATCTCGAACGCCCTCACTAAAGAAGTGGCAAAAAATGAACTATATTGTTATGTTAGTTGCCTATATTTAGGGAAGTCGTAGCGTCATTTGTCAAAGCGGCAATTTCAATCTGTGTTTTAACCTATATCTTATAGTGTATTTGATTTCTGTCGCATTAATAGTAAATAATTCTCTATATTTGCAATGTATCGGTGTTATGTGAAAGGGTGTGCAACCGTCAGAGGCAAAAAACTTATGATACGGAAAAAATTGTGCCGGTGTTTTAGTAAGATCCTTTTGTAATGCACGGAAATATAATTTGTATACATTTATGCACGGAAATATAACAAAGATTTAACGTTAGCAAATAAAGCTAAATTTATTGCTATAGTTATTGCTTGTTATTTATTGTTAATTTTGTTTAATTTTATTTATATATTTCAAATATATATTTGGATTCATTAGTATGATTTATTCCTATATTTATATTCCAACCTCCTATATTTATTTACTTTTTAAATAAATGCTTCTCTCTCGCTAACGCTAAATATTGTTAAATATCCGTGCATAACTTTGATAATTTAATAGTACTCATTTTTAATTTTGTAGTTTTCCGAAAGATTCTGATAGTGTGGAAAAATGGGTTACATTTTCATGGTTACATTTTCAAATGTAAAAACACCGTAAAGTTGTAGAGCAAACGCGGATTCTCCTGACTGTGTCCTTGAAAAAAATGTAAAAACGCCACATTGTAGGCAACCAACATAACAAGGTAGTTCATTATTTTGCCATTTATTGAGTGGTGGCGCTGGTGATGTTAACTATATGCATATGAGCGCTTTGGCGGTCTATTAGTATTACGTCCATGGTGTTCAAAGGCAAAAACTATGTTAAAAACAAAAAAGTATTCCTAAAAAAAAATAACAAAAAAAAAGTTAAAAAAAAAAGATTGCAGCTACATTCGAACCGTGGACTAACGCACAGCAAGCGCGTTTGACGTTTGACGTTAAAGACGTTTATTACTGTTTTAGCATAGACTAAAAAGAAGAGACTGACATTCCCATTGTTTATTTTCGTAACCGCTACTGTCCCGCAGCTGGGCGTATTGCAGATTTGCCTGCTGAAGTAATGGTCTGCAGTCATAATGTGCATACTGTTTTTGCTTCTACACACTAGGTGGCGGAATCTCTGCAGACTAGAGAAATAAACCGAAATGGAGAAGCGGTGAATACCCTAACCATCTGTAGACTGTATGTAATCACCTGACTCCATTATCATCTCTTAAAAATCTATTTATTGTTTAGACGCTTTTAAATATATTGAATGGTGTAAAGCCATCTTATGCGTTTTAACCGTCAGAATAACTATGCCCTCTAGTATTTGGTAGTGCAATTAAGACTACTAAAATAAAAGCACATTTGCTAAATATTTTTGGAAGTATGTGTTATGCCATTGCCATCTACATTCAGTTTGCGAACCACTCTATGCGAACAAAGGGAATGCCAGTCTTATGTTTTTAGTCTATGGTTTTAGTTATATACGTTTAGAGGGCCGAGACAAAAAGATTACAAGGTGTAATCTTTTGTTTGGCCTGAGGAACGTACTACGTTTTACGCACAACTTAATTATTTGTAGCATCTTTTAAATGATATGAAGGTATATTTTTGCTAAAAGTCATAACTAGAAAAAAACTAGGTGGCTTTGAAACAAAAATAGAACGTTGTTAAAATAGTTATTTATGTACCTAGGCTGATATAGAGAACACTATATAGGTAGAGCGGTAAGCTTGTAGCTGAGGTCTGTACAGTAGGCCAGCTACGGGCAGAAGTAGGCCAAGCGCGCACTATCACCGCTGGCCTGCAAAGCCTTTGCAAATAATTTCGTATAAATGCGCGTTAAGAATATTTATACAATAATTTGATTTTTAAAAACCGTTTTTTTTACCAAATATCAAAATTTCCTCACTTAAGATAGGTACCAATAGGTTCAGAATGACCCAAACTGCATGATGCAACAAAATTTTTTCAAAAATATTGGGGGTGGTTAAGTGCACCAGCACCAATAAGGGTGTAATACTTCTTTCCAATTCAAATTACCAGCAGAGTATGCATTAATAAAGCATCAATGCTTGCCCGCTGGTTTACAGCAAGAACATAGCAGGTGTAGGTGTTAAGGAATTTTTTGTAAGTATTTCCAGGAAATTAGACAAAACCTGGTAAATTCATTTTTCCACTGATGGTGGTGGAGTGTTGCTTTAGAAAGCACTACTGTTTAGCCGCAAAATCTGGTAGTTATGCCAAGAATGCTACTAGACAGCACTTGCAAGATGTTTATTCTAAATGTTTAATTTGTATGCGCATCCTGCTGACACAGGAGCGCTGGTGCTTGCTTGTAACGCTATGTAATTGCATGCGTATATATAATATTGCAAAAATATACTGGTGGCGCCATCTTTAAGAGAGTTGCGCAAGTAGTGGAGAGTCCATTGCAAACACCTGTGCCAATTGCAGAGTGCAATGCGATTGTGCACAACTGTCCACAATAATGCGAAGTAAATTGACAGTGAGTTCAATTACTGTACTCAAATATAATGTATACCATATAAACTGAATATGTTAGCTGAAACTCATCCCAAGAATTTAGTGTGATATCTACTCATAGATGGCGGTCAAAGCATAAATAATGACTAAATTCATTCACATTCAAATAATTGATATTGAGTAAAGAAAACTGTAACTTGCGCCTGACTGATCCGTGTTTGTTTACCTCACTCATAGATTGTAGTATTTTGTAATTCTGTGACGTATGTTTCATGCACCAAATGTCACTCGTGTTTCTCTCTTTTTCTATTGAGTTTGCCAAAAAAAAAAAAAAAAAATTGAAACTAATCGACAACATATTTTTCCTAGATTCGGATAGTGCAATGTTATTCGCGTGTTGAAAAATTGCATTACAAACTTCAGCATTTACAACATTCAGTTATTTACATTATTTTGCAGTATAATTGTGCATAATATGTCTTCAATATTTGAATTTAGTTACATGTTTCATTATTATGTATTACTAAATATTTAGGTTCTCAAAAAGTTATTTAGTAAAATAAATAACTTTTTGAGTTTTGGTCTGTTATTGTTGTGCAAAGTACGCTGTAACAGCGGCATGAGACGCGCTTCATGCCATAGCTATACTCAAAACGCGGAGCGGATTTCATCAAAGCGCCATACAAAAAAAAATCATATCTTTTATATAAATAAAGCAATTTATGTAATTGTTTTACTAAAAACTTCTCCATTCTTTTCTCTACATTTCATACGCTATAAGTATGCATCTATCTATAATAGTTTAAAACTCTTCTCGATGCTGAAGTTTGTAATGCAATTTTTCAACACGCTTTGTTTAAACAATTTCTGAGCTAATTGTTAACAATAATTTTAAGAATAACTTTGCACTATCTGAATCTGCATATGAGATGTAAACACAAAATTTAACAATATTGTTCATCAAAAAAATTAAGATTAAGGGTATCCCGTCGGTTACCGATTTAATAAATTCTTTCCCTACGTACATTACGAAGTATATACGTATCTATATCCTCCGACGTAGTCTCAACTTCCTCAGTAATGAAATTCGCTGGCAATGCACTAGGTAACAAACAACTAGACACTGATGATCTATAATCCGAAGCCGAAAAATGCATTGAGCAGACCAATTTATTTCTTAACTCATTTTTTTCCAAGTCAAAAAGCTGATAGTTGCCTAACATAAGAAAACAAATAAAATCAGGATTATGTAAAGCAACAATATACAGGGTGGTCCACATGTTTACAAAGCACACCTTTATAGAATGAGCTGCGCGATTTCAACATACGATTAAAACACATTTAATGCTAATTTGTTAACACAAAAAAATGGATAAAATATTTGATTTGTAAAAAATTTTACGTGTGGGCTACCATAACATTAAACCTAACCAAGAAAAAGCTAAATTCTTTTACATTCACACGCTGCAAATTGTTTATCAAGATTCTTAATAATAATTGCTACAGAAATTGTTTAAACAAACCGCGCACAAAAACTGCATTATAAATTCAGCATCGAGATATTTTAAAAACTATTATAGATAGATGCATACATAAAATTCAGTTAAAAATGTGCAAAAAAGAATGAAGAAGTTTTTAGTAAAAAATTGATACTAGAAATAATGGAACAATCTCAACTTCACATAAAAAGTAAAATAATAAGTACTAATATATTGTAACTGCCCTATATTACGGCCTTAAATCCAAAAATTCCAAATCCAACTAACTTTGGATGGAATTTAAAAGACAATATTCTTATACCAAAGTTGATAACTATAAATGCTCGTCCAAATGTATCATCTGAAAATATGTTTTGTAAATGTAAATTTAAAAAATGTACCAAAAATTGCAGGTGTAACAAAGTTGGATTACAGTGTATAATAGGTTGCTATTGTGAGGGTCAATGTCGATAACTTTAAATTTAATATTCAATAAATTTTCCATTTTATGTATAATTTAAAATTATTACGGAAGATAGAATTTATTTATTCATATAATTAGTAATGTGCAGTGGTAACGCAACTGATCAAATAATGTGTGCGAGACCGTCTTCGTGTTAAAGTCGTTTGATAAACGATTTGCAGCGTGTGAACTTGAAAGAATTTAGCTTTTTATTGGTTTAAAAATCAATCATTTCAATGAGATGAAAAATACTCCTGCTGCAGCGGTGTAAACATAAAATTTCACAATTTTCAATGTCAAAAAAAAAATGTAAAATAGTTATTTATACAACAAGTAGCAAAATGTAAGTTATTTTTTCACGAGTCGTAAATTTGTCCAACGAGGCGAGAGCCGAGTTGGACAATACGACGAGTAAAAAAATAACTAATTTTGCTCGTGTTGTATACACTATTTTTTGCAATTTTTAATTAAAATAATAAATATTAAATATTAGTTAACAATCAGATGAGAATCGGTTGCAATGCTGTTTTATAACATTTTGCCACGTTTTGAGCAATTTTTAAAATAATGAAAAAAAGTAAAAATATTAAAAAAAAGTAGAAAAAGAGTGAAAAATAGCTATTTATGCAACCAGTCAGGAAATGCATTTTTTGGATTTCTTCATTTTTTTGAATTTTTTTGGAAAATAACGCGAGTTACACAAAATAGCATTTCCTAACATGTTGCATACAAGATTTTTTCTAATTTTTACAAAAACCTTCCCAAAAAGAGTTTTTTAAACTTATGATATTAATAATTTAGTGAATTTTATCAAAACAAGTAGGCTTTATTCGGAACTTTTCATCACCAGTTCTGAAATATTTTTCATTTCATCACCAGTTGCGTAAAATGTGCCGTTTGCCAACTACAATCGATTTTGAAAAGTCGCATTTTACATGTCAAAATTAGAAAAAAGTCTTTTTTTCACGCTTTTTTTAGAACAATAAAAAAAAGAAGGTTGTTTTAACATCAAGAATGGCAACTAAAAAAGATGTCATTTTGATCGAAAATTGCAAAATAGTTATTTATACAACAAGTAGCAAAATGTAAGTTATTTTTTCACGAGTCGTAAATTTGTCCAACGAGGCGTCAGCCGAGTTGGACAATACGACAAGTGAAAAAATAACTAATTTTGCTCGTGTTGTATACGCTATTTTTTGCAATTTTTAATTAAAATAATAAATATTAGATATTAGTTAATAATCAGATGACAATCGGTTGCTTAATTCAAGCTTAATTTGTTATTAATTGAAGCAAGCATTGATAAAACAGTTGAAATCGCCCCTAGGAACGAAAAATCAAACAGTTTCCTTCAAATAATTCAAATTGAATAGAAGTGTTTGCAAACTCAAATTTAATGGAAGTGTTGCTTATATGTTCCAGTTTAGTTAAATAATCTTACTAATTGTGTAATTAATTTTATTAATAAATAAAACAATGTTTTTTATAACATTTTGCCACGTATTGAGCAATTTTAAAAATAATGAAAAAAAGTAAAAATAATGAAAAAAAGTAGAAAAAGAGTGAAAAAAAGTCTTTTTTCACGCTTTTTTTAGAACAATAAAAAAAAGAAGGCCGTTTCAACATCAAAAATGGCAACTAAAAAGATGTCATTTTGATCGAAAATTGCAAAAATATTTTTTTGCGCCTTTTTGCAATCTTGAAAAAACGGGCCTACTTCATATTCAGATCCGGAAAACATTATTATGCATATTTCTACATATTATGCATATTTTTTAAATCAAATATCTCCCGAGTGCACAGTTCGACTTTTAAACAGCGTCTTTTCGGAGTCTAGATTCCCGACTATATAGGAATCTCATACAAAAAATGAGACAGAGTATTCTAATTTGTATGTATAAGACCCAGATTGGAATTTCGCTTGGTAGACTGCTCTCATCGTAAGAAGGAGCACTGCTGCAAAAAATAGTTGCGCGCTCGAGCTAAGCCCTGCCCACACATGGGTTAAGAACGACGATGACAACACAGAACTTCACAGAACATATGTTGAACACCCCTACATCCTTTTAAAATTTAAAAATGGACTTGGTCCAAACCAAGTTTGATTTCTACACATCCCCACCGGGGTCCCCTTTACATTCTGGTCGGGCTCTAGTTAGTCAAATGTCAGATGTACTAGAATCAACGCCATCTAGTTTTGGTAGATAATTTTGGCTAATAGTCCGTAATATTGCGGACCAGAACCAGTTGATGATTGTTTTAGCGACCTCTATTGCGCGTTACACCTACCAGTAAATTATAAGCTGGTAGGTGCTAGTAGGTGTAACGCGCAATAGAGGTCGCCCAAACGTTCGTAACACAAGTTTCGGCAGATTTTTAAGTAAGGCAGAAATTGTATGGTATACATTATATTTGACTGTACTGAATGAATTAAATAAAGTCAAAGAACTTATATACACCAAGAAGCACACTTAGGCCAATTATAGCGTGCAAAGTTTTTTTAGTGAATTCTAGAGCCATTAGATGGCGCGAGAATAGAATCGGCAACATAATTTTGCATCTACTACTATTTTGTATTTGTTTCTGTGCTAGAAATATAAAAGTTTATGATTTATGTCGCTTCCGATATTCTAAATTTTTTCTTTGATAACACAAATCAAATTCTGTACCTTCAAGAAAGTTTTAACAGCGCCATCTTATCGAGCTGGTAACACAACTCGTGTTTGTTACCCAAAGTCGGCGCACGCCGCACGCTGAGATCAAAGGATATTTATTGCGAGTGCGCTTCTTGGTGCATATGAGTTCTTTGATGAAGTCAAACTGAGCCCTGGAAATTTGTTATTTTACTGGGAGGATGTTTGCAGTGGATACATTTACAAACATTTACATACATACATACATACATTTATTGCGTTGATAGGATAATTGGGAAGTTAAGGTATTATTTTTATTTGATTAATACAGTTTTGTGATTTGTAGGTTATGTCACTGTTTACATTCAAATTATGCAAGTACAGGATTAAAATACAAATACATACATAATACTAAAATACATTTTAGTTGGCAATGAATAACACCTTACGCTTATTACGAAAACAATCGAAGTTCGATGCCGCTTCGGAGCACTTTGCGATGCACTTAGATAAGCCTGTTACGCTCAATCTTCACAACAAGCAAGGTAGAACACCTGCGATTAATGGTAGCAATGGTAACAATGGCAAGTAGTAGCAATTAGCTACCGATCCTAACAAAAATTATACAAACATGTAAGCATAAAAGTTATACAAGATGAGTACAAAAATACATGAATAATACAGGTTGACATATTTTCAGGTTGATTTGCAATGATTAGTACATGCTTAATTTGACAATAGTGGATGCTGGCGTGGCCTACGTAAGCTAACAGGCCATCACCGCACTCATTTGGACTGTCGACCGTAGAAGTCATACATCAATATTGGGGCGCGTTGTAAGAATATGCACTTTCCTCTAAAAAACAAATCTTCATATTGTTTGAACTGTAGTTTTACATTTTATTAATAATCAACAAAAAACATAAAATACGTTAATACTATATTAAGTAATATAATAGTAAAGAATATTTAGTAAATAATTAAGATAAATCACTACAAATTGAAAAACAACAAAATAAAATTCAAAACATTCTAGAAGATAAAGTTTTCTAATTAAAATAAAATAAGTAAATATTAATAATTAACAACAATTATTCACAAAAAACAGGTTTTAGACTGAGATCAGGTTATAAGCATATAATCTAACTTTTTGTACTGCTTAGTTTTTTTATTTTTCTGTTTGCATTTTTATTTTGTGCATTTTCTCTCAAATCATAATTTTTTTTTTGAATAGTTGTTCAGTAATATATTTGAAAAATATTTCGGAACTTTCTAATAATTTTAATTGACTAATTCCGCATTCTGTACAGGTATCAAATTCCTCATTTTTCAGTTCTTTCAAGTATTTTCATAAAAAGCGATTTTTGACAAGATACTTCTAAAAAATCAATTTCGAATCTTTCAGAAATTAAAATCTTGAAGCATGTAAAATCTTTTAATAAAAAGTTAATGAAATATTGTGTAGGATATTTTAAGCCTGCGCAGTCAGTTATTTTTAAATATTGGTATTGTTTATCAAGGCATATATTGTCTACAATTATATTCTTTTGAAAACTGAGAATATTTCGGCAGTTTATACACTGTATTTTTTTTCTAAATGATTTTTGAACAATGTAGCCTCCAATATAAACTAAAACTTGAATATCATTTTCGGCTATATTTACAGAATCAAACTCTATATTGTTAAACATAGTTATGTCGATAGATTCTTGAAAAAAATATTTTGCTTTCACAAGAAGCTATAAAATATTTAATATGAAATTCTCCATAACTACATGACTGTAATTTTAAAACACTTAATAGTTTAAGCTTTTTTTCTGACTCTAATATCTGAGCTACAGATATATGATAATTTGAACCAGACATACCTCTATATTTACCAAATCTTGCTTCTAGATCGTCAGATTGCAATTTATCAAAAAGAACAAATTCAAAATTTAAAATATTTAAGAAATAATCGGCAAGTTCAACTAATGTTTTGGTAGTATGTGTAAAAGAGTATAAAGTGTCAATGGTCAATTTACCATATCGCTTTGGCAAGCCATTATTAGTATTCCAAGTTTCCATCCACACAACAATTTTTTTAAGAAACTGAATATTATTATCATCCTTTACTGAATATATCGCTTCTCTTGATAAATCATTTTTTCTTAAAGCTGAAAACTTTGATTTGCAATTTACAATGTTCCATCATTTGGAAATAGCTTGCAAAAATACCATAGTACCTTCTGCATTTTTTTTTCAAAATGTGACTGCAGAGCAGAAATATTCTTTTAATCAAACATTTTTAAACAAAGATTTACATTTTGTTTTTCAATTGGAGATGGCCCCAATGATTTTGAAGATAAACTTGGCGCTAATTTTACAATATTGTTTTTTCTAAGTGATAAATTTGTTTGAGATCGTTTACAGAAGCATGTAAAAATTTGTCACTATTTTCATTGTTTTCTAGTGGAGTTATTTGAAAAGTTTGTTTATTATCATTTTAATTAAACCAATTATTTCTTACACATTTTAGAATATGAACTGAATCAAATAAAATAAAAATATTTTGGTTCTGATTGAAAGGATTAGTTATGTGTGTTTTGATGTTACCACCACATAAGATTTCTAAACATTTTCGATTAATTCTATTATTGTCAGAAATAACGGCTAAACTTTGGTATCCTGCGTAGTCAAAACTTCAATTGTATTTAGAAGTTCTTTTAAGTAATCTGCTGTTAGATTCTTGACAGGATATAATGATACAACATCTTTATTTTTCGAAAAGTATGACGAGATCATAAAAGCCTGTATCCTAGTCGCAGCCTTTAAATTGTTATTCAAAGAAACTCCTTCAATTTTTCCTCCTTTGTACGTTATTTCTGTTTTAACATAAACTTCGTTCATCATTAAAATAACGTATTTTTCGTTGTCCTGTAAGTGCTTTAATTTTCATTTAATTTTTAATGTGACTATTGCTATGACCCCAACCATTTTTTAAATAAAGTTTCTGGATACTATGTGAATAGAGAATAGTGAGAAGACCGCTATCTCATATCATTTCGTAAGCAGCTGGATAAAAAAATTGCAAAGTACTTGCCGATACGTACATTTCAGGAGAATATCTAGGCCATTTTAGTAAATATTAAGTCAAATCGTTCCGACAAAAACGCAATTTTTTTTCTGGCTTTATCAGTAATTATATTACAGTCAGAGTTGGCATCAAGTAATAAAAGTAACTCTTTTTTACGGTTTTGATAACAGATTCTACATCAGGAGATGTATTATTTTCATTTTGGTTAAGATACTCTAGTAATTTAGAAAATTGTAACCATTTTTTTAAAACGCCGTTCTTATCAATTAAATCGGAATGAATATCGATTTCTCTGTCGTTCACAAAAACTTTTGTTAAAAGATTGTTATCGATCGACACTGAGCAAACTACTTTTGGTATATCTCTCAAAAGCTGAAGTCTACAAAAGAACATGATATTTTCATTTTCAATCACTACAAATTCCGAAACATTGCACATTTTCTCCTTAAAGTAAGATTTTAAATTTTCGAAATTGTTTATTTTGTCGGCGACTTCTAATTCTTCTTGTTTTTTTAATGTCTCTTCTTTTTTGATCTGATAATCTTTCTTCAGGATTTTTTCTTTTTGGAGCAAGATGTTTTGTAAAATATTTACACTTCTGACAGTATTTGAGCAAAATATTTGTGTGAAATTGCACCTGCCTGCTTGCGATTTCGGCAATGAAGCTGTGTGCATACACAGTGCAGTGCCGTTGGCAAACTGGGACAGGATTGTTTTGGCAAAAGTCGGAATGTCGGAAATGTAAATATTGAAGAGAGCAGGCCCAAGAACTGAGCCTTGGGGCACACCTGCTTCAATCTTTTTACAAGCCGACATTGTGCAGCCAACTTTCACCTGCAAAGAACGAACGGCGAGGTAACTGGCAACTAGTTTTATCAAGTACCCAAGGTACTTAAAGAGCGTCAACTTGTAGACTAGCGCCTGCTGCCACACATGATCGAACGGTTTCTCGGTATCAAATATTGCTAAGACTGTAGAGTTTTTTATTATAATTGAATTTGATATCATTCACAATGCGCAAGAGAGAGTGAGAGGTACTATGTCTGCTTCTAAATCCAAATTGAAATGGGGGCAAAATGTTGTTTTTGTTAGTGAAGCTATTAATTCTAATTAAAATGATTTTTTCTGTGATTTTGTTGAGGACTGAAAGCAAACTGATGAGGCGATAATTAAGCAGGTCATCGTGAGGCTTGCCTGGTTTGGCAATAGGAATCACAACAGCATTTTTCCAAGCGGACGGATACTGTTGGATTTTTAAGATGGCGTTAATAACGTGAACAAGCTGCACGAGAGTTTTTCTCGGCAGGTTTTTAACCGCTCGGTTGTTAACACCATCTATGCCGGGTGCCATCTTGTTTTTAAGTCCCTTAATGATGTCATGTACTTCAGTTGGGTACGTCAGTAGGTCCGAAACTTGCCTTTGACTGAGATTGAATTTACTATTTAAAATACCACGGTGGATGTTATTTAATTCTAGCTGAAAATTAATGTCGGGGTGGTCGTCAATTTTATGTATGTTGCTAAATGTTTCGGCAAGAACCTCACCCTTTTCTTCATCGCTTGCGAGGAAAAAGCTTCGTTTTGTTTAAAAACATGATATCAATTTCATTTGCTTGCATAAAACGTTCGATAATTTTGTTTTTGCCCCGAACGCTACCACAATTCCACGAACAAATGCGGAGTTCGGTTACAGATCATATTTATCAATTTCGGACAGAAACGCGAGAGTGCACTGTACTTTCATGGCTTTATTTTGGCCTTTGGCCAGTTCAATATTCAAATCGATAAGAGCTCGAATGAGCTCTCCCAAATTTATTAGTGAGTTGGTTTGCTTCATCAAATCAGCGAGCTGCGAAGATTGTGTGTACTCACTCATTGTTGTTTGTTTTTGATGGAATTAATGTGTGCGTGCGTGGGATGACACAGCTGCTGACGTTGACGGTAGTGGGGGTGCTGAGAAAATAGTCAGTCCTGTGGGTTGTTTTTTCAACCAGTGGTTGGCTGCAGGTGCTGCTCCTGGTGTGTAGCTTGGCCTCAGCGCGGGGAAATGGGCACTAGTTTTAGGGTTGTTTTTAAGAACCTAACCCATTTTGGCTTTGTACACCGGGCACTCTATATTATTTGTGGTGTGGTCACCCGAACAGTTTGCGCACTTTGGAGTGTCCATTATTTGCAGTGGACAGGCGTTGGCCAAATGTTCCGTGGCGCATTTGACGCATCGCGGAGTGTGGTTGCAGTTCGTTGTAGCGTGCCCCTACTTCTGGCAACGCTTGCATTGGATTATATACTTGCTGTTCCGGTGCATTTTTCAATTAATTTTTGTACGCAAAAGCTACTTCAATTCGTTTTTTAGCTTGTTTAAAGTGACGCTACTCTCGGTGATACAATTGCGAGCAGAGCAATGGAAACACTAAATATTGAGTGATGTAAAAAAGGCTTTTATACCACTATTAACTACATGTGATCTCAAATCTGACAATGACAAGAATCGTTTATTAATTGAATAAGTTTGATTCACAGCACTAAGATTTCAAAAAATGTATTACTTGATTATTTTTGGTGTTTCCATTTGAGTGCTCGCAATTGTACATCGGCTGCGCTTTAGTGCGCATTGGAAAACCTTTAATTGTGGAGATATTGTATTCTGTTTTTAATTCCGATAGAATATCTTCTATCGGAATGTCCGACCAGAGCCCCTTAATGACAAATGCGTGCGTTTTCTGCCCTTGGGGGTGTAGATGTGAAAATCCACATTATCATTTCGATAATATTTGACTAATTTGAATTGTTCCTCAGCGTCAGTCACGTAAATGTTCGTGTTGTGTCGGGTATACTTTATGAAGTATTCTTTTTTGACGAGTTGGTCGAGGAGAGTGACCAATTCCTGGTGAGTTCGCGGCTTACCATTCAGAATAATCGGGGGCGGGGATTTGGGTTTTTAGGCGCAGCTGAGGGCTTGCGTTTGGGAGATTGAGTACGAACTTCTGTCTGGTCGTCGATGTCCGATTTGTCATCGTCAGACGAGAGGGAGTTGAACTTATTTGAGATGGGAATGGGTTTGGGAGTGCTAGTTGATGCCGAGCCGAGCTACTCGCTGCTCGATTTAGCAACCTGTGCTGAATGTTGTGTTGGGAATTTTTGAATGGGAGTCGACGCTGCTACTGCTACATATACATAGACGTTCTGTATTAGCAAGAATAAATTCTCGCTTATCAATTAAACAATATTTAACACAATTTTCAAAATCAATTTTTGAAAGATTTTCAAAATTTCCTCACCTAAGATATGTGCTAATAGTTTCAGAATGTTTAACGAAGTTAAACAGAAAACAGTTTAAGTGCAACGAGACACCTTGTGAAATGTAGGTTAATTAGTTGTTATCATAATATACAACAAAACATATGTTATATATGGTTTGTATAATGTTTCTATTTATTAATTGTATTAATCGCAATGTTATTAATTAGTTGTTATCATAATATACAACAAAACATATGTTATATATGGTTTGTATAAGGTTTTATTGTATTATGAATATACATCGATTTATTGGGATCATGGTTATGTGAGATCCCAATAAATACCCAAAACTTGTCGAATAAAAGTTAGTTATAATTTACCACTACAATTGTGTTTAACTCATGACAATTCACTCCTACAAAGTGTCTTGTCATTATCCACGACCCAACCTAGCCTTACAAACTAGTTGGGAAACGTTCATTGGTCCTTCGAGAAGAAATTGAAGCAGCGACTACAAACTACAGTCAGCTATAGTCCCTGTGCAAATCCAGCCAGGAACTACCAGTCAAGCGATACTAGAGGTCAACACTACCCGAGATGGAGAAGATCAACAAACTAGCCTTGGCGCAACAAGAAGTCGGTAATAAAATCCAGAATTATGTGAAGAACATGAAGAAGGACGCCGCAAGCAGGAAGACTGCAGAGTATATTCAAACTCGTTCGGAAACGATCGACACCCTATGGGAAGAAGCCCAGGAGAACCACAAGTTGATAGTGGCTCTGAATATGGAAGACCATAACTACATAACAACCAACTTCATTGATCAAATCAAAGGTTGGTACACAACAGCCGTAAATCTTTTGGACCAATACCAGGCCGCATTAGACGCACCAGCAGAGACCGTCCAAGACAGTGCTCAGGCAGCAAGACTTAAAAGACAGTCAATAAAGATAGAGGAACTATTGGAGACAGTAATGCAGATACAAGAACAATCTGCAACTGCAAATCAGTCCAGAGGTGAGCTATGGAAATCAGAAGTCACCGATCAATGGAAGGCGATCCACACTCTCAATGAAGAAATACTGGTCCATGAGGTACACTTCAAAGCAAGGTACTTCATCAAAAACGAATTCAAAATGGCAAAGAGATCGTATGAAGAGGCTGTAATCAGCATCTCGGAGAGATTCCGACACGATTCAGTCACAAAACCAAAAATTACGCTGCCACAAATACAAATTCCAGTATTTGGAGGAGGATATGAATACTGGCCCTCATTCCGCGACGTATTCGTAGAAGTGATCCATACAAACCAATCAGTGTCAAGAGTGGAAAAAATGCAATATCTCAAGACCTACTTAAAAGGAGAAGCCAGCAAAATCATTCAACACCTCGCCATAACTGAGGACAACTACGAATTGGCATGGGGCATATTGAAAGAAAGGTACAACAATAATCGCCTAATCTTTCATAAGGTAGTAGACAAACTACTAGACATGCCAGTCGCCTCAATGGAATCAGCTCAGAAACTGAAGCAGATTCATGACAACACAATCGAGTGCCTAGAAGCAATCCACAACCTAGGAGTTGAAGTGGACCATCATAGCCAAATAATTGGACGCATTGTATCCAGGAAGTTCGATGAAGAATCCAAGAAGCAGTATGAGCAAGCAATCGATGATACACATGCAATCCAGGATCTTGATACAATATTAAAATTCTTGAAATCAAGATTCCAAGCACTAGAAGTGATTGCAGAAACACGTCAAAATCCAAACAACGACGTAAAAAGCAACGGTGGATACAACCGAGGAGCGTATCAAGAAAAAAACTTCAATGGAGCACGCAGAGATGATAACAAATTTTATGGACCCCGTAAAGAGGAAAACAATTCGTTCCGCAAAGATGACAACAACAAATACAACGGATCCAGACGAGATGACAACACCAGATCAAATGGAGCCCGACGAGATGACAACACCAGATCAAATGGAGCCCGACGAGATGACAACACCAGATCAAATGGATCAAAACGTGAGTCATACAAACCACGCTGGCAGAGTCAACGTGAAGATAATAATACGCCAAGATCGGAGCAAGAAAATGGTCAAAACAGAACAACACTAAATCACGTGGGACAAGTAAACGATAACGTCATCCTCGCAACAGCTTTAGTACATTGCAAAGGTGTAAATGGAACCCAAGAAACCTTTAGAGTGCTAATGGATCCCGGATCACAGGCTTCGTTTATAACTGAAGATGCAGCACAGACGCTAGGATTACCAAGAGAAAAAGTCCACGTAGAAATCAGCGGACTAGGAAGTGACTCCACAAAAATTGCCAAAACTAAAATTGATATGAACTTAAAAGCACACTTCCCCAGTACATTTAACATCAGCATGAAGCTGTTAGTACTACCAAAACTAACACAAGTAATTCCACAAGTTCCCTTTGAAGCGGATATTGAGCAATGGCACAACCACAAAATAGCAGATCCTATATTCAACAAACCTGCACCAATTGATATCTTAATTGGAGCTAAAGAATACGGAAACATTCTAGAAGAAGGATTCCGAAAAACCGAGGATGGACTATGGGGCTTAAACAGTAAATTTGGATGGTTAATATCAGGCAGCACAAATAAGACAAGCAGTCAGATAAAAGTCATGAGCATGATTACAAGGGTGGAAGAAGATAAACAACTGACAAAATTCTGGGAGATAGAAGAAACAGGAGAAGTCAGAACTCCAACCCAAGAAGACGAAGACTGTGAAAAATTCTTTGAAGAAACCACAGAAAGAAGCGAAGATGGCATCTACACAGTAAGAATACCATTCAAACATGAACAATCAACCATCGTAATGGGAGATTCAAAGTCACGAGCATTGTCAAGATTTTTCCAACTAGAAAAAAGATTAATAAAAAATGACAACTTGTACAAAAACTACAGAGAATTTATGCAAGATTACATTAAACATGGACACATGACAGCCATTCCAGCAAATCAAGATGACAGCATGTACTACATACCTCATCAGGCAGTGATCAAAGAATCAAGTACTACAACAAAATTAAGAGTAGTGTTTGATGCATCCTGCAAAACATCCGACGGAAAAAGTTTGAACGACTTGATGCATACTGGACCTAGACTTCAGCAAGAACTGACCGATATCTTGCTAAGATGGAGAACTCACAAAATTGCGTTCTCAGCCGACATTGAAAAAATGTATCGACAAATAAAAATGAATCGCGAAGACCCGAAGTTCCAAAGAATACTATGGAGGAATAGTCCGAATCAACCGATAAAAACGTATAATCTAGAAACAGTGACGTATGGAACAGCAGCAGCCCCATATTTAGCAGTAAGAACATTGCAACAATTGGCCCGAGATGAGAGTCAACACTACCCAATTGCATCAAAAACAGCACTGAGAGATTTCTATGTAGACGACATACTCTCGGGAGCAGATACAATTGAAGAAGCACACGAACTACAAGATCAGCTAATTCAAATGTGCAAAGCCGGAGGACTAGTTTTAAGAAAATGGTCCAGCAACAGCAACAACTTGATCGACAACCTACCAGAAGAATTAAAGGATCAAACAACAATCGAGTTCGACACAGATGATACCAAAAAATCTCTGGGAATACACTGGTCACCAATTTTCGACAGCATTAAATTCAAAGTTGAAAAACCAGAAGAAAATAAATGCACTAAAAGATTTATACTATCTGAAGTCGCAAAAATTTTCGACCCACTAGGATGGCTAGCGCCGGTAGTAATACTAGCAAAACTACTGATTCAAGAATTATGGACGCAACAACTTGAATGGGATCAACAAGTCCCGGAAGAAATAAAGAAAAAATGGGATTCACTCCAAAACCAACTAAAAACAATAGAAGAAATTGTTATTTCCCGATGGATTCATTATAACAAAAAATTGTTTAACATTGAACTTCATGGATTTTGCGACGCATCAGAAAAAGCATACGGGGCAGTGATTTACAGTAAAACAATAAACAAACTGTCCGGTCAAGTTCATATCACACTGCTGACAGCGAAATCAAAGGTCGCACCAGCGAAAAACAAAACAACGCTACCGCGCCTAGAACTATGCGCCGCTGTACTGCTAGCAAAGCTAATGCAGCGAACAAGGATAGCGCTAGAAATGGAAGACGCGCCAATATTTGCATGGTCAGACTCAATGATTACAATCGCTTGGATAAAAGGAGATACCGCCAGATGGAAAACGTTTGTTGCAAATCGAGCTGCGGAAATCAATAAATCAATACCACATCAACATTGGTATCACGTTAAAACTGAAGATAATCCAGCAGACGCAATCTCACGAGGACTGGAACCATCAAAAATAAAGGACAACAAATTATGGTGGACAGGACCATCATGGCTACAATCAAGCGGGTGGCAAAATAGTCTAACAGAAATTTCGCCAACGTTAGAAGAAAGTAAAAAATGCAATCATGTGCAAATAACAACGCACGAAAATGATGTAATAAATAGATTCTCATCATTTGAAAAAATGACAAAAGTTATTGCATACTGCAACCGATTCATACAAGGATGCAGGAAACAAAAAGTCAGTCAAGGTTGCATATCGTATAGCGAACTACAAAACGTTATGAGACAAGTAACATTGGCAGTGCAAACGGACGTCTACAAAGAAGAAATAAAAACGATAGTAAGGAAAAACCAAGTAGACAAAAACAACAAATTAGCAAATTTAAGTCCATTTTTGGATAAAAATGGAATACTACGAGTAGGAGGACGACTACAAAATTCGCAACTATCGTACAACAAAAAGCATCCAATCATAATTCCCAGTCAAGGAAATCTGACTAAGTTGATAGTCCAAGACGCACACGCAAAAACATTACATGGAGGAACACAACTGACACTAACATTTGCAAGAAGAAATTATTGGATTGTAAACGGAAAGAAGACAGTGAGCTCATTGATAAACAAATGCATAACATGCACGCGATACAGAGCTCAAGCAGCCCAACAACAGATGGGAAATCTTCCAGCACCAAGGATAACGCCGTCACCACCCTTCACTCACACTGGAGTGGACTATGCAGGGCCAATCCAAGTAAGAGCGACAAAAAGAAGAGGACACAAATCTTATAAAGGATACATAGCAGTATTTGTGTGTCTAGCCACAAAAGCCGTACATCTAGAAGTCGTAAGTGACATGTCAACCGAAACATTCCTAGCAGCAATGAAAAGATTCACATCAAGGAGAGGACACTGTGCTCATATGTATAGCGATAATGGAACAAACTTTGTCGGAGCAAGTAATTTGATCCAGCCAGTATCCAGCGAAGTAGAGCAAAAGCTGGCAAGTGATGGAACCCAATGGCACTTCAATCCACCCGCAGCACCGCACTTTGGAGGAATATGGGAAGCCGGAGTGAAATCAATGAAACATCATCTCAAAAGAATAATTGGCGACTCAACACTAACATTCGAAGAATTAACGACGCTAATATATCAGATAGAAGGATGTCTCAATTCAAGACCACTATGTCCATTATCAAATGACATCAATGACGTTCAAGCAATTACACCAGCGCATTTCCTAATCGGCCGAGAAATAATCAGCTCACCAGAAGCGGAAAAGGATGAAGAAATACAATTGTCAGCCAGATGGAAACTAGTGCAGAAGATGAAAAAACACTTCTGGAACGCATGGTCATCCGAATATTTACAAACGCTTCAACAAAGATACAAGTGGAAGTCAAAAATCGAAAATATGAGTGAAGGAGACTTGGTAATCATCAAAGAAGACAATGTAAATCCAAGTAGATGGCCTCTAGCTAGAATACAAAAAGTACACCCTGGCAAAGATGGAATAGTGAGAGTAGTTACACTAAAAAAGGCAGCAGGCAGCACAATGAAACGTGCAATACACAATGTCATACCAATACCAACAGAGTCGGAAGATGAAGACACCAACAAAGCTACCAAACGACAAAACACCCATGTACCGAAAATCGCATCATACATTTTAGTCATGATAATACTGACAACAATAACAAGTGGAACAACGGCGAATTATACATTTCAACACACCAATCCAGGACTATATGTAGAACACATAGGCCAAGCGAAAATCGACAGAGGAAGCTTCAGGATAGAAATTAAATACGACAAAGAGAAAATGTTTAAAGATTTCAAAACCGTAGCAACAATGGTGGAGCAGATGGAAAACATTTGCAAACAAGCCAAAAAATTAACAACGGCAACCCAATGTTCAGAGTTAGTGCAACATCTACAAGAGCAAGAAAAACAGGTTAGATGGATTGAAAAAGGAATGATAATCAAAAACAATCGAATGAAACGAGGTCTACTAGGAAAACTGATGACATCGGTGTTTGGAGTTAACGATGAAGTATATGAAGACATCGATACGTTGAATAAAAATCAACATGAGCTAATCAAAACCGCAAATCACCAAACAAAAATTATGATTTCAACGGTTGCAACATTTAACGAAACGGAACAACGAATTTATAAACAGATGAGTCATTTCCAAGAAAAGTTAAAACAAGGACTATCATCAATCAACAAGATGCAGATGTGGTTTGCAAGCATAGACCATAATAAACTAGCAATCCAAGTATTAAGCACATATCAAGTGGCTACAAATTGCATAACAGAAATTATAATGCAATATACAAAGGTGCTTGAGTTATGTCACAACCAAGGGAGCATACTCAGCATTTTGTCACCAGCACAAATCAACGAAATAATAAATGAGGCAACGAAAAAATTACCAACAAACATCCAAATCTTAAGCACAGTAGTTCAAAAAAATTCAGTAAATTACAGCAACAAAAGTATTGATATATTGGGATATTTTGCAATGACAGAAATGACTGAGTACACGCTATTAAAAGTAACACCTGTACCACTTAAGATTGAAAACGGATCCTACTGGATACTTGATACTCCAAGCGACATGCTAGCCGTCGATTACAACAATCAAAGGTACTTTCAACTTAAGGCTGATGATCTTAAAGATAGTATGAAATACGATACAACAAAATACATCTGTTCGCCACTATCAGTACAGAGTATTGAAAACAATCCAAACTGCATAATTGATGAAATATACCAAAGATCATCAACTCATTGTGATATCAAGAAAATCAAAATCAATGAAAGAATCATATGGAAGCAAGTGCACATGAGAAATACTTGGCAATTTATTTCCAATGAAGAATGCAACATTGCTATTACATGCAATGGTGAACGAGAAGATGTTAGACTCAACAAAACTGGATTAATTCAAATATCACCTGATTGCGTGATAATAACCAAAGAAAATACTATCACTCCTAAACGAAACTATGACGCACCAACCATTGCTGGATTCTCCAAACATGTAAAAATTAACATCAGCACAGAAGTGAAAACATTTAAAGAAGAACGAATTCACTGAGACTCAATAAGTAAGGCAGGAGAAAATCTAAATGGGATCATAAACGAAGAACATATGATCAAAGAAGAGCTAGAAAACACACCCTGGAAAACAATCCACATTCACGCAGGGATAACAAGTGGAGTGACAGTAGGCATTATATGTGGCATGATTGTAATCTGTTGGACATCCTACAAAATACTAAAGAAGAAATGTAAACAACACCAACAGAAAACAAATGGAGTGCAGAAAGAAAAGAATGGCGCAAGTATAGAAATGGTACCTCTGAAAAAGCCCAATGACTCTTCGGAGGCACTGGAACAATAATGGTCGTAATATTCGTCGTGAGAGGCAGGATGATTACCTAATCAAAGGCAATCAGAACCAGCCTCAAAAAGTAACTCAGCATTATAATATACCGAAACAATGCTGACTGGACAAAGAACAACTAATAATATTTATTTTAACTAATAAATATAAACGGTATAAATACTAAAGGAACATGAACTACAATTCAGTAGATTCACACACCTCATCAAATCTATCAACCAACCAAACCGAGACATTATCATGAACGAGCTAATTCAGTGCAAGTACAACCGTCTCCACTGGGTTCTGCCAAAAAGAATGGCAAAACATCTTCTCAAGTGCGCAAGCAGGCACTTGGAAATCTTCATACACAAGCCAGTGGAACCAGAAGTAGAACCACCAGTACCCAAGGAGAATTGGGCGCTGGAACTAGAAGTAGAACCACCGATACAACCTGAGGTGGAACTCAACTACGGATGGGATAGTCCACCAGCAGTACCCGAGGAGAATTGGGCGCTGGAGCCACCGAGTGCTCCATTCCACTACCAACGTCCATGGGTCACCAAAAAGAGAACTCTCCAGAAAAGCCACCCTTACAAAAGATGCTGAAGTGGCGCCAATACGGTGCCCTGTGGGAGTGGCGCAGAATGTTTAACGAAGTTAAACAGAAAACAGTTTAAGTGCAACGAGACACCTTGTGAAATGTAGGTTAATTAGTTGTTATCATAATATACAACAAAACATATGTTATATATGGTTTGTATAATGTTTCTATTTATTAATTGTATTAATCGCAATGTTATTAATTAGTTGTTATCATAATATACAACAAAACATATGTTATATATGGTTTGTATAATGTTTTATTGTATTATGAATATACATCGATTTATTGGGATCATGGTTATGTGAGATCCCAATAAATACCCAAAACTTGTCGAATAAAAGTTAGTTATAATTTACCACTACAATTGTGTTTAACTCATGACAATTCACTCCTACAAAGTGTCTTGTCATTATCCACGACCCAACCTAGCCTTACAAACTAGTTGGGAAACGTTCACAGAATGACCCAAATTACGTCATACAACAACAAAATTTGAAAAATATTGGGGGTGGTTAAGTGTACCTGACCCGTTTATTATTTAGTATTGGAAGGATGTGGAGTCAAGAATGTGTATGCGGAAGTAGCAAGTCATCAGCATCTTGTAAAAGTGCAAACTCTTTTGGAGTCTGTTCCAAAAGGGGGCCGCACTGCTTTATTGTCTTTAGTTTTTGTTAATGATTATTTGGACAAGTTGCAATACGCGGATTATGATGTTTTTAATCTGCGTTTGCAACAGAGATCTTGGAAGCTTTTGCCGCGACTTTGGTTTACCAACTTCAGAATCAGAATTACTTTGTGAAGTTGTATTATTGTTATATTTATTGGGTACTGGTGCACCTTAGCATCCCACTTCAATTTCAATTTTTTTACATGTTGTCTCCCAAAAGCGGTTGTTCCGAAAATAAAACTTTTACTTCAGCATTGTTTTTTTATTATAACTTTTTTTATAATTCTGCAGTGAGTTGTGATTAACACTAATTATCAATTGTGTTTTAATAATGCAATTACCTAATGCATTATAAAAAGTTGTCAAAAATTCTCAGAATGCCTCCGGTTAGTAACAACAAATAACGATGCAAAGATTGCATGGGTAAACTCAATATCTGTAGGTACAAAATATGGTCGTTAATTTAAAAAAATTATTGAGCGCAACAGTTTTTAGATTTTTTTTGCCTTGAATGTGCAGGCGCAGTAGTGAAAACAAAAAGATTCACACATTCTACAATATCATAAAAACCTCATATTGGAGAATTTATCCTTATTACACAATTTCCTCTTCATAACAATTGAAAATTTTTTACAAAATATCCATCTTTGGTTGATATTTATTATTTTTAGATGATATTTGTCAATTTCTAGTTGCTATTTGTCACTTTTACTTGACAATTGTCACTTTTAATTGACGTCTTGTATTACCTTTTGTTCATATTTGTCACTTTTATTTCATATAACTGTCACTTTTATTGAAATTTGTCACGATGCTTATTATTAAGATCTCTCTTTTGTTTGCATCTATCATTTTTGCATTTTAATTTTTTTTTTACATTTTAATTAATTAAATTCACTTGATTTTATTAATATTTTTTTAATTTTTGATATGATGAGTAATTTTTTAGCAGCACGCTATTGGTCGAGGCCTTAACGCACAGCTTACTCGTGCGATATAATATCGCACGGCCGAATGATATTGCATGCTTTCGTCGTATGTTTCTTGTACGGAAACTATGATTTTCGTATGTGGTCGTGGGAAATTTTGTTTAAATTTATTTTTCTCACGACCACATACGAAAATCATAGTTTAATCGTACAAGAAACATACGACGAAAGTATGCAATATCATTCGGCCATGCGATATTATATCGCACTAGTAAGCTGTGCGTTGCATCGACCAATAGCGTGCGACTTGGCAGAGGCCTCTGCCAGAAGCCTCTAGTTTCAGCCAATGAAAAATTTGCATTTACTAGTCGTATTATCCGGGAAAAGCAAAAGGTAGTCAAAAAAATTGATCCGCCAGCTCCGTTAGTAGAAAAATGTGGGGATAATTACAATAATATTGAAACGAATAATGTCGAACTACATCAAACATTATCCAATTTGATGAACAATCACAGTGTTTTGCGTCCTTTATGATTCAAATACAATTACATAAATTTTGTAAAAGAGTAAATGCTTCATTTATATAAGACGATGGATAAAGATAATTCGTGAATTATTGTTTCTTGTTTCATTTTATTTGATAAATTTAATGACCATTTTTGTAATTATTTACAAATAAATTGATCAAATGCGAGATTAAATGTTTATAATATACGTTCATGTATTTCTTTAAATATTTTTTTTAATTATTGTTTGGTCGTGGGAAAAAAAGACTTAACACACTCGTGGGTTGCCGCACTCGGCTTAAAGGCCTCATGGGTCAACTTCTCCACTCGCGTGTTAAGCGTCACTTTCCGCGCTCGTTATGTAATATACTATATTATTCATCTTATTTTTAATATAAATTTAAGAATAAAAATATATGTTTATAAAACTTGAAATACTTCTTTCCAGTTGTTTGAAATGTAAGAGGCGTTATTTTCTCATAGCGGGTAGGTTTTTTGAAAGATTTCGTTTTTCGATCAGAACAGCACTTCAATTGATCTGGTTATGGTCAAATTTTTAATTTAGTAATTAAAAACTAATAAAATTAAAACGTATTATTCTAATTTACTTTGATTTTGGTTAAATTTAATATAAAATAATAATATATTTAGTACACGTTAAATGAATAGAGGATAGATAGATTGGCATATTCTGTTTAGCCAATGCTAAAATGGGGTCTGGTACACTCTTAACCACCCCCAATATTTTTGAAATTTTTTTGTTGCATTATGTAGTATAGGCCATTCTGAACCTATTGGTACCTATCTTAGTTGAGGAAGTTTCAAAAATCCATGCGTTGGTCTTGAGTTCGAGCTGGGCTCCTCACCTTGTTTTTTTTTTAACAATTTAAGTTTAATTTGATTAATTGATTTTAGATTTTTTTAAATTTCTTAAATTCATATTAAAAATAAGATGAATAATAAATATTTACTTTACCCCCACTTCAAAATGTAATTGCACCAAAAATCAGAACAAACAGTAAATAACATAAAAATATAAAAATAAACACTCCATAAATATATAAAAATACCCCAATGGTAAGGACTCTAGTTTCTCATCAGATGCGAATATATCTTTCGCTTTTTACTAAAGAATTCAGTGGAGATTAAAGCAACATCTTAAAATTATGACACCCCATAAATATATAAAAATACCTCAATGGTAAGGACTCTAGTTTCTCATCAGATGCGAATATATCTTTCGCCTTTTACTAAAGAATTTCGTGGAGATTAGCAACATCTTATAATCTTAATTGGCCCGTTAATATACATAGCAGATGAAAAGAAAGGAATAAAATTGAAGAAAAAAAAAATTAATATCTTCTGAATTTGAATTCTTAAATGGCTTAAAAAAGTCGGTGCGATCGAATTTTGAGGTATGGGGTAAAGTAAACATGAGCCGAAAAGGTATTATAAATATCAAAATTATAGCTTATAAATACTTACGATAACAATATTACCGATATTAATATCCATTTTCCAATACTAACATATATATATCTTTATTTCTGTGCCTTACGGCTTAAGAAAGAATCCCTTCGCTACAAAAACTAAATAATACTGTACAATAAGTAAACCAAAAATTAAATTCAATGAATAACATAAACTAAATTAAACAAAATAAACAAAAATATTATCCCTCATCACTGCTGCTGTCCCCTTCTATCTTTCACTTTCCTCATCCATTCCGCTCCGCTCCCTTTCTCATCCAGTATTTCCCACCATTCTCTTTCTTCCACTCTCATTTCTCCACATTCCCTCAACATATGTTCCATGGTTTCTGCCTCTTCTCTACACATTCTACACATTCTTACCCCCTGCTCTTCCCAATATCTATTTTGTCGTTCCTCATTCCCACATCTGAATCTAGCAATCCTTTTCCTTTCATTCTTTCCCTTTTCTATTACTAGGTACAACGGTAGATCGCTTGTAACTAACTTGTCATACCTCTCGTTGTACCTAGCTTCCTTTATTCTGCTCCTTCTTTCTTGCATTTGCACATCCTTGTCTCTCCTTATCACCTCATTCAATAGCTTTCTTCGGCTCTCCCTCATTCTCTCCACTTCTTCTACTGCGTACCCATTTCTCTCGTAATATCTCATTCTTTCCTCATACCTCTTTTCAATCTTTCCTGTTTTTACCTCTTTCCAACACTCCTGCAAAATTTTGCATTCCATTCTGTCCTTCATTCTTTCCTCAAACTTTACCGCTCTCTTTCCCGCTTCCACTCTTACCTTTTCTCTCTTCACCTCTTCTAACACAATATATGCTGGAGTTTCCCTGTCCAAGCCTAGCACCCATTTCCAGTACTTTGCCTGAACAGCCTCCAACATTTCTTGCTCCTTCCATCCAAATATTTCAGCTCCATACATCATTACACTTTTTACCAAACAGTCAAACAACATTCCTCTTTTTTTTACATCTACTCCAAACTTTCTTTCACCTATTCCCCATACTTGCCCCAGTAATTTATTTGCTTTTCTTGCTAACTCTCTTACATGACCTTTCTCTCCATTATTTGCACTAAACATGTATCCTAAGTATTTGAATTCTTTCACTTCCTCTAGTTCTCTGCCATCCCATTCCCATTCTTCATTTTTCTTTCTGCCACCACCTTTTCTGAACATCATTACTTTTGTTTTATCCACATTCACTTCCAGTTTTTTCGTTTTCAAATATTTTCCCATGCATTTAATCATTTCTTTCATTCCTTTTGCTTCATTGGCTACCAACACCATATCATCCGCATACGCTAATGATCTCACCTTCATTCCACCCACCACGACCCCCCCTGCTTGCGCCCTTCTGAGCTTATCTTCCAAATCACCCATGTAGGCAGCAAACAGAGTGGGGCTTAGTGGGCATCCCTGTCTCACTCCTTTTGTCGTCCAGAACATATCACTCAATTTCCCATTCACTTTTACCCTACATATCGTTTCTTTATAAATGTCTTCTATCCTCTCCACTAGTTGCTCATTTATTCCTTTTTCCCTCATATATTCCCACATGCTCTCTCGGTTCACGGAGTCAAACGCTGCTTTTAAGTCTACAAACAACGCGTACATTTTCCCTCTTTCTTTATTTATTTCACGATTAATTAAATGGTTTAGTATGTACACGTTGTCTATAGTGCAGCGCTTTTTCCTGAACCCCGCCTGACCGTCTGGTAACAATCCCTTGCTTTCTAACTCACTACTCAGTCTTTTTTCTAATACCATCGCGTAGATCTTATATGCCGTATTCATCAAGGTAATCCCTCTATAATTCTCTACTGAGCACTTTTTCCCTTTTTTATGAATTGGACATATAAGACCTACCCTCCATTCGCTCGGCAATCCTTTTCCAACCCACACCTCATTCACAATCTCTCTCAATCTCTCCGTTACCTCCTCTGTTCCATACATCCATGCTTCATTTTGTATCCCATCTACCCCTGCAGCTTTACCCTTTTTCATTTTTTGTATTGCACTATTTATCTCTTCGCTAGTGATTTCTTTCTCATCCTTCAAGCTTCGAACAGGAAGTGTCACAGCAGGTTCTGCGGTTTCCTTTTCTTGCAATTCTTCTTTCCCCTGCAGTAGTTGCATAAAATACTGTTTCCAATCTCCCATGGTTATTGACTTATCTATCTTTGTCTTTTTCTTTCGCTCCCCATTCACAAATTTCCACAATTCTTCTTCCGTTCTGATGTTTCTGATTTGTTCTTCCTCCTCCTTTTTCATTAGTGTCTTCTTCCGTTCACATAGTTCTTTGTGTTCTTTAATCGCCTTTCTGTACTCCTGCTTTGTGCCTTGTTTCTTTCGCCATCTTCTCAGCTCTCTTCTTGCCTTCTTCCTGCTCTTCTTACATTCGCGTCCCCACCATTTATTTCTGCCCATCCTGGTCCCTGTTATCACTTTCCTCTCTACAGTTGTCATGGCTTCTTCCATTCTTCTTACCAGCTCGTTCATTCTCCTATCGACTCCATCTTCTTGCAACTTTATTTTCTCTAGTTTTTCTTTATATGTTTTCGTACTTGCTTCATTCCACACAACCTTCTTCCACACTTCCTTTTCTTCAGTTCTTCTTTTCCATTCTTCACCTGTCATTTTCACTTCCAATGGCTGATGGTCTGATTCTGTCCTTTCTCCCACTCTGAAATCTTGCACCTCTTCCCATCCCCTTTGATTCACTATTACATAATCAATAACCGTGTCTCCTCTTGCTCCATTGTATGTAAATTCCCCTTCTTTGTCTCCATCCCAATTTCCATTGAGTACGTCCCACCCCCTTTCTTCCACCATGTCGATAATTTCCTTGCCTTCTTTGTTGTGAACTTTGTCTCTGGTGACTCTTGTCCCTGTCCCATCTTCATCTGTTGTTTTTATCTTCTCTCCCCATCTTCCAATTCTTGCATTAAAGTCCCCTCCAATTATTACCGTGTGATCTTCTGTTTCTTTAATTCTTCCTTCTATCTTCCTTCTCGTTTCTTTGATTCTTCGGCTGTATATTGTTATCATTCTGTACGTTTTCTGCATAATGGTAAAGTTCCGTTCCATTATTCCTTCTTCTTCGGTTGCTTCTTCCATGACTTCGCCCCATTCTTTCCTCAATCCGGTTATTATTCCTCCCTTCGCTCTTCCCTTCTTCTTATCCTTTTCTGCATACTGACACTTCCACACATATTCATCTGGCATTTCTTCTTCCATCTTCTTCCACGCTTTTTCATCTATCCATGTTTCCACCAATTCAATCGCATCAAACTCGCTCACGTATTTCCAAAAATCTGCCCCTTTATTTTTAATTCCCGCCACGTTCCAAAAAACGAATTTAAGAAAATCGTCCTCCTTCCTTAGTCCCCCCCTCGTCCCCTCTTGATTTTTCTCCATGATTTCTTCACTTTTTCTTTGTTCTTTTTTCCGGTCCTTTGCATACGTCGTCTTCTTTATCACTTGTTTCCCCCCATTGTCTAAAAATTTTCCAATTCTCCCCTTTCTTCGTTCCATTTGAACCATTTCCCTTCCACCTGCATCTTCCTATACCCCATTCTTGCACTTTTGCCCTTTTCCCTTTCGCACTTGACCATTCCAAATATTTTACTTTGCACTTCCCTCTCGTTAGGTGTTAGATCATGGTTGACAAATATTTTTTCTCCTCTTCTTTCCTTCAGCGTGCTCTTCTTTTCCATTATGGTGTTCTTCTGCTCCCAGCTTCCTAATTTGGCAATAATTATCTTCTTTGTCCCAATCACATATGCTTCTTTCACTTCCACCTCCACCTTCCATTCTTCTTTCATCCATTGCTGCAGTTCTTCTTTGAGATTTTCGTTCTTCACATTCAACCCAGTTATCACAATATTGTTCTTCCTTGTATTCCTTTCTTCTCTTTCCATCTTCTCCTCCATCTTTGTCATTCTTTCCACAATTTGCTTCTTTTCTTCTTCCCATTTTTCCTCTTTCATTATCATACTATCCTTCAGCCTTTTGTTTTCTTCTTTCATCTCCTCCATTTGTGTCACCACATTGTTTAAACTTCTTTCCATCCCATTCATGCTCTCCATCATCTTCCCCATCATCGTTTTCAGTTCTTCCATCCTTTCTTTCTCGATTCTGTACTGCGTAACGATTTGTTCTGCAATTTTCGTTTTCTTGGGCTTGTTCTTATCTTTCCCCAACGCTTTCGCTTCCCCTTCTTCCACTATCTCCTTTTCTTGGCTGGCCTCTCGTTTTCTTTTATTCTTTTCTTCTTCTTCTGCGTCTTCTCTCTTTTCCATTTAATTTGCAATTAATAGGAAAATTTTCAGTCCGGTTCTGTTGTCCCGCTCTCCAAACTAACGCACGTCCGGTGTATAATTGGTTGCAGCCCCTTTTACCGATGCTTTCGTGGTTGTTTACTTTATCCAATTTTCTTCGGCTCACCCCCAATTTTCTCTTCTAATCTTCTTTCACTCTTGTACTCTTCCTTCCACACAATTCTTGTTTTTGTTGCACCGTATTCCTGCACTTTGTTAACTTTTTCTCTACTTTAACTTTTGCACATGTCACTGTGAACAGGACCGTATTAGGAATCCCCAATACTAACATAAACAGATCTAAAATCAAACTGAACAGTTTAATAGTATTCAACATAGACGTATAACTTAAGGACTGCTAGCCAGTTAGCCACCTACTATTGTCCTATAATCGCAATGCTTTTGTGGGTTTCCCTACATCTCGAACGCCCTCACTAAAGAAGTGGCAAAAAATGAACTATATTGTTATGTTAGTTGCCTATATTTAGGGAAGTCGTAGCGTCACTTGTCAAAGCGGCAATTTCAATCTGTGTTTTAACCTATATCTTATAGTGTATTTGATTTCTGTCGCATTAATAGTAAATAATTCTCTATATTTGCAATGTATCGGTGTTATGTGAAAGGGTGTGCAACCGTCAGAGGCAAAAAACTTATGATACGGAAAAAATTGTGCCGGTGTTTTAGTAAGATCCTTTTGTAATGCACGGAAATATAATTTGTATACATTTATGCACGGAAATATAACAAAGATTTAACGTTAGCAAATAAAGCTAAATTTATTGCTATAGTTATTGCTTGTTATTTATTGTTAATTTTGTTTAATTTTATTTATATATTTCAAATATATATTTGGATTCATTAGTATGATTTATTCCTATATTTATATTCCAACCTCCTATATTTATTTACTTTTTAAATAAATGCTTCTCTCTCGCTAACGCTAAATATTGTTAAATATCCGTGCATAACTTTGATAATTTAATAGTACTCATTTTTAATTTTGTAGTTTTCCGAAAGATTCTGATAGTGTGGAAAAATGGGTTACATTTTCATGGTTACATTTTCAAATGTAAAAACACCGTAAAGTTGTAGAGCAAACGCGGATTCTCCTGACTGTGTCCTTGAAAAAAATGTAAAAACGCCACATTGTAGGCAACCAACATAACAAGGTAGTTGATTATTTTGCCATTTATTGAGTGGTGGCGCTGGAGATGTTAACTATATGCATATGAGCGCTTTGGCGGTCTATTAGTATTACGTCCATGGTATTCAAAAGCAAAAACTATGTTAAAAACAAAAAAGTATTCCTAAAAAAAATAACAAAAAAAAAGTTAAAAAAAAAAGATTGCAGCTACATTCGAACCGTGGACTAACGCACAGCAAGCGCGTTTGACGTTAAAGACGTTTATTACTGTTTTAGCATAGACTAAAAAGAAGAGACTGACATTCCCATTGTTTATTTTCGTAACCGCTACTCTCCCGCAGCTGGGCGTATTGCAGATTTGCCTGCTGAAGTAATGGTCTGCAGTCATAATGTGCATACTGTTTTGGCTTCTACACACTAGGTGGCGGAATCTCTGCAGACTAGAGAAATAAACCGAAATGGAGAAGCGGTGAATACCCTAACCACCTGTAGACTGTATGTAATCACCTGACTCCATTATCATCTCTTAAAAATCTATTTATTGTTTAGACGCTTTTAAATATATTGAATGGTGTAAAGCCATCTTATGCGTTTTAACCGTCAGAATAACTATGCCCTCTAGTATTTGGTAGTGCAATTAAGACTACTAAAATAAAAGCACATTTGCTAAATATTTTTGGAAGTATGTGTTATGCCATTGCCATCTACATTCAGTTTGAGAAACCACACTATGCGAACAAAGGGAATGCCAGCCTTATGTTTTTAGTCTATGGTTTTAGTTATTTACGTTTAGAGGGCCGAAACAAAAAGATTACAAGGTGTAATCTTTTGTTTGGCCTGAGGAACGTACAACGTTTTACGCACAACTTAATTATTTGTAGCATCTTTTAAATGATATGAAGGTATATTTTTGCTAAAAGTCATAACTAGAAAAAAACTAGGTGGCTTTGAAACAAAAATAGAACGTTGTTAAAATAGTTATTTATGTACCTAGGGTGATATAGAGAACACTATATAGGTAGAGCGGTAAGCTTGTAGCTGAGGTCTGTACAGTAGGCCAGCTACGGGCAGAAGTAGGCCAAGCGCGCACTATCACCGCTGGCCTGCAAAGCCTTTGCAAATAATTTCGTATAAATGCGCGTTAAGAATATTTATACAATAATTTGATTTTTAAAAACCGTTTTTTTTACCAAATATCAAAATTTCCTCACTTAAGATAGGTACCAATAAGTTCAGAATGACCCAAACTGCATGATGCAACAAAATTTTTTCAAAAATATTGGGGGTGGTTAAATGCACCAGCACCAATAAGGGTGTAATACTTCTTTCCAATTCAAATTACCAGCAGAGTATGCATTAATAAAGCATCAATGCTTGCCCGCTGGTTTACAGCAAGAACATAGCAGGTGTAGGTGTTAAGGAATTTTTTGTAAGTATTTCCAGGAAATTAGACAAAACCTGGTAAATTCATTTTTCCACTGATGGTGGTGGAGTGTTGCTTTAGAAAGCACTACTGTTTAGCCGCAAAATCTGGTAGTTATGCCAAGAATGCTACTAGACAGCACTTGCAAGATGTTTATTCTAAATGTTTAATTTGTATGCGCATCCATGGTATAAGAACATAGGGTAGAGCCACGCGCATATTAGCCGAAGTAGAAAGTGACTAGGTAGCCGACCGTAGTCGAACCTTAGTCGAACTAAATGACAACATGCCCGCGAAATTTTAAATAAATATCCGAGTAAATATCGGTATATTATAGTTTTCTTTAACTATATATGCGAACAAGTGTGCAATTTTTTTGCGGTGCTCCTAACCTCTGCAGTAGTGTTATTGTGCCAATAATAGTAAGTGATTGTTTTGTTTTTAATTTAATTTATTTTTCCGATGGTTTTTTTATAATAGTTTTTACATTCTCTCACTGCACAACGAGGCATTTTTGTATTATATGTAGATTAAATCGAATAAAACGATACACAAAACGTAAATCCAAGTGATTATAACCAAATTCAAATACAAATGTCAAATCTAATAGCGTTTTTAAATTGGTGCCCCGGTGCAGAGTAAGTATATTTCTGTCCTGTGTTATCAATACAAGTTAAAACAAGATAGATATATACTCAGTGCGCACTACTGCAATGCATCAAAAATGCCATCAAATCAATACAATAACATATGTCAGTTCGTTTTTACCTTCGGTAAACGTCGTGTTCATCCTCGGCTAGCGAGTCAATCTGACAATAAGCGACCAATTTAAGAAAAGTTGTGGCTCTACCCTATGTTCTTATACCAAGTGCGCATCCTGCTGACACAGGAGCGCTGGTGCTTGCTTGTAACGCTATGTAATTGCATGCGTATATATAATATTGCAAAAATATACTGGTGGCGCCATCTTTAAGAGAGTTGCGCAAGTAGTGGAGAGTCCATTGCAAACACCTGTGCCAATTGCAGAGTGCAATGCGATTGTGCACAACTGTCCACAATAATGCGAAGTAAATTGACAGTGAGTTCAATTACTGTACTGAATGAATTAAATAAAGTCAAAGAACTTATATACACCAAGAAGCACACTTAGGCCAATTATAGCGTGCAAAGTTTTTTTAGTGAATTCTAGAGCCATTAGATGGCGCGAGAATAGAATCGGCAACATAATTTTGCATCTACTACTATTTTGTATTTGTTTCTGTGCTAGAAATATAAAAGTTTATGATTTATGTCGCTTCCGATATTCTAAATTTTTTCTTTGATAACACAAATCAAATTCTGTACCTTCAAGAAAGTTTTAACAGCGCCATCTTATCGAGCTGGTAACACAACTCGTGTTTGTTACCCAAAGTCGGCGCACGCCGCACGCTGAGATCAAAGGATATTTATTGCGAGTGCGCTTCTTGGTGCATATGAGTTCTTTGATGAAGTCAAACTGAGCCCTGGAAATTTGTTATTTTACTGGGAGGATGTTTGCAGTGGATACATTTACATACATTTACATACATACATACATACATTTATTGCGTTGATAGGATAATTGGGAAGTTAAGGTATTATTTTTATTTGATTAATACAGTTTTGTGATTTGTAGGTTATGTCACTGTTTACATTCAAATTATGCAAGTACAGGATTAAAATACAAATACATACATAATACTAAAATACATTTTAGTTGGCAATGAATAACACCTTACGCTTATTACGAAAACAATCGAAGTTCGATGCCGCTTCGGAGCACTTTGCGATGCACTTAGATAAGCCTGTTACGCTCAATCTTCACAACAAGCAAGGTAGAACACCTGCGATTAATGGTAGCAATGGTAACAATGGCAAGTAGTAGCAATTAGCTACCGATCCTAACAAAAATTATACAAACATGTAAGCATAAAAGTTATACAAGATGAGTACAAAAATACATGAATAATACAGGTTAACATATTTTCAGGTTGATTTGCAATGATTAGTACATGCTTAATTTGACAATAGTGGATGCTGGCGTGGCCTACGTAAGCTAACAGGCCATCACCGCACTCATTTGGACTGTCGACCGTAGAAGTCATACATCAATATTGGGGCGCGTTGTAAGAATATGCACTTTCCTCTAAAAAACAAATCTTCATATTGTTTGAACTGTAGTTTTACATTTTATTAATAATCAACAAAAAACATAAAATACGTTAATACTATATTAAGTAATATAATAGTAAAGAATATTTAGTAAATAATTAAGATAAATCACTACAAATTGAAAAACAACAAAATAAAATTCAAAACATTCTAGAAGACAAAGTTTTCTAATTAAAATAAAATAAGTAAATATTAATAATTAACAACAATTATTCACAAAAAACAGGTTTTAGACTGAGATCAGGTTATAAGCATATAATCTAACTTTTTGTACTGCTTAGTTTTTTTATTTTTCTGTTTGCATTTTTATTTTGTGCATTTTCTCTCAAATCATAATTTTTTTTTCCTACAATCGCATATAAAAGTAAGCCTTTGTGCTTCCATTTGACAACGAAAAGTTGGCGTTTTCCGAGGAGTTGTCACTTTCCCGCTCTAGATCTTTTTGCTGATTTTCCCGCTCGCTAAATCAAAACAATGCAGTAAAACAATAGTTTTTGTTTTTAGAAATGAGCGTTTCTTGGTTACCGATGATATAATCACATTTTTATTTGTTGTCAAAATATTAATTTTACATTTTTGCAACAAAAATTTAATTTAAAATCGATTGTAGGAAAAATCTTGTGTGTATTTCGAGCGCAAAGTGTCTTTGTCGCTCTCGCCAGATTGTCGTGCTCCGCTATCGCGTCGCACGACAACATTCTGGCTCGCGCGAAAAAGTATCACTTTGCGCTCTTAATACACAAATAGCTATTTTTTGAATAGTTGTTCAGTAATATATTTGAAAAATATTTCGGAACTGTTTCTAATAATTTTAATTGACTAATTCCGCATTCTGTACAGGTATCAAATTTCTTATTTTTCAGTTCTTTCAAGTATTTTTATAAAAAGCGATTTTTGACTAGATACTTTTAAAAAATCAATTTCGAATCTTTCAGAAATTAAAATCTTGAAGCATGCAAAATCTTTTAATAAAAAGTCAATGAAATATTGTGTAAAATATTTTAAGCCTCCGCAGTCAGTTATTTTTAAATATTGGTATTGTTTATCAAGGCATATATTGTCTACAATTATATTCTTTTGAAAACTGAGAATATTTCGGCAGTTTATACACTGTATTTTTTTTCTAAATGATTTTTGAACAATGTAGCCTCCAATATAAACTAAAACTTGAATATCATTTTCGGCTATATTTACAGAATCAAACTCTATATTGTTAAACATAGTTATGTCGATAGATTCTTGAAAAAAAAATTTTGCTTTCACAAGAAGCTATAAAATATTTAATATGAAATTCTCCATAACTACATGACTGTAATTTTAAAACACTTAATAGTTTAAGATTTTTTTCTGACTCTAATATCTGAGCTACAGATATATGATAATTTGAACCAGACATACCTCTATATTTACCAAATCTTGCTTCTAGATCGTCAGATTGCAATTTATCAAAAAGAAGAAATTCAAAATTTAAAATATTTAAGAAATAATCGGCAAGTTCAACTAATGTTTTGGTAGTATGTGTAAAAGAGTATAAAGTGTCAATGGTCAATTTACCATATCGCTTTGGCAAGCCATTATTAGTATTCCAACACAACACACAACAATTCCACACAACATTTTTTTTAAGAAACTGAATATTATTATCATCCTTTACTGAATATATGGCTTCTCTTGATAAATCATTTTTTCTTAAAGCTGAAAACTTTGATTTGCAATTTACAATGTTCCATCATTTGGAAATAGCTTGCAAAAATACCATAGTACCTTCTGCATTTTTTTTTTCAAAATGTGACTGCAGAGCAGAAATATTCTTTTAATCAAACATTTTTAAACAAAGATTTACATTTTGTTTTTCAATTGGAGATGGCCACAATGATTTTGAAGATAAACTTGGCGCTAATTTTACAATATTGTTTTTTCTAAGTGATAAATTTGTTTGAGATCGTTTACAGAAGCATGTAAAAATTTGTCACTATTTTCATTGTTTTCTAGTGGAGTTATTTGAAAAGTTTGTTTATTATCATTTTAATTAAACCAATTATTTCTTACACATTTTAGAATATGAACTGAATCAAATAAAATAAAAATATTTTGGTTCTGATTGAAAGGATTAGTTATGTGTGTTTTGATGTTACCACCACATAAGATTTCTAAACATTTTCGATTAATTCTATTATTGTCAGAAATAACGGCTAAAATTTGGTATCCTGCGTAGTCAAAACTTCAATTGTATTTAGAAGTTCTTTTAAGTAATCTGCTGTTAGATTCTTGACAGGATATAATGATACAACATCATTATTTTTCGAAAAGTATGACGAGATCATAAAAGTCTGTATCCTAGTCGCAGCCTTTAAATAGGCTAGGCTCCTCATTCGAGAAATGCGTTTATATTAATTTCATGTAATAGTAGGGGTACATAATATACTTGTTAAGTAATAATTTGTTTTAAAATGATTATACTTGTTGAAAAAAAAAATGTTGAAAATGATTCATTAATTATTCATATCATTTTTGTGACGTAGTTTGTTAATATACAAAATTACAGGAATCTGTAAAAAACTAATTTGATTTCTACATAATTTTTCAAAATCATGGTAGCTTGCTTATAAATTAAACTTTAGATTAATTCATATTATAGCTAGAATATATTACAGAGACGATGAGTAGCGTCAGCTCCAAATTCAGCTCCATTCAACTAAAAAAATGCTGTGGTAATACATGCAAGAATACTGCAAGTGCTTGTCCTACCAAGTTATTTATTCGAGTTATTATTTATTTGGTGACATATGTGAAAGTAATTATATTTGTTCCATCTAGTGTTTATACAGTGAATTAAATATTAACAAACTACGTCATTAATTTCAAAAAACATTTTGCCGCCACTACATCTTTACTCTTTTTTTAGGCTTAATTGAAATGAAAAAAAAAAATTGCAAAACTTTTTATTAGCATTTTTTATGTCCTTTAAACGATAGCATTTTTTTCTCAAATTAGGAGCTGAGCCCATTGTTATTCAAAGAAACTAAAACTAAACAGATCATATTTATCAATTTCGGACAGAAACGCGAGAGTGCACTGTACTTTCATGGCTCTATTTTGGCCTTTGGCCAGTTCAATATTCAGATCGATAAGAGCTCGAATGAGCTCTCTCAAATTTATTAGTGAGTTGGTTTGCTTCATCAAATCAGCGAGCTGCGAAGATTGTGTGTACTCACTCATTGTTGTTTGTTTTTGGTGGAATTAATGTTGGCGTGCGTGGAATGACACAGCTGCTGACGTTGACGGCAGTGGGGGTGCTGAGGAAATAGTCAGTCCTGTGGGTTGTTTTTTCAACCAGTGGTTGGCTACAGGTGCTGCTCCTGGTGTGTAGCTTGGCCTCAGCGCGGGGAAATGGGCACTAGTTTTAGGGTTGTTTTTAAGAACCTAACCCATTTTGGCTTTGTACACCGGGCACTCTATATTATTTGTGGTGTGGTCACCCGAACAGTTTGCGCACTTTGGAGTGTCCATTATTTGCAGTGGACAGGCGTTGGCCAAATGTTTCGTGGCGCATTTGACGCATCGCGGAGTGTGGTTGCAGTTCGTTGTAGCGTGCCCCTACTTCTGGCAACGCTTGCATTGGATTATATACTTGCTGTTCCGGTGCATTTTTCAATTAATTTTTGTACGCAAAAGCTACTTCAATTTGTTTTTTAGCTTGTTTAAAGTGACGCTACTCTCGGTGATACAATTGCGAGCAGAGAAATGGAAACACTAAATATTGAGTGATGTAAATAAGGCTTTTATACTACTATTAACTACATGTGATCTCAAATCTGACAATGACAAGAATCGTTTATTAATTGAATAAGTTTGATTCACAGCACTAAGATTTCAAAAAATGTATTACTTGATTATTTTTGGTGTTTCCATTTGAGTGCTCGCAATTGTACATCGGCTGCGCTTTAGTGCGCATTGGAAAACCTTTAATTGTGGAGATATTGTATTCTGTTTTTAATTCCGATAGAATATCTTCTATCGGAATGTCCGACCAGAGCCCTTTAATGACAAATGCGTGCGTTTTCTGCCCTTGGGGGTGTAGATGTGGAAATCCACATTATCATTTCGATAATATTTGACTAATTTGAATTGTTCCTCAGCGTCAGTCACGTAAATGTTTGTGTTGTGTTGGGTATACTTTATGAAGTATTCTTTTTTGACGAGTTGGTCGAGGAGAGTGACCAATTCCTGGTGAGTTCGCGGCTTACCATTCAGAATAATCGGGGGCGGGGATTTGGGTTTTTTAGGCGCAGCTGAGGGCTTGCGTTTGGGAGATTGAGTACGAACTTCTGTCTGGTCGTCGATGTCCGATTTGTCATCGTCAGACGAGAGGGAGTTGAACTTATTTGAGATGGGAATGGGTTTGGGAGTGCTAGTTGATGCCGAGCCGAGCTACTCGCTGCTCGATTTAGCAACCTGTGCTGAATGTTGTGTTGGGAATTTTTGAATGGGAGTCGACGCTGCTACTGCTACATATACATAGCCGTTCTGTATTAGCAAGAATAAATTCTCGCTTATCAATTAAACAATATTTAACACAATTTTGAAAATCAATTTTTAAAAGATTTTCAAAATTTCCTCACCTAAGATATGTGCTAATAGGTTCAGAATGACCCAAATTACGTCATACAACAACAAAATTTGAAAAATATTGGGGGTGGTTAAGTGTACCTGACCCGTTTATTATTTAGTATTGGAAGGATGTGGAGTCAAGAATGTGTATGCGGAAGTAGCAAGTCATCAGCATCTTGTAAAAGTGCAAACTCTTTTGGAGTCTGTTCCAAAAGGGGGCCGCACTGCTTTATTGTCTTTAGTTTTTGTTAATGATTATTTGGACAAGTTGCAATACGCGGATTATGATGTTTTTAATCTGCGTTTGCAACAGAGATCTTGGAAGCTTTTGCCGCGACTTTGGTTTACCAACTTCAGAATCAGAATTACTTTGTGAAGTTGTATTATTGTTATATTTATTGGGTGCTGGTGCACCTTAGCATCCCACTTCAATTTCAATTTTTTTACATGTTGTCTCCCAAAAACGGTTGTTCCGAAAATAAAATTCTTACTTCAGCATTGTTTTTTTTTATTATAACTTTTTTTATAATTCTGCAGTGAGTTGTGATTAACACTAATTATCAATTGTGTTTTAATAATGAAATTACCTAATGCATTATAAAAAGTTGTCAAAATTTCTCAGAATGCTTCCGGTTAGTAACAACAAATAACGATGCAAAGATTGCATGGGTAAACTCAATATCTGTAGGTACAAAATATGGTCGGTAATTTATAAAATTTATTGAGCGCAACAGTTTTTAGATTTTTTTTGCCTTGAATGTGCAGGTGCAGTAGTGAAAACAAAGAGATTCACACATTCTACAATATCATAAAAACCTAATATTGGAGAATTTATCCTTATTACACAATTTCCTCTTCATAACAATTGAAAAAAATTTACAAAATATCCATCTTTGGTTGATATTTATTATTTTTAGATGATATTTGTCAATTTCTAGTTGCTATTTGTCACTTTTACTTGACAATTGTCACTTTTAATTGACGTCTTGTATTACCTTTTGTTCATATTTGTCACTTTTAGTTCATATAACTGTCACTTTTATTGAAATTTGTCACGATGCTTTTTATTAAGATCTCTCTTTTGTTTGCATCTATCATTTTTGCATTTTAATTTTTTTTTTACATTTTAATTAATTAAATTCACTTGATTTTATTAATATTTTTTAATTTTTGATATGATGAGTAATTTTTTAGCAGCACGCTATTGGTCGAGGCCTTAACGCACAGCTTACTCGTGCGATATAATATCGCACGGCCGAATGATATTGCATGCTTTCGTCGTATGTTTCTTGTACGGAAACTATGATTTTCGTATGTGGTCGTGGGAAATTTTGTTTAAATTTATTTTTCTCACGACCACATACGAAAATCATAGTTTAATCGTACAAGAAACATACGACGAAAGTATGCAATATCATTCGGCCATGCGATATTATATCGCACTAGTAAGCTGTGCGTTGCATCGACCAATAGCGTGCGACTTGGCAGAGGCCTCTGCCAGAAGCCTCTAGTTTCAGCCAATGAAAAATTTGCATTTACTAGTCGTATTATCCGGGAAAAGCAAAAGGTAGTCAAAAAAATTGATCCGCCAGCTCCGTTAGTAGAAAAATGTGGGGATAATTACAATAATATTGAAACGAATAATGTCGAACTACATCAAACATTATCCAATTTGATGAACAATCACAGTGTTTTGCGTCCTTTATGATTCAAATACAATTACATAAATTTTGTAAAAGAGTAAATGCTTCATTTATATAAGACGATGGATAAAGATAATTCGTGAATTATTGTTTCTTGTTTCATTTTATTTGATAAATTTAATGACCATTTTTGTAATTATTTACAAATAAATTGATCAAATGCGAGATTAAATGTTTATAATATACGTTCATGTATTTCTTTAAATATTTTTTTTAATTATTGTTTGGTCGTGGGAAAAAAAGACTTAACACACTCGTGGGTTGCCGCACTCGGCTTAAAGGCCTCATGGGTCAACTTCTCCACTCGCGTGTTAAGCGTCACTTTCCGCGCTCGTTATGTAATATACTATATTATTCATCTTATTTTTAATATAAATTTAAGAATAAAAATATATGTTTATAAAACTTGAAATACTTCTTTCCAGTTGTTTGAAATGTAAGAGGCGTTATTTTCTCATAGCGGGTAGGTTTTTTGAAAGATTTCGTTTTCCGATCAGAACAGCACTTCAATTGATCTGGTTATGGTCAAATTTTTAATTTAGTAATTAAAAACTAATAAAATTAAAACGTATTATTCTAATTTACTTTGATTTTGGTTAAATTTAATATAAAATAATAATATATTTAGTACACGTTAAATGAATAGAGGATAGATAGATTGGCATATTCTGTTTAGCCAATGCTAAAATGGGGTCTGGTACACTCTTAACCACCCCCAATATTTTTGAAATTTTTTTGTTGCATTATGTAGTATAGGCCATTCTGAACCTATTGGTACCTATCTTAGTTGAGGAAGTTTCAAAAATCCATGCGTTGGTCTTGAGTTCGAGCTGGGCTCCTCACCTTGTTTTTTTTTTAACAATTTAAGTTTAATTTGATTAATTGATTTTAGATTTTTTTAAATTTCTTAAATTCATATTAAAAATAAGATGAATAATAAATATTTACTTTACCCCCACTTCAAAATGTAATTGCACCAAAAATCAGAACAAACAGTAAATAACATAAAAATATAAAAATAAACACTCCATAAATATATAAAAATACCCCAATGGTAAGGACTCTAGTTTCTCATCAGATGCGAATATATCTTTCGCTTTTTACTAAAGAATTCAGTGGAGATTAAAGCAACATCTTAAAATTATGACACCCCATAAATATATAAAAATACCTCAATGGTAAGGACTCTAGTTTCTCATCAGATGCGAATATATCTTTCGCCTTTTACTAAAGAATTTCGTGGAGATTAGCAACTTCTTATAATCTTAATTGGCCCGTTAATATACATAGCAGATGAAAAGAAAAGAATAAAATTGAAGAAAAAAAAAATTAATATCTTCTGAATTTGAATTCTTAAATGGCTTAAAAAAGTCGGTGCGATCGAATTTTGAGGTATGGGGTAAAGTAAACATGAGCCGAAAAGGTATTATAAATATCAAAATTATAGCTTATAAATACTTACGATAACAATATTACCGATATTAATATCCATTTTCCAATACTAACATAAACAGATCTAAAATCAAACTGAACAGTTTAATAGTATTCAACATAGACGTATAACTTAAGGACTGCTAGCCAGTTAGCCACCTACTATTGTCCTATAATCGCAATGCTTTTGTGGGTTTCCCTACATCTCGAACGCCCTCACTAAAGATGTGGCAAAAAATGAACTATATTGTTATGTTAGTTGCCTATATTTAGGGAAGTCGTAGCGTCACTTGTCAAAGCGGCAATTTCAATCTGTGTTTTAACCTATATCTTATAGTGTATTTGATTTCTGTCGCATTAATAGTAAATAATTCTCTATATTTGCAATGTATCGGTGTTATGTGAAAGGGTGTGCAACCGTCAGAGGCAAAAAACTTATGATACGGAAAAAATTGTGCCGGTGTTTTAGTAAGATCCTTTTGTAATGCACGGAAATATAATTTGTATACATTTATGCACGGAAATATAACAAAGATTTAACGTTAGCAAATAAAGCTAAATTTATTGCTATAGTTATTGCTTGTTATTTATTGTTAATTTTGTTTAATTTTATTTATATATTTCAAATATATATTTGGATTCATTAGTATGATTTATTCCTATATTTATATTCCAACCTCCTATATTTATTTACTTTTTAAATAAATGCTTCTCTCTCGCTAACGCTAAATATTGTTAAATATCCGTGCATAACTTTGATAATTTAATAGTACTCATTTTTAATTTTGTAGTTTTCCGAAAGATTCTGATAGTGTGGAAAAATGGGTTACATTTTCATGGTTACATTTTCAAATGTAAAAACACCGTAAAGTTGTAGAGCAAACGCGGATTCTCCTGACTGTGTCCTTGAAAAAAATGTAAAAACGCCACATTGTAGGCAACCAACATAACAAGGTAGTTGATTATTTTGCCATTTATTGAGTGGTGGCGCTGGAGATGTTAACTATATGCATATGAGCGCTTTGGCGGTCTATTAGTATTACGTCCATGGTATTCAAAAGCAAAAACTATGTTAAAAACAAAAAAGTATTCCTAAAAAAAATAACAAAAAAAAAGTTAAAAAAAAAAGATTGCAGCTACATTCGAACCGTGGACTAACGCACAGCAAGCGCGTTTGACGTTAAAGACGTTTATTACTGTTTTAGCATAGACTAAAAAGAAGAGACTGACATTCCCATTGTTTATTTTCGTAACCGCTACTCTCCCGCAGCTGGGCGTATTGCAGATTTGCCTGCTGAAGTAATGGTCTGCAGTCATAATGTGCATACTGTTTTGGCTTCTACACACTAGGTGGCGGAATCTCTGCAGACTAGAGAAATAAACCGAAATGGAGAAGCGGTGAATACCCTAACCACCTGTAGACTGTATGTAATCACCTGACTCCATTATCATCTCTTAAAAATCTATTTATTGTTTAGACGCTTTTAAATATATTGAATGGTGTAAAGCCATCTTATGCGTTTTAACCGTCAGAATAACTATGCCCTCTAGTATTTGGTAGTGCAATTAAGACTACTAAAATAAAAGCACATTTGCTAAATATTTTTGGAAGTATGTGTTATGCCATTGCCATCTACATTCAGTTTGAGAAACCACACTATGCGAACAAAGGGAATGCCAGCCTTATGTTTTTAGTCTATGGTTTTAGTTATTTACGTTTAGAGGGCCGAAACAAAAAGATTACAAGGTGTAATCTTTTGTTTGGCCTGAGGAACGTACAACGTTTTACGCACAACTTAATTATTTGTAGCATCTTTTAAATGATATGAAGGTATATTTTTGCTAAAAGTCATAACTAGAAAAAAACTAGGTGGCTTTGAAACAAAAATAGAACGTTGTTAAAATAGTTATTTATGTACCTAGGGTGATATAGAGAACACTATATAGGTAGAGCGGTAAGCTTGTAGCTGAGGTCTGTACAGTAGGCCAGCTACGGGCAGAAGTAGGCCAAGCGCGCACTATCACCGCTGGCCTGCAAAGCCTTTGCAAATAATTTCGTATAAATGCGCGTTAAGAATATTTATACAATAATTTGATTTTTAAAAACCGTTTTTTTTACCAAATATCAAAATTTCCTCACTTAAGATAGGTACCAATAAGTTCAGAATGACCCAAACTGCATGATGCAACAAAATTTTTTCAAAAATATTGTGGGTGGTTAAATGCACCAGCACCAATAAGGGTGTAATACTTCTTTCCAATTCAAATTACCAGCAGAGTATGCATTAATAAAGCATCAATGCTTGCCCGCTGGTTTACAGCAAGAACATAGCAGGTGTAGGTGTTAAGGAATTTTTTGTAAGTATTTCCAGGAAATTAGACAAAACCTGGTAAATTCATTTTTCCACTGATGGTGGTGGAGTGTTGCTTTAGAAAGCACTACTGTTTAGCCGCAAAATCTGGTAGTTATGCCAAGAATGCTACTAGACAGCACTTGCAAGATGTTTATTCTAAATGTTTAATTTGTATGCGCATCCTGCTGACACAGGAGCGCTGGTGCTTGCTTGTAACGCTATGTAATTGCATGCGTATATATAATATTGCAAAAATATACTGGTGGCGCCATCTTTAAGAGAGTTGCGCAAGTAGTGGAGAGTCCATTGCAAACACCTGTGCCAATTGCAGAGTGCAATGCGATTGTGCACAACTGTCCACAATAATGCGAAGTAAATTGACAGTGAGTTCAATTACTGTACTGAATGAATTAAATAAAGTCAAAGAACTTATATACACCAAGAAGCACACTTAGGCCAATTATAGCGTGCAAAGTTTTTTTAGTGAATTCTAGAGCCATTAGATGGCGCGAGAATAGAATCGGCAACATAATTTTGCATCTACTACTATTTTGTATTTGTTTCTGTGCTAGAAATATAAAAGTTTATGATTTATGTCGCTTCCGATATTCTAAATTTTTTCTTTGATAACACAAATCAAATTCTGTACCTTCAAGAAAGTTTTAACAGCGCCATCTTATCGAGCTGGTAACACAACTCGTGTTTGTTACCCAAAGTCGGCGCACGCCGCACGCTGAGATCAAAGGATATTTATTGCGAGTGCGCTTCTTGGTGCATATGAGTTCTTTGATGAAGTCAAACTGAGCCCTGGAAATTTGTTATTTTACTGGGAGGATGTTTGCAGTGGATACATTTACATACATTTACATACATACATACATACATACATTTATTGCGTTGATAGGATAATTGGGAAGTTAAGGTATTATTTTTATTTGATTAATACAGTTTTGTGATTTGTAGGTTATGTCACTGTTTACATTCAATTATGCAAGTACAGGATTAAAATACAAATACATACATAATACTAAAATACATTTTAGTTGGCAATGAATAACACCTTACGCTTATTACGAAAACAATCGAAGTTCGATGCCGCTTCGGAGCACTTTGCGATGCACTTAGATAAGCCTGTTACGCTCAATCTTCACAACAAGCAAGGTAGAACACCTGCGATTAATGGTAGCAATGGTAACAATGGCAAGTAGTAGCAATTAGCTACCGATCCTAACAAAAATTATACAAACATGTAAGCATAAAAGTTATACAAGATGAGTACAAAAATACATGAATAATACAGGTTGACATATTTTCAGGTTGATTTGCAATGATTAGTACATGCTTAATTTGACAATAGTGGATGCTGGCGTGGCCTACGTAAGCTAACAGGCCATCACCGCACTCATTTGGACTGTCGACCGTAGAAGTCATACATCAATATTGGGGCGCGTTGTAAGAATATGCACTTTCCTCTAAAAAACAAATCTTCATATTGTTTGAACTGTAGTTTTACATTTTATTAATAATCAACAAAAAACATAAAATACGTTAATACTATATTAAGTAATATAATAGTAAAGAATATTTAGTAAATAATTAAGATAAATCACTACAAATTGAAAAACAACAAAATAAAATTCAAAACATTCTAGAAGACAAAGTTTTCTAATTAAAATAAAATAAGTAAATATTAATAATTAACAACAATTATTCACAAAAAACAGGTTTTAGACTGAGATCAGGTTATAAGCATATAATCTAACTTTTTGTACTGCTTAGTTTTTTTATTTTTCTGTTTGCATTTTTATTTTGTGCATTTTCTCTCAAATCATAATTTTTTTTTCCTACAATCGCATATAAAAGTAAGCCTTTGTGCTTCCATTTGACAACGAAAAGTTGGCGTTTTCCGAGGAGTTGTCACTTTCCCGCTCTAGATCTTTTTGCTGATTTTCCCGCTCGCTAAATCAAAACAATGCAGTAAAACAATAGTTTTTGTTTTTAGAAATGAGCGTTTCTTGGTTACCGATGATATAATCACATTTTTATTTGTTGTCAAAATATTAATTTTACATTTTTGCAACAAAAATTTAATTTAAAATCGATTGTAGGAAAAATCTTGTGTGTATTTCGAGCGCAAAGTGTCTTTGTCGCTCTCGCCAGATTGTCGTGCTCCGCTATCGCGTCGCACGACAACATTCTGGCTCGCGCGAAAAAGTATCACTTTGCGCTCTTAATACACAAATAGCTATTTTTTGAATAGTTGTTCAGTAATATATTTGAAAAATATTTCGGAACTGTTTCTAATAATTTTAATTGACTAATTCCGCATTCTGTACAGGTATCAAATTTCTTATTTTTCAGTTCTTTCAAGTATTTTTATAAAAAGCGATTTTTGACTAGATACTTTTAAAAAATCAATTTCGAATCTTTCAGAAATTAAAATCTTGAAGCATGCAAAATCTTTTAATAAAAAGTCAATGAAATATTGTGTAAAATATTTTAAGCCTCCGCAGTCAGTTATTTTTAAATATTGGTATTGTTTATCAAGGCATATATTGTCTACAATTATATTCTTTTGAAAACTGAGAATATTTCGGCAGTTTATACACTGTATTTTTTTTCTAAATGATTTTTGAACAATGTAGCCTCCAATATAAACTAAAACTTGAATATCATTTTCGGCTATATTTACAGAATCAAACTCTATATTGTTAAACATAGTTATGTCGATAGATTCTTGAAAAAAAAATTTTGCTTTCACAAGAAGCTATAAAATATTTAATATAAAATTCTCCATAACTACATGACTGTAATTTTAAAACACTTAATAGTTTAAGATTTTTTTCTGACTCTAATATCTGAGCTACAGATATATGATAATTTGAACCAGACATACCTCTATATTTACCAAATCTTGCTTCTAGATCGTCAGATTGCAATTTATCAAAAAGAAGAAATTCAAAATTTAAAATATTTAAGAAATAATCGGCAAGTTCAACTAATGTTTTGGTAGTATGTGTAAAAGAGTATAAAGTGTCAATGGTCAATTTACCATATCGCTTTGGCAAGCCATTATTAGTATTCCAACACAACACACAACAATTCCACACAACAATTTTTTTAAGAAACTGAATATTATTATCATCCTTTACTGAATATATCGCTTCTCTTGATAAATCATTTTTTCTTAAAGCTGAAAACTTTGATTTGCAATTTACAATGTTCCATCATTTGGAAATAGCTTGCAAAAATACCATAGTACCTTCTGCATTTTTTTTTTCAAAATGTGACTGCAGAGCAGAAATATTCTTTTAATCAAACATTTTTAAACAAAGATTTACATTTTGTTTTTCAATTGGAGATGGCCACAATGATTTTGAAGATAAACTTGGCGCTAATTTTACAATATTGTTTTTTCTAAGTGATAAATTTGTTTGAGATCGTTTACAGAAGCATGTAAAAATTTGTCACTATTTTCATTGTTTTCTAGTGGAGTTATTTGAAAAGTTTGTTTATTATCATTTTAATTAAACCAATTATTTCTTACACATTTTAGAATATGAACTGAATCAAATAAAATAAAAATATTTTGGTTCTGATTGAAAGGATTAGTTATGTGTGTTTTGATGTTACCACCACATAAGATTTCTAAACATTTTCGATTAATTCTATTATTGTCAGAAATAACGGCTAAAATTTGGTATCCTGCGTAGTCAAAACTTCAATTGTATTTAGAAGTTCTTTTAAGTAATCTGCTGTTAGATTCTTGACAGGATATAATGATACAACATCATTATTTTTCGAAAAGTATGACGAGATCATAAAAGTCTGTATCCTAGTCGCAGCCTTTAAATAGGCTAGGCTCCTCATTCGAGAAATGCGTTTATATTAATTTCATGTAATAGTAGGGGTACATAATATACTTGTTAAGTAATAATTTGTTTTAAAATGATTATACTTGTTGAAAAAAAAAATGTTGAAAATGATTCATTAATTATTCATATCATTTTTGTGACGTAGTTTGTTAATATACAAAATTACAGGAATCTGTAAAAAACTAATTTGATTTCTACATAATTTTTCAAAATCATGGTAGCTTGCTTATAAATTAAACTTTAGATTAATTCATATTATAGCTAGAATATATTACAGAGACGATGAGTAGCGTCAGCTCCAAATTCAGCTCCATTCAACTAAAAAAATGCTGTGGTAATACATGCAAGAATACTGCAAGTGCTTGTCCTACCAAGTTATTTATTCGAGTTATTATTTATTTGGTGACATATGTGAAAGTAATTATATTTGTTCCATCTAGTGTTTATACAGTGAATTAAATATTAACAAACTACGTCATTAATTTCAAAAAACATTTTGCCGCCACTCCATCTTTACTCTTTTTTTAGGCTTAATTGAAATGAAAAAAAAAAATTGCAAAACTTTTTATTAGCATTTTTTATGTCCTTTAAACGATAGCATTTTTTTCTCAAATTAGGAGCTGAGCCCATTGTTATTCAAAGAAACTAAAACTAAACAGATCATATTTATCAATTTCGGACAGAAACGCGAGAGTGCACTGTACTTTCATGGCTCTATTTTGGCCTTTGGCCAGTTCAATATTCAGATCGATAAGAGCTCGAATGAGCTCTCTCAAATTTATTAGTGAGTTGGTTTGCTTCATCAAATCAGCGAGCTGCGAAGATTGTGTGTACTCACTCATTGTTGTTTGTTTTTGGTGGAATTAATGTTGGCGTGCGTGGAATGACACAGCTGCTGACGTTGACGGCAGTGGGGGTGCTGAGGAAATAGTCAGTCCTGTGGGTTGTTTTTTCAACCAGTGGTTGGCTACAGGTGCTGCTCCTGGTGTGTAGCTTGGCCTCAGCGCGGGGAAATGGGCACTAGTTTTAGGGTTGTTTTTAAGAACCTAACCCATTTTGGCTTTGTACACCGGGCACTCTATATTATTTGTGGTGTGGTCACCCGAACAGTTTGCGCACTTTGGAGTGTCCATTATTTGCAGTGGACAGGCGTTGGCCAAATGTTCCGTGGCGCATTTGACGCATCGCGGAGTGTGGTTGCAGTTCGTTGTAGCGTGCCCCTACTTCTGGCAACGCTTGCATTGGATTATATACTTGCTGTTCCGGTGCATTTTTCAATTAATTTTTGTACGCAAAAGCTACTTCAATTTGTTTTTTAGCTTGTTTAAAGTCACGCTACTCTCGGTGATACAATTGCGAGCAGAGAAATGGAAACACTAAATATTGAGTGATGTAAATAAGGCTTTTATACTACTATTAACTACATGTGATCTCAAATCTGACAATGACAAGAATCGTTTATTAATTGAATAAGTTTGATTCACAGCACTAAGATTTCAAAAAATGTATTACTTGATTATTTTTGGTGTTTCCATTTGAGTGCTCGCAATTGTACATCGGCTGCGCTTTAGTGCGCATTGGAAAACCTTTAATTGTGGAGATATTGTATTCTGTTTTTAATTCCGATAGAATATCTTCTATCGGAATGTCCGACCAGAGCCCTTTAATGACAAATGCGTGCGTTTTCTGCCCTTGGGGGTGTAGATGTGGAAATCCACATTATCATTTCGATAATATTTGACTAATTTGAATTGTTCCTCAGCGTCAGTCACGTAAATGTTTGTGTTGTGTCGGGTATACTTTATGAAGTATTCTTTTTTGACGAGTTGGTCGAGGAGAGTGACCAATTCCTGGTGAGTTCGCGGCTTACCATTCAGAATAATCGGGGGCGGGGATTTGGGTTTTTTAGGCGCAGCTGAGGGCTTGCGTTTGGGAGATTGAGTACGAACTTCTGTCTGGTCGTCGATGTCCGATTTGTCATCGTCAGACGAGAGGGAGTTGAACTTATTTGAGATGGGAATGGGTTTGGGAGTGCTTGTTGATGCCGAGCCGAGCTACTCGCTGCTCGATTTAGCAACCTGTGCTGAATGTTGTGTTGGGAATTTTTGAATGGGAGTCGACGCTGCTACTGCTACATATACATAGCTGTTCTGTATTAGCAAGAATAAATTCTCGCTTATCAATTAAACAATATTTAACACAATTTTGAAAATCAATTTTTAAAAGATTTTCAAAATTTCCTCACCTAAGATATGTGCTAATAGGTTCAGAATGACCCAAATTACGTCATACAACAACAAAATTTGAAAAATATTGGGGGTGGTTAAGTGTACCTGACCCGTTTATTATTTAGTATTGGAAGGATGTGGAGTCAAGAATGTGTATGCGGAAGTAGCAAGTCATCAGCATCTTGTAAAAGTGCAAACTCTTTTGGAGTCTGTTCCAAAAGGGGGCCGCACTGCTTTATTGTCTTTAGTTTTTGTTAATGATTATTTGGACAAGTTGCAATACGCGGATTATGATGTTTTTAATCTGCGTTTGCAACAGAGATCTTGGAAGCTTTTGCCGCGACTTTGGTTTACCAACTTCAGAATCAGAATTACTTTGTGAAGTTGTATTATTGTTATATTTATTGGGTGCTGGTGCACCTTAGCATCCCACTTCAATTTCAATTTTTTTACATGTTGTCTCCCAAAAACGGTTGTTCCGAAAATAAAATTCTTACTTCAGCATTGTTTTTTTTTATTATAACTTTTTTTATAATTCTGCAGTGAGTTGTGATTAACACTAATTATCAATTGTGTTTTAATAATGAAATTACCTAAGGCATTATAAAAAGTTGTCAAAATTTCTCAGAATGCCTCCGGTTAGTAACAACAAATAACGATGCAAAGATTGCATGGGTAAACTCAATATCTGTAGGTACAAAATATGGTCGGTAATTTATAAAATTTATTGAGCGCAACAGTTTTTAGATTTTTTTTGCCTTGAATGTGCAGGTGCAGTAGTGAAAACAAAGAGATTCACACATTCTACAATATCATAAAAACCTAATATTGGAGAATTTATCCTTATTACACAATTTCCTCTTCATAACAATTGAAAAAAATTTACAAAATATCCATCTTTGGTTGATATTTATTATTTTTAGATGATATTTGTCAATTTCTAGTTGCTATTTGTCACTTTTACTTGACAATTGTCACTTTTAATTGACGTCTTGTATTACCTTTTGTTCATATTTGTCACTTTTAGTTCATATAACTGTCACTTTTATTGAAATTTGTCACGATGCTTTTTATTAAGATCTCTCTTTTGTTTGCATCTAAACACGTAAAAACGTAAAAAAACGCCGAAAAACGTAAAAACTGACGTATATTAATTGACGATAGTATTAGAAAAAGTATAGTCTGAAACTCGTCGAAATGAATATTCAGGGCTCGTGTGAAAAAATTTCCACACGGGCTGAATATTCTCATTCCGCACTCGTTGCAGAATAAACTATTACGCACTATTTTGATTTTATAAATTATTTATTTTATTGATTATAAAAGAATAAAGTGTAAAGCAAATATTGGTTCTGGGGTTTTAACAGCTTCAATTATAGCTATAATTGGCCTTAAAATTTAAGTTACCAACACTCTATGTTGGCCGACTTCTATAATATATCTGATTTCAAGTTAATATAAAAAATTTGAGATCAGATTCGCAGAAATATACACGCTCTCCGCTACTTTAGGCCCGGTTGCACCGCTTCCACTTAAACGTTAAAAGTGGGGTTTCACTATTTTATATATAGCCGTGAAACCGGTTGGATTTGCGTGAAACATAGCTTATATGCTCATCGAGTTTTTGCTAATTCTTAATAAGATTTTTGTATTAGGCACAGCACCAGCAATCTAATGGTATTTTTAGAAAGCGAATAAAATGGTGAACCAGATGATGTATATTTTAATAGTTGCATTTTTTTATTAATTAGCTAGACACAGTAAAAATTGTTATATTTTCGATTTAGGGTTATAGTAAACTAGCAAGTATAAAATGAAAGAGGCTCTTTATTGCGGCTGACCCGCTATTTATGTACACAGACTAAGAGCACTTCTTGTGTTTCTCTCACATATATATTTATTACAATTCTCATTACTGACATTATACGATTCTCTATACACACATATGTATGTTTAGTTATACTTATATATCATATCTCCCTTTCCTTGTTAACAATTATAAATCATACAATCTGAATCTTTGTTTGCTTTCTTATCTTAACAGTCACATAATAATTTTAAATCACATCTTATTACTGACATTATACAATTTTCTATTCACACATATGTATGTTTTTTACGTGACCGGACAACTGCCGACAAGACGATCGCTCGCACGACTGCTGCTCACAGAAAACTGCCCACAGTTTATATTTATTAAAAAACAATGAATAATAATTATGAAATATTTTATATACATATAATTTAATAGCTAATAATTAATTACTTTTAATTCATATAAAAATGAAATGCTTGCAACAAGATATTGGGTGCACTAAATTAACAGTGGCTAACGCGCAGGCAGGCCAAATAGAAGTGAAGAAAAAAAAATACAAAAATATGTACATTGCCAGTTTCCACTGCAGTACAAAATTATAATAATATAACAAGTTTTAAAAAAAATCGCAAACCAATTTTTTTTTTAAATTCTGGTACAAATTTATTTTACTTTTAACCAAAAGTACGATTTTTGCACGCCAAATTTCCTTCTAAAAATAATATAGCTTGCAACAGTCCTATGTAGGCGGTTGCATAAAACAAGTTTTAAACAAAGGCGGCCGCATACCAAAAAAAATGTAAAATTCTCGTACTAATTTAAATTCTTATTAACCAAAAATACGATTTTTGCAAGCCAAATTTCTTTTTAAAAAATAATATAGCTTGCAGCAGTCCTTATACGCGGTTGCATATAACAAGTTTTAAAAAAGACCGCCGCAAACCGAAAAAAATGTTTAAAAGTTCCGTAAAATTCTCGTACTAATTTAAATTTTTCTTAACCAAAAATACGATTTTTGCAAACCAAATTTCCTTTTAAAAAATAATATAGCTTGCAGCAGTTCTATATACGCGGTTGCATATAACAAGTTTTAAAAAAGATCGCCGCAAACCAAAAAAAATGTTTATAATTCTCGCATGTAGTAAGTGCACATGTAAGTGCACAAATTATTTCCAGAAAATTTCTTTAAGCTCACGAATGCATTAGTTGGCGTGGAAATCTGCCCAAGTCGCAGACGAGGGCAGATTTCCTCACGCTAACTAATGCATGAGTGTAAGCGATAAAAAAAATTCGGAATTAATTTTTGTACGATTGGTATTCGGTAAGAAAATCGCACAACTCTTAATTGATGTTATATTTTATAAAATATTTAATAAATTATAATGACATTTTACTACTAGATATTTCCATTCTACATCTATCTTAGTTTTTCATCTATCTTACTCGACTTCCACTTCTGCTTCCGTTGGAAACCAACAACAAACTACTTACAATCACTGTGTTTTTAATTTTAATTAGTTTTTCTGATATATTTGTTGGATTCATTTAATGTTACCGATTTTTCCAATAAATTAATTTTGACAACACCTTTCATTGTGAAATCGGAAATATTTTAAATATTTTCAAAATATTTCCAAAAAATATTGATGTTGATCAATTGTAACTATAGCAACAAGCTTAAATGCGGCCATTCTATTGGTTGCTTAAATAGTTGTGCGATTTTCACTTGTAATCTCACAAGAGCATGAATTCTATCCGGAAATTTTTTTGAGTGCATTTCAACAACGTATTAATCGGCCCGAGTGGAACACGAGGGCCCGATTACGTTGTTGGAATACACGATAAAAAATTTCCAGGATATGAATTCATGCTCGAGTGCAGATTCGGTAAGAAAATCGCACCAATACACTTACAAAAATTGATCAGAATTCAAAAAGTTTTTGATATTTTTTAATCAAGTTGCAATAGAATTGAGTATCTATGAGCAACGATTGTTGAAAACAAAATACTAAATCTGTCAAAGTCAAAAATGTCGCGCTTCGGAAAACAGTCATTGAATGCAATTGATAAAGCTGTGGAAGATACGGTACCAAATATTACAAATACGGTACCAAATAAAACAATTGTGTTTTTGCAATTTGCGATTAAAATGACATCTTTTTAGTTGCCATTTTTGATGTTGAAACAGCCTACTTTTTTTTATTGTTCTAAAAAAAAGCGTGAAAAAAAGACTTTTTTTCACTCTTTTTCTACTTTTTTTCACACTTTTTACTTTTTTTCATTATTTTAAAAATTGCTAAAAACGTGGCAAAAAGTTATAAAACCGCAATGTTTTATTTATTAACAATATTAATTGTACAATTAGTAAGAATATTTAACTAAACAGAAACATATAAGCAACATTTCCATTAAATTTGAGTTAGTAAACACTTCTGTTTGATTTGAATTATGTGAAGGAAGCTGTTTGATTTTTCGTTCCTAGGGGCGATTTCAATTGTTTTATCAATGCTTGCTCTAATTAATAACAAATTAAGCTTGAATCAAGCAACCGATTGTCATTTGATTATTAACTAATATTTAATATTTTTTTATTTTAATTAAAAATTGCAAAAAATAGTGTATACAACACGAGCAAAATAAGTTATTTTTTCACTTCTCGTATTGTCCAACTCGGCTGACGCCTCGTTGGACAAATTAACGACTCGTGAAAAAATAACTTACATTTTGCTACTTGTTGTATAAATAACTATTTTAATTTTAATCATTAATTTTGTTAGTTTATTTAATTTTTTAGTTCTAATTAAATTATTTATTTTGACATTTGTTTTGACATAATAATTTCCGCTGAAATTTTCTACTGCTTGGTGTAGTAGGATAAAATTTCCGAAAAATTTTGTTGTTGCCATGGTAATATACTCAAATGCAACGTTTCTATTGGTCGTAAATTAGTATGGTGCGATTTTCGATATAATCGTATTACCTAAAAATTGATCTATCATATTAGCCTTGAATGTTTCATTATAGTACTGAGTACCATAATGAATTCATTATAGTACTCAGTACTATAATGTAATCAGCTCGAAAATCAGTATAGTCTTTATTGTCATAATGCATGTCATTATGACATTAAAAATTACACTCATAAAGTTGTCATTTCGAAACGCAAGCAGATAAATAACTATTATTGTGTTTTCTAAATTTTGACCGTGCAAAAAACACTATAAGCATCACGAACGTTAAGGGTTTACTGGTCTCAGACAAATTGGGGATTTCGCTTCGCTCAATCCCCAAACTTTTGTCCAGTAAACCACCCTTACCGTTCTTGATACTTAATAGTATATTAAGTAATAGTATATTAAGTATCAAGAACGGTAAGGGTGGTTTACTGGTCGAAGACAAAAGTTTGTTGATGCTTATAGCGTTTTTTGCACGGTCAAAATTTAGAAAACACAATAAATACTATTATATTAGTTTTAAAATTACGTCTATTTAATTATTATGTAGTAGGCTCTTATAGAAACCAAATCTTGATCATTATGTTGTTACACTTTTTGTGTCAGTCGTAAATAATAATATATTAAGTATTAAGAACTGTAAAGGTCTTCCACTGGTCGAAAACAAAAATTTGTCTAAGACCAGTAAACCCTTAACGTTCTTGATGCTTATGGCATTTTTTTTCGCGATCAAAACTAATAAAACGCAATAAAATATTATTGGATTAATATCTAAAATGACGTCTATTTAATAATTGAAGTAAACGCTCTTTTGAAAGCAGTCGTTTCTATGATTGTTTTTCTACAAAGATATGTTGATTTTATTATCATGTAAACGGTAAGGAATTACTTACCGTTCTAGGACGGTAAGAACAGCTGTTAGGCATAGCAACCGTAAAATCAACATACCGTCAAGCAAAATGTCACGGTAAATAGACAAAAAAAGATTGATCGTGCAAAAAAGAATATTATTGGTCATGATTTCGATTTCTTTGTCAATGTCATTTGCTGTCACCAAGTCACTATTGATTGTTGTCGCGTCATTTAAATCGCGTCTAAACTCCTTCCAGTTTGTATTCTTGAAGCTAATAAATTTATAATCAGCCACGGCCTTGATTGCAGCCTGAAGTGTCAAGTCTGTGTAGATTGGGTTGGGGTCCGAGTCTAAGTCACAAAACTGTTCAAGGGGGACAAGAGAAGGGATGTTTTTGGAAATTAGGAGGTCAATCGTGCTAGGATGATTACCGTTTAAGGGATAATGGGTAGGTAGTAGAGTGTGGGATAGCAGGAGATTGTCACTATTGAAAATGTAATTAAATAATTTTAGGCCGTTTGTGTTTGACCGTCGATTATTCCAAGAAGGATGCACACAGTTAAAATCACCCAATAGGATGACCTTGGTGGCGGCTGCAAAAATGGTGTCAAGATGGGAGGTATTAAGAAAAAGTCCAGGCCTGATGTAGGCGGTAGCTAGCATTAATTTGTTTGATGGCTGAATTGCAATAGTTTCCAAATCACCACTTTGCAGTGATATGATTTTGAAACTAATGCATTTTCTGATTATTACCGCCACGCCACCAGAGCGGACATCACCTGGTCTATCGTTCCTCACAACTATCATGCCTCTGATCTGAAACCTATCTTTAGAAGATATCATAGTTTCGTTAATAAACATAATGTCAATTTTATGCGTACAATAAATTTTGTTTTTATTGTTACGTAAGTTTGTTTTATGACGCAAGCTATTACAATTCCAAGCACAAATACGTAGGCCCTCTATAAATTATAATACTTATCGAGGTTTTGTAAAAAGCTAACCGTAAATAGTTATTTGCGCTACTAGTAGCGGTAAGTAAACTTTTTTGTCCGAGGTAGAAGTTTGTGTACCGAGGCGGAGCCGAGGTACACAATCTTCCGAGGACAGAAAAGATACTTACCTGCGTGTTGCGCATTACGTTTTTCTCACTACCAATTTGAAAATCATTAGTAAACTCTACTAAATTAATAAACTGACATTCCATTTATATCTATCAAAAAGTCGCGGCACACTGGTTTCGTGTTTATATTTATAATATTATAAAATCTAGTCGTCTATGCTGAATGGTTGCTAAGGCAATGTATAATTTGAACAATAATTTTGCACATTCATTTGGGTGTTGTCAGTCCTGCACATTTAATTAAAAATATGAGAATCAAGAAACGAAAAAAATTGATCAAAAAAACAATGTTCCTTCAATTACCCTTTCAAATTGTTCAAATTGTTCTGTTAGTATTAATTTTAATAAATAAATTAAATTATTTTAAATATATTCCTCATTCGTTTGGTATATTTTTAATTTTTAGACACCCTAGCGCGGAAAGTGTCCTATCGCGGAAAGTGACCTAATGCGGAAAGTGACCTGCCGCGGTAAATATTGTTTTTACATAGTTACGGCGCGTTGTTAAGGTAGCTAGGTGTTCTACTTTCCATTACATTTGATTTTTTATCAATGTAATGTCAATTTACCTATATGGTAGTGAGAAAATGAAATTTCTTTTTTTCACTCTCTATTTTTCTCAACTCGGTGTTTAAATCGGTGAGGGCTTGAATAACTACATTTAAATTAATAAGTGAATTGGTCTCATTAATAAGGTCGCCAATCTGGCCGTATTCACCTGCTTTTGGTGTTGGCAGTTTAGTTGTTGCGGGAGCAGCAGGCTGTGACAATGTGTGTGATGCTGGTAGCCTAGCCTGAGAGTTCTTTAGCCAGGGATTAGCTGTGGGTTGCGACGAGGCGGTCAAGTGGGCACGAAGCGCTGGAAAGTTATTTCCACCAAGGTTGAGCGCACTAGTGGGGGCACGCGCGGTTCTAGGTGGAGCATTTTTTAAAATTTGCGACAATTTTGCAACATACACTGGGCACTTAACATTGTTGGCAGTGTGATCACCACGGCAGTTTGCGCACGTCGGTTTGTCGGTGGCTTCCAGTAGGCAGTCCTCCTAGGCTGGTTGAAGCAGTTGGACGTAGCATGTCTCCACTTCTGGCAGCGCTTGCATTGGATGAAGTACTTGTTGTTTTTGTGGCGCTCCCAGGAGATTTTTATATGGAGTACGTAATGCACTTTTTTATTCAGTTGTTCAAGTACTACACTACCCTCAGTGACAATCATGTAGAGCGGCTGATTTTTTGTGTTCATGGCAAAGCCTTTGAGCACCGGAATTTGGAAGTCACTTTTGAGCTCTGATAGAATTTCTCCAACGTCTATTTGTTTGGCAAGCCCCCTTATCACAAATGCATGTGTTTTTCCAGCTGCATGAGTGAACGTGTGAAACTTGGTGTCAAGTCCAGCGTAGTACTCAACCAACAGCTTTTGTTCAGAAGCATCAGCTACCTAAATGTTTGTATTGTAGCGTGAATACTTTATGTAGTACCCCTTTTTGATTAGTTGGTTGAGAAGGGAGGTAAGCGTTTGATGCGATTCCGGCTTACCATTAAGGATAATAGGTCGTGGTGACTTTGGCTTTGCTATTTTTTCGGGGGGTTTAGGCCGCACAATCCGCGGAGAAGTTGTGATGGTACCTTCATCGATGTCAGAATCTGAATCACCACTGATTGATTCAAAGCAATTTGCCAGTGGAATTTGCTGGCTAGTTGATGGTCTGAGTTTTAGCAGTTTGGCAGGTTTGCGTAGAAGTGTGAAGCCTTCGGCGTCGACTACTGGTGGCGACTTAGTATTTTTGCGTTTAGAGCGCCGTTCCTGAATCATGTTGACGCCAGTGGTGCTAAACAGAGTAGGATTTGGGTTAATTTTTGTTATTGCAGTGTTACCTTGTTTGAACTGTGGTTTGGTGGTTCAATTAGCCCCAGGTTGGGGTCAATTCCCAGATCCATGAAATTGAAGATTTCCGAACACTATATAGGTAGAGCGGTAAGCTTGTAGCTGAGGTCTGTACAGTAGGCCAGCTACGGGCAGAAGTAGGCCAAGCGCGCACTATCACCGCTGGCCTGCAAACCCTTTGCAAATAGTTTCGTATAAATGCGCGTTAAGAATATTTATACAATAATTTGATTTTTAAAAACCGTTTTTTTTTACCAAATATCAAAATTTTCTCACTTAAGAGCGTGCTGCCGTATACCTGAAAATAAGGATGGCGCCACTGTAGAGTGCATTTAATAATTAATCACAAAAAAACTAAAAATATTTTTCACTTTTTGTCATTAGTAACTGATTGAAGATTTTATCATTATTTATATATATTTTTTTGATGGAAAACAATATAATATCAACAGAAATATTAGAGAAAAACCTAAAAAGTAAGTTTTTGACGTATTTCAAAAACTAATAAGTTTTTTGAATTAAGATTTAGTTGCATGATAATTACATCTTTTCCAAGCATATTACCACTATAATTAGAGTTTAGTTTTCTTTGGTATTCTAGATGAATGCACCAAAAAAACGTCCGTTTTCCAAAATTTCGAATATGTTTGACCCCTACATTTTAAAACCACTATTTTTTTTTTATTTTTTTTTTTTTTGCTACCATTGGGTCGATCATGATGTTGTGACGGCCCTGTTGAATTTTAAATCAAATCTAATGCCTATGAAGGTTAGAGATAGAAGGAGACATAAGTGGTTAGGTGGGGGAGGGCCTGTATGCGTCGTTCTCAGATGGCGCAGTAATCGTTTATTATAAGGAAAGTTAGCTTTTGAGCATGCGCGAAAATCATATGTTAATGTCAATTACTGTTGTGAACCTAACCTTGCTAATGTTAAAACACATAGTGTAGTGGCAAACAGAAAGTGTTTCTTATTCATTTATAAGGCCAGTGATTCGCGACAACTGATTTAAGTAGCTGCAATCAGTTGAATATTGTTCATTTATCACAACAATTTCGTTTGTAATCACTTTGCAGATGGTATAAGCCTCACAAGCAGTTCCTTCCTGCAAGTTATAGAACTGAACTGATACTGATTGCGATCACCATTTGCGAAAAAGGTATTATCATTCTAAGGTGTGATTTTAAACTCACTGAGCCCACTGAACTGAAACTATAAGTTTAAAGTGTTACTGGTGGATAATTTTTAGAAGACACGCAATAATAAGTAAGTAAATCAAAATGTAATGTATTACATACAATAAAAAAAATTTTTAACTACTTTTAATATTTATAGGGCACCCAGGTAGGACATTCTACCAACGATGGCTGAAAGCGACGAAAAGAGAAATTTACAGTTTTGTGATATTGACCTTTTTTCATTTCTTCAGAAAAATCATAATTCAATTAATTTACCTAGCAAATTATGGGGATTCGCAAGAAACCATGGAGTATCTATGGCGTTTGTAAAAGCAGATTATGACCCGCAAAGGATATTGAAAATTGTTATTAATCATGAAATGAAGGTAAAAGTTTACCGCGGTAGTGAACGTTTAGATTGGATTCAATGGAAAACTCCTCGTTCACCTAAGGATGTTACAGACGTTTTAATTGCGATGGATAAATTTGTGTCCTAAACGCTGAACAAACTGGCCACGTTTGTAAATCGAGAAAAGTTTGCAATGTGAATTATGCTTTACATTATTAACATTATTTTATGTGTTTTAGGAATAGTTAATGTAATTGATTGTAATTGAGAAATTATTGATTGATATTATTTATCGATTGGACGATTATAATATTATATGTATACATTATATTCACATTGTTTAGATTTATTTTTAAATGTAATTTTATAGTAATTTCTTATATTATTTTATTGTCATTAATTTTTTTTATACAAAATCGTACATTGATCATACAAAAAACTGTTCATAAAATAACGAGTTTTATTTCTTTTGAAATATATTTCTGAATAAATAACAATACATTAGAGTAACAATATATATTATATCCAAACAATTTATTTATTAAATTAAATAATTAAATAACGTGATTTCATTATTTTTCATGTGAGGTTCCAGCAACTAACTTTACTCGTTTTCGATGCTCCTGTTCTTTTTCCTTTTTTGAGCAATACATTTTGTTATACGCCTTGCTCAGTATATGTGCTCTGCTAACAGCATAATAGTTTATAACGTTTTTGGTTAATTCTTCCATATGCTCAGGGCAACCTATGAAACTTAAGTTTTCTAACAATATATTTTGTGCTATATGCAAGAAACTATAGCAGTTTAGTTCTTCGTGCGCAGTAGTTTTGAGTATAGCATTTTCAATGCCATTCAGAAGATTAAACAAATTATCAGACGGGTACGTTAAGTAACCCTCACTTAATTTGTTTATTAAATCATCCCTTGGACAATCGCCTTTGACTTTATAAGTTGTGGAAAGGCATAATGTGCACTTGGTCCATTTCTTTATTTTGAAGGCAACAAATCCAGCAAAATACGCTTGGACAAACTCATTCGCCACAATTGTGTTATAGTCGTGATTGTCCCTCACGTCGTATTCCCTAGCATTACTTGCTCCCCGTTTGTAAATTTTATCTAATGTCTCCATCAATTCTTTTTTACAATCACTCATGGCAATGTCATTTGATGATAGAATTGTTTCAAAAAGGTCGACGCTCTCAACATTTGAACCTCGCGGTGGTTTCACTATCGAATAGAAGCTCAATAATCTATATACTTGTATAAATTGTAATGAGTCTGGATGGTCGCTCGACCCACAAGAACTTCTGACCATGCCAAAAAAACCCTGCAACAAATATGCAAAAAAATGTATAATTATCATTTTATATTTTTTTGCATCTTTGCTATTGTATTAAATATAGATTACCTCTAAAGCGTCTTGATTCAGACGTGATGTCATGAAATATTTGTAATTGCAATCTTCTGTTAAAAACGTCATTACTTCAATTACTGTTCTCAGTGTGACTAGAAAGCCGTTGTAAGTACTTGAAGACATAAATCGAAAATTGTTCTCTGTGGCTTTATCCTGCCAATCTTCTAAATAATTGCGGAAGTCTATTATCGTCTATTTAGAAAAAAATTATTAAGTAATTGCAAACTTTCAATGAAAGGAAAATATCAAGAATAAAATTATATTTACTTTGTAACTTTCGGTGTTGAAAGCCAATGCACCTTTAGGACATCGCGATGTCATTGCTTCAATCACCTTGTTAAAGCGTTTGATAAAATTGACAGTTGATGCACAATCCTCCAAATCTTTAATTTTGTCCTTGTACGTCTCCATAGCTGCAGAAACTTGGGGCGCAAACAACTAAAAAGAATTGTGAATAATTGTTAAAACGTATTCGAGTCGTGATCAGACAAATAATATGTGCATACCTGGAAAGCCATACCAACATTCATTTTTTGAAAATATTTTGGTTTAATATGATTATGAGTAAGTTTGTAAGCAATTTTGAGGCCAAAATGTTTCGTTCCTCCATCGCAATCTATAACCGCGTAAAAATGATTTAATTTTACAATGCCATCAGGGGTCTACAGGATAAAATAATAAAAACAAAAATTAAAATAATGATATAACAATAATAAATTAATATAAATACCCAAGTCTCATCAGATGCTGTAAAGAAGTTCCTGAAGTTTTTGGCCAAATGGGAGAAATCAGAACAGAACCATAACCTTCGTTGATCTACCGACTGCTCACTATTGTTGTCATTCTCATGGTCATTTACAATGGAAGGGTGTACGCAACTGACATCTGAGGGTCCGAGCCCAAAATGCTTCCACATTGTCCTATTCCATGTTGCACCATCGCTTGTTACAACATCGACAAAAAATCCCGCATTTTCTAGTAATAGTACGCACTCTAAAATTAGTTTGTGTAAAACCGTACCACTAGCACATCCTTTGCTCAAAAAAGCCCCCACTGTTTGCAACCACTTTCCTCGAAAGGGTTGAAACAAGAAGACAAGTCCATGGTCCCCTCGTACATTTTTTTGATGTTCTGGCGTATGATCGCCCAAATCCGTGAATCCAACAAATTTATACGTTTCTTTATCAAAAGATACCGACTCACTAAGCTTTAACTCATCCACCACCAATTGACCTGAAAATGCAATTTAGTTTCAGTATATTTACATAGTTTTTAAACAAAAAATTTAAAACAATTTTTAATCAGGTTGCGTAATAAGTAATTCTAACAATATAATTTGTATTGTTACAGGAAGACTTGTTTAAAAATCGTTCTACATTTTTTGTCCAAACCTATACAAAATTAACACACAAATTTCATACAAACCTCTTCTATCTTCCATATTCATATGAAGAGCTTTCTTTGAAAGAGTTTTAAACAATTCTTCGTCAAAACCGTACGAAGGTTTTAAGTTCCTAATGTATTTACATAAGGTTTCAATGGTAGGCAGCGTTAAAATTTTGTGGTTACGTAAGTGAATATAAGTACGACGGCTTTTGATCCGAATCAAAAGACATTCTAATATCCATGAATTGGAATATCGTCTTCCTGTCGGACCTTTGCATTTCGCAGCCATTAAACATGCTCTAATAGCTTCTTGCTGCGTTTTTGGAAGGTTTATTATTGCCTCTTCAACCGCGTTTTTAGAAGCTGTTGCCCACCGAAGTTGTAAATTTTGATTATTGCGTTCCAATTTTGTAATCTGTAACACAATGATTAAATATCACACTTGATATATTACTTCAGTTTTAAAACACCCAGTATTACAACCAACTTGGAAAGTGTTTTATTCCTGTATCGAGATAAAACTTCCCACGAAGATTTATAATTTTTTTACCCGAGGGGTTGATTGAAAGGCAATTATGTGATTACAAGAATACCCATAAAATTTTCTAGAATTACTCAGAAATTCCAAAGAATTCTTCGAACTTCCTGAGCCACTAAAATTTTTTGGATATTCCTCTAAAATTCCCAAAATCTTCTCTGAATTGTCTAAGAATTTCTAAATAACAAAAATTTCCCGTCGAACCCCTCGGTTTTGCTTTCAAGCATCGCTTTACAAATAAATATTTAAAGAAATTTAAAAATTATTACTTAAATTTTTAAAAATTACTTACTTTTTCCTGTAGTCGATTGTATTTTCTTTTCCAATTCTTGAGCTTGCTTTGCATTTGCTTTTTTTTTAAAATAGTACGTTTCAGTTTTTGATAATTGCGGTCTTTTCCTTCCTTGTCTTTTACAAGACAGGACATGCACCGTCCATCAACTACATCAAATCTACTGGTAAAGTGACTATTGTTAATAGAATTTCCTCGACATATATAAAATTTGCTGATTTCAAGCATCGCAGCTAAAACATCATCAAATTTTGTAACAGTTCTCATCAATTCTACATTACTAATATTTCCGTTAGCTCGTATCTGTAATTGTAAATAATAAAAATTGTAATTAAAAATAGAACAATAAATCGCTTCGTAATATATACCTCAGTTGTCATATTCTCTCTTATAAAAATTGTTCTATCTAAAAGTGTCTCTTCATCATTATGACAAAATAAGAGCACAGCATTTGACATTTCGCAGAATCCCCAACAGTCTGGTATTTTGTTACTGAAAGTTCTAATGTCCGACATCAGTGCTTCGAGATTGTATGAGTCCAAGTTAACAACGAGGGCACTCTGCAATATTGTAAAAATTAGAAACAAAACGTCTTGTACAAATGGACTAAAAAAAATTTGATTGAAACGTACCGAACTTGAATGTTGATTATTATCAGCAGAGCTTTGGCCTGATAAATGGACATCTTTGACCACGATCTCTATTACGCTATTTGGTTCAACATTTTCTTTATTTTCTGCTTGACTAGTTAGCTGCGACTGAAATAAACCAGTAAAAACATTAATTTCCTATTTTATTAACTATAGTTAACTAATTTATTAATCATACTAAATTAAAAATATTAACCTTATTAAAAATAGACGGTACGCTTGTATTTTTTAATTTGTATCTTCCCCGCGGCATTGAATAAACAGATCCATCCTTCAATAAAGTCTTATAATCTCTTTCAATATCATTCAGTTCAAAGTGTAATTCACACACGTGTAATTCATTTGTCCAAGACTCGCTCAAAGATCTTCGGCGTCGAATTATTCTCAAATGCGGCTCAATTGCTTCTAACCACTGCTGTTTTCTATTCAATTGCTATATAGAAAAAGAATTCTTAATTTACGTACAAATTATATTATATTTACTATTTAAATAATATTACACACATTTTGACAAACAATTTAGACTTACAAAATCCCTACAAAAACGATCAATTATAATATATTTCTATTAAACATACCGTTGGAATATTGAATAGGTGGTAATTCCGATGACCTGGCTTCTTTTTGGAGCTTCCAACCCCGCAGTTATCGATGCAACACAATGGCATAATGTTTACTATCACAAAATGTTTATTATCACTAAATGTTTATAAATCAAATGTATAAAAATACGATTCTCGACCCAAACTAACAAACACGCAAAAGACACAAACACGCTGCAAGTCAACAAAGTTAAATTTTAGGTTATAAAAACATAGGCAAGACACTCGCACTGCAAATGTCAACCTTATAATTAACCCTCTCAGCGCTACCTGACGACGACGATTATGGGCCCATCAAAAGTATACAATTTGATGCCATTTATGTCTCCTTCCCTTTCTAACCTTCATACTAATGCCTAATAAAGAAATTATTTAGAAAAATCAATATTAATATTCCATAGTCGAATACATAAAAACCATAAAATATTTAATAAATGTAAATAGATTTATCAAAAGCTACATTTATTAAAAACATACCGTGAAAATTACATAGCTTACTTTTATTGCGTTTAGTTTTAATTAATATTTTTAATTTATATTGCATGAGAAAATTTGTCATAAATATTGATCATCGAAATTTATCTGTTTAACAAAAAAGAATTCTACCTGCATTGAGTTCAGCCCAACGGGGAAAGAGGGCGACATTTGAAAACCATGTGGTGTTTCGACTTGTAACAAGTCGCGAGAATTACAAAAAGATTATTATTTGTCTTGTATTGCGTATTCTTATAATATCATTATAAAATATTTTTTTAATATGAATACTATTGTATTTGCATTGAATTTTATAAATAAATAGATAGCAAAGCTGACCCAGCAAAATAAAACAAAAAATATATGGTCGATTGCCGCTAATATAATTCTAATTACTAATTTTAATTAACAAAATTAACTCTTGTTGTTTTTGAAAAAAAAAAACAGACTTTCCTATTTTAATAAAAAGCTGGCAAAGCGAACTATCAAAAGTCATCCGATTTAAAAAAGGATTGTTGCTTCTTTTTTGGTGCTGCTTAGTTACTCTAATTAGCGACAATTAACCAGATATATTTTTATTTATTCTACTGGGTGTGCTTTGCCAGTTAACAAGCGTTTCAAAATTTCTATTTTGTTAATAAGGACCGATGCTGAAATTTGTTGAACAATCAAAATCAATGAAAATGGATTATTTTTGAATGAATCCAAAGAATGAATCCAATTGCAAAAATCCAAACGCCAATTGACTTAAATAAGATAAAAGAACCAAATCATTTTATTTTTATCAATATGACCTTGGAATTTTTAGAATTCAATATATTAGTTCGATTGGAAAAACTCGAACGCGAATCGACTCAAAATAGCGTTGCAAGCGGGTACCAGATACATACCCGGTAATACATACATACCCAGATACATACCCAGATACAAATCCCGGTTCGGATTTTGTCGGATATCCGAATAGTTATGTTATACCCGGCCGGGTTTCGAAGTAAACAATTTTTAAACTTAATATTTATAATATTTGAATAATGAGTATTTAGTATTATCCGCCCGGTTAACCCAGTATCCGGCGTAATATTATAGTCTGGTATCCGGTTTTCCGCATTTTTAAAAAATTAAGAAGTATGTATACAGGGTGATTTATGACGAGGTGTAAAAAATTTGTACATATTTTAAGCACATTATTTGGAACCAAATATTGTTATGAAAATTTATTTTATCTCTCTCTTTTACCAAAATATTTAAGTATAAAAATAATCCATTTTAGAACATTTTGGGTACTGCATAATTATTTAAAAATGACAAAATTGTTTCAGATGCTATAGAAACAAATAAAATCTAATGTTTAAAAGTCAAACAATTGTCAATTTTGAACCATTTGCAAAATAGGTTTTAGTAATATGAACCAATTTACTCCTCGAGAAGTGGCTGATATTGTATTTATATATGGATATTGCGACGGTAAGCCTTGGCATCAGTTAGGGAATACGGCCGACGATTTCCGAACAGAAGGATTCCAAATCACCAAGTATTTGCTTCGACCTATAGAAGATTGAGTGAAGTTAGTATACCTCGGCAATCAGGCGGTAATGCTACTACCCATCCAAATTTTGTAGAAATGCAAGAAAATGTTATAGATGTTGTGTTGGCTAATCCGACAACTAGCTCGCGTCGAGTTGCGCAACAATTACAATAATCGCAGAATTTTGTTTGGCGCACATTACAACAAGAACTGCTACATCCTTACCACTTTACACCAGTTCAAGCTCTTCAACCAGGTGATGCCCAATTTCGTTTAGAATTTTGCGAATGGTTTCTTGACCATGTTGATAGCAACAACAATTTTCCTGCGTTAGTTTGTTGGACCGATGAAGCAAGCTTTTCGAGAAATGGAATCAATAATTTCCATAACTATCATTACTATTTAATAGAAAACCCACATATCACACACCAAAGAAAATTTCAAACCAGATTTTTGATCAATATTTGGGCAGGGATTTTTAATAATACTTTAATTGGATTTTACGAAATTAATAATTGCTAAAATAAAAATTTGTACATTGAATTTATAGAAAATCATATGTATCAAATGATGGATGATATTCCATTAAATATTCGACAGCAAATATATTTTCAACATGATGGGGCACCCCCTCATAGTGCAAGACAAGCTACCACTTTGTTAAATAATTATTTTAATAATCAAGTTATTGGACGTAATGGTCCGATTAGATGGCCCCCGAGGAGCCCCGACCTGAATCCATTAGATTTTTTTTTCTGGGGGCCTTTAAAAGAAATTGTATATTCCGAAGAAATTAATACAATTGAACAAATACGTGACAGAATATTTAATGCAGCAAATGAAATTAAAAATAATCCGAACGTAATGCGACGAGTTTATCAATCATTAATTCAACGCTGCCGTACTTGCATTCAAAACCACGGAGGTCATTTTGAGCAATTATCTTAAATTATTTCTATTAATATAAACTATTGTCACGTTAATAAAGAAAATCATATCTATCAAAAATGTTTTTTTTAGTTGTAATTTTAACAAGCTATCTTGTTTGTTTCTATAGCATCTGAAACACATTGTAAATTTTAAATGATTATGCAGTACCCAAAATGTTCTGAAATGGATTGTTTTGGGGCTTAAATATCTTAGTAAGGGCACAGATAAGGTTATATACAGATGTGCCATCGGATAGGGCAAAGTGTTTCGCATTTTTATATTAACAACGCCCGACTAGAGAGGGCTTTTTTTAGTATAACGCCGGCCACGGAGGGGCGCTGTTCTGGTACAAAATGGCATGTCTATCCTATGGTAGATGGCGTTGCAAAATAATATAATACTCTAATAACGTAATATGAAATCATCTTCATATGGCCCAAACCACACCCAACCAACAATTACAACAGTTGCAACCCCACGTCGAGACAATTTAACAGTTACAATTTAACAGTTGCAACCTTACGTCCAGATACAGTTTCTAAAACCATCCGTTAAATTATAATGTGATTACAGCTTTCTTTCAAAACAAAATTAAATAAACTATGATGTAGGCAATATAAAAGGCATACTCCTAGATGTAGGCAATATAAAATACACGCGGGTTGAGGGGAACTGAATAGGTAGCGAAATAAATATTAACGTTGGACAGCCGATCTGTTATACTTATCTGTGGTAAGGGTGAGAGATAAAATAAATTTTAATAACAATTTTTTGTTCCAAATAATGTACTAAAAATATGTACGAATTTTTTACACCTAGTCATAAATCACCCTGTATAATTTTGAAATTTTTTGGCAAAAGAAATGGCTTTTCAGAGCACAGATAAGTATAACAGATAGGCTGTCCAACGTTAATATTTATTTAGCTACCTATTCAGTTCCCCTCAACCCGCGTGTATTTTATATTGCCTACATCTAGGAGTATGCCTTTTATATTGCCTACATCATAGTTAATTTTGTTTTGAAAGAAAACTGTAATCACATTATAATTTAACGGATGGTTTTAGAAACTGTATCTGGACGTAAAACTGTTAAATTGTAACTGTTCAATTGTCTCGACGTGGGGTTGCAACTGTTGTAATTGTTGGTTGGGTGTGGTTTGGGCCATATGAAGATGATTTCATATTACGTTATTAGAGTATTATATTATTTTGCAACGCCATCTACCATAGGATAGACATGCCATTTTGTAGCGCCCCTCCGTGGCCGGCGTTATACTAAAAAAAGCCCTCTCTAGTCGGGCGTTGGCAATATAAAAATGCGAAACACTTTGCCCTATCCGATGGCACATCTGTATATAACCTTATCTGTGACTGCAGCAAACTATATTATTTTTTAGATGGTAATTTGGACATTTAACATAAATAATCGAATTGGAATAGTTTTCTGTCATCGGGTGATTAATTTAATTATTTTATGTCGGAATAAAACATTGGGGAGGAATTATTTATTGCGAGGGATAGCAGGTAACATTATGTGAAATTAGTGATACTTGCACACCACCAAGCATCAAAGATGCAGGATACATATATGCGTAGAAAAAATTATATTTGCTACTCGAAGTGAAATACGTTTTTTTCGTTTGTGAATTGGTTCAATTCGCCGCTACGCGGCTTGTTATTAACAAATATTCACTCACGAAAAAAACGACTATTTTACTACGTATTTTCACTACAAGTTGCAAAATATACTATTTTCGTTTGTGAACTAGTTTTACTCACGAAAAAAATGACATTTTCACTTCTTGTTGCAAAATATACCAATTTTAGTACAAGTAAGTAAAGTTTGTCATTTAATTGCTATAAGTTACAAACACAGCGATTCTACAGTTATAACACCCGCGCCTGCCTAACGCCACCTAGTGACTCAATTTTAATTATCGAAACAATTTTCTAATAATATTATTTTATATGATTCAACGTTACGCCACTGTCAAAAATTATAAAAAAAGTGGTGGTGGAAAAGACAAATAAATCTGCCGAATATAATTTCATTGTAGCTAATTTCATGCTGGTGTAGGGTTGGTACTTCGAACAAACTAATAATTCAGCCAACAAAACCAATTCATACTCAACTACTTCAAACCCTGTTCAAGAAAAACGAATGGGGTTTACGATATCTATCTTTAATTTCAACCAAAAATAATGTTTTTGTATATTTATATAAAATTATTATAAAATTGGGTTAGGGGGTTTGTTGATGTTGGAGGTGATTAATTTAATTATTTTATGTCGGAATAAAACGGAGAGGAATTATTTATTGCGAGGGATAGCAGGTAAGTAAGTTTTTCGTTTATTGTATTTACATTAGATTTTGCAGGTTAATGATTGTATGTTTATCGAACAATTTGGCCATTCAGACATGAGATGGTTTTACAAGTAGATTGATTGGATTTTACAATATAAATGGTTGGAATAATATTGCTTACATTTAATCAAGAATAACAAAGGTGAGTGCATACCCATAAGCACGACTACATTTATTTTGTATAAATAATAATAACTCTTATTCTTGCTACATGTGATGCGATACGAATAACAACCAACAGCAACAATCGCATTAAGCAGAGATTACACCGCACTTACGGAGAACTTTTTAATACGCACTGCGATTTCGAGTGAGCACTTTTGATGGCGTACGACCAGACTAGCCAAACTAATTTGCGGATGAGACACTCTTGATAGAATTACAACAATACAATACGCTATATTAGAATAAAAACATCGAGTCAACAAAGCAGAGAGAGGAAGCGAAAGCTCAATACCGTCCACCTTTTAGCAGTCAGTATTAATACTAGCCATAGCTGGATCGAAAAAAGGCTGATGTTAATAGATAGTAAAGGCAGAGACAAAAAGCAGCGATCGATGGGTTGGCCAACGAGTTTATTTTTATAGCGCAAGCTATGACTGTTCCAGGCACAAATACGTACGCGGTATGAAGTGCGGTGTTGGCGGGAGCATTTTTGTGCCATTTTCGCGGTGTACACTGGACACTTCACGTTGTTGGCGGTGTGGTCACCACCGCAGTTGGCGCACGTTGGCTTATCGGTGGCATCTAGATTGCAATCTTTAGTCCAGTGACCATCCCCGCATTTGACGCACTTCGGTAGGTTGAAACAATTGGACGTAGCATGTCCCCACTTTTGGCAGCTTATGCACTGTATCACATATTTGTTGTTTTTGTGGCGCTCCCAAGAGATTTTAGTGTTCATTACATGCTGCACTTTTTTCTTAAGGTCCTCCACTACTACACTGCCCTCAGTGACAATCATGTAGAGCGGTTGGTTTTTCGTGTTCATTGCGAAGCCTTTTACTACGTGGATTTTGAAATTGTTTTTTAGCTCTGCTAATAATATTTCTTCCGTGTCCATGTTTTTCGCCAGCCCTTTGATCACAAATGCATGCGTTTTTTCGGCCGCATGTGTGTAAGTGTGAAATTGGGTGTTGAGTCCCGCGTAGTACTCAACCAACTGTTTTTGCTCCGATGCATCGGCCACATAGATGTTTGTGTTATAACGAGAGTATTTGATATAATACCCCTTTTTTATTAGTTGGTTAAGTAGCACCGTTAGCGTTTGGTGCGACTCAGGTTTTCCACTGAGGATGGTTGGTGGTGGTGATTTAGGCTTCGACATTTTCTCTGCAGATGGTTTTGGTCGCGTAATCCGCGGAGAAGTCACAGTGGTGTGTTCATCTATATCAGAATCGCCACTAATCGAATCAAATCGGTTTTTTATCGGGATTTGGTTGCTAGTCGATGGTCTGAGTTTTAAAAGCTTTGCAGGTTTCCGAAGGTGGGTGAACCCTTCAGCGTCGACAGATGGTGGCGACAAGGCTTTTTTCCGTTTGGAGTGGCGTTCCTGAGTCATGTTGACCCCAGCGGTGCTAAGCAGTGTGGGGTGTATTGGTGGAATAATTGGAGGTAGTACCTTTATTGTGTTGGAGGATGGTGGTGCAATCGAGTGCTGATCGGAGCCTAGTTCCATTAGTGATGATGGCGACGAGATTGGGATTGCTGGTCCTGATGGTGTTGTTGTTGTTGTTGTGATATTGGCTGCTGTTGTTACAGCGATCAGTGGCGGAGTCATTTGCGAGTAGTATTTTAAGGCAGAGTCATTCAGAGAGCCCTGCCCAGAATTTTCTGGGTCCGGCAGCACAGGGTCCGACCCTGTGCTGTCCAGCGCGCGGGTTTTTAAAAGTTTAAGGGCACGAAAACGCCTTGCAAATTTATGCGTGAAACGTTGCTTGGCAGCTCAGGGAATTTATCGCGGAAAAGCAGTTTCAGACGCTATTAATTACCCTAGAAAATATCTAATAGTAGATTTAGAGAGAGAACAGATGAAGCAACAAATGGACGAAAAAAAATTTTTTTTTATCTTCTTCCGCTAATTAGCTAGCGAGTGGTTAATATTTGAGCGAGGTTTTTTGTTCATATTTCACTTATTTAATGGCTATTCGAACAAATCTTTCGTCGAAACATAAGTATTTTTTTTCTCTAATTTTTGGTAGCATTGGAAATTTTCTAGGAGTTATAACAAGGCCGCAAACTGCTTTACCAGTTTTTGAGAATTTTCCTCACCTCTCAATCTTTAGTAATGTTCTCGGCTAAAACACGTAGCAAATAAGTCAGATCTTGGTCCATCTATTCTTTAACAGATGTCGCAAAATTTGCAGTGAATTTAGATATGCAAAACCATATTTATTATTGTAAATAATCAAGTTTTAATAAATTGGCGTCTGTGAATTTTTGCAGATACATTTTTAAGCGGCTGGCCGCTCGTGCTCTGAACCGTAGAGAACAGTACCTTATTGCCAAAGCAATATTTGTCCTTTACACCGTTCTACTTCCATTATTGTTAATTTAATTAAAAAATACACAATAATACCAGTTTAAGATTGAAGTTTCAGGATTCCAAATCATTTTTTATTTTTTTATTACCGTCAATCAGTAGTTTTTAATACATTTTATTCAGAGCACCTTACAGTGATCTTTTAAGGTTGATTTTTGTTTGTTTTTACACAGCCGGGATTGTGTTACGGTTCACTGTTAGTGTTTATTTCTTCTTTATTTCTTTCTTTATAGAAATAAATAAATAAACAAACGGCTTATTGGCAATTTTTCTTCGTAAATACTAATATTGATTCATAAACTATGAATATTACTGAAGTTTTATTTTAATAAATGAGTAACTCGATATATAAAATATTACCGAAATAGTACCGAGTTTCTAATTTTTTAGAATAAAATGGAAATTTTATTCTGAGAATAAATATTATTAATCAATATTATAAAAAAAATGCAAAAAATGCGTTTGTTTATTTCTAAAATGTGCAACAGTGAACAACGAACACGCAGGGCCTTAAAGTCCCTGTGGGCCTTTTAAACAAAAAGCTAAAATTTTCAGAAATGAAAGCTTATGACCCAAATATAATACATCTCACTTCGCCAAGCAATCGTCCTGTGCTAAAAAGCACTAATTAAAATTTTTGATTTTTTTGAATGAGGTAATAGGTCATTGCATCTGTGACCATTTAGCCAAACAAAGATAGACAATTGCGTGGGCAGTATAGTAGTAATGCGCATGCGCTTGCAGTTTAGAACGCCTTCGAAATGAATAAATAAATAATCAATATTTTTGTCTTTATATTTTTTCCTATAATCGCATATCCGCGATCGATAATTGAGCGTGACTAAGCGGAGACTATTTCTGATGCATGCGCATGCGTTAGAAATGTTCTATATATTCAAATGATCGAATCCACGTAAAATTCATCAAATTTTCTTGCTTTTTGTAAAATATATCGAATTCTAAGATATAACTCAAAAATGTTTTTTGGTTAAGTTGCTTCCCTATTATTTGTGATTCATACAGTACCATTATTATTTTTTTGTGAATCCTAATAAACAAGAAATAAAAATAAATGTAAGTTGGTGTAAAAATGCCAAAATCTAGCTCTTGCTGCTTCACTGCCAGGTCTTCGATCCTCGTCTCCGTTATACGTCTCTCCTATATTATAATGGCTCGAAATTCAAATATTCTTGTAATAACCAAACGCCCAATAATGACACAATAACGCTATTTTTTGACTTTATTTAAAACTTTGTTTTCTGCGAAATCTTTTTGAATCTGTGACGTACTTGGGGTTGTTTGTTCGTACATAATTGTAGAAGCCAAACATGTGGATTTTTTAAGATTGGACCAAGCTACCAAAAAGCCCTGATTGTGATATTTTATTTCCATACCGTTTTTTACAAAATATACATTTGTTTACATCAAAAACGTCTTTTCGCAATGATACTGAAGCATGACATAATTCGTGTAGGTGTGAATCCTGATTAAAAATTTATTCACAACCAATTTTTGGGTCTGCCCTAGTGCGGAGAAATTTAATGTTTCTTTTACTTGTGAAGCTAGAATAAAATTTTGGTCCCAGAAAAGTATAACTATGTATTTGTATAAAAGTATAACTTCTTTCTGCTTTTTTGATAGCTTCGCTTAGTTTTAAATTTACACATTTGGTAAAAACGTTCTCTAAGATTTAGGGAAAGTTTTATTTGAACTTTGGATAAAACTCTTGATGAATTTTGGCAGAATGAACATATCTTATATTTTTGCTTCCTTACTTTATAAGATTCACTCTCCGAGCTTGTATCATTTTCTGACATTTTATCTATAATAATATTCTATAATATTGCAAAATATATTAGCTTATAATATTACAAGAATATTTGAATTTCGAGCCACTATAATATAGGAGAGACGTACAGCGGGGACGGAGACGAGGATCGAAGCTCTGGCAGTCAAGCAGCAAGAGCTAGATTTTGGCATTTTTACACATTTTTATATCTTGTTTATTAGGATTGACAAAAAAATAATAATGGTCACAAACCGGTATTCACGCGTCTCGCAGTGCCCACTCACCAATACCCAAAGTATCTATGGTTGCATGAAATACATTTATTTTTGTTTTAGCCCTACCTATCAGTGACTGACCTTACTAGCGGACTAGCTAGTAAGGCTAGCTAGTAACTTAGGTTTCTACCGTATACCCGAAAATCGCAAGGACACATTCGTTTCCGCCAGTTTTTCCCTGTAGATTCGCTAGCTACCAGAGCGGCTATATATGTACCGGTTTCGCCACCTTAATTGCAGTTTGCGATTTACTGGTGTTGCTCGGCTGCAACGAAATTTTTACCCGGCGCCCGCGCACTATCCAAGCCTCTTTGGTAGCTGCCTTGGTTCGAATATTGAGTATCGGAATATGTCAATGTAAAAAAAAAGTTGTTAATGTAAAAATCGGTTTGGAGTTTTACGAGCACTTCTCAAGCACACTAATAATTACGCACATATAATAAATAACTACTGTTTAGTGGTCAAAGAAGGGCCAAAGGCCACTTCTTTTAGGGTCCTTGCACTAATCGATTGAATTTAATAATTATTTTACATCCTAATTAATCGTTGATTATCACTAAAATTATCACTAACTAATTGAGTCTTTTGTCTCTCACTATAACTAATATTAATAGCGCGTTGCTCAGTACACGCTGATTAATTAGTTAATTTACTTTACGCTCAAGGTCACTTTCGCACAGTATACCTTGCTCGACGCAAAAACTGTCTCAAAGCACGTCTGTTCGATAGGCCGGCTATGAACAGACCGAGACGAGAAACTGTTAGGTTTTCCAGGTAAATGAAAAAGCACTTTAATCTTCAAGACACAACAATTTATTTAAGCTAGTCTTACACACACGTATCGTTCATAAGCAGTACAGAAAGGGAAGTGAATATCGATCGCGCATCTACTGGAATCTAGACATATAATACTGGTTGCATAACCTCAGAACAAGTAACAAAAGAAAATAATACATATGTGGGTGTACGAGTAAGTCTGCTTGCCACCCAACAGTTTGCCACTCACGCCGTCAGCTACGTATCGCGTATCAAATAACGACAACGAACTTGTTTCGGTACAAAAATGCAATTTTATTATCAACAAACAAAGTAATACGACAAGTAACAGTAATTATTGTTAAAAACACGCGTCTGTCTTCTCAGTCGGTAAAGATGTATATCTGTTTTTCTTTTTGCAGTTGACCGTGTATTATTGGTTGCCTATACTTGGTTGGTTTTGGTGCATTGCCACAGTACTCCCCCTCAAGCAACTTTGAGTAGTTGCGAAATGAGCAGCTCTCGGACCTTGGTACGTTCGTAGAGGTGTTTCCCTTGCTTCACTGGTTGGCTTTTCGGAAAAACAGGGCTTCAATCTTTCAGTAGATACAGTGGTTTCTTTTCCATTAACATCTAATTTATACACTCTATCTGAAACGCGTTCAATGACTTTGAACTTGAAGGGTCCTTCATACGGAGCTTGCAGTGGTTTTCTTACTGCATCTGTTCTAACGAAAACGTGTGGGCATGTACTTAAGCTTCTATGGACAAAAGAAGTCTTCTTGCTATGATGTGCTGTGGGAGTTGCGCGTACCGTCCTCATATCTTCTCTAAGCTTTTCTAGGAAAATTTGCGGATCTCTGGACATTTCCTCATTAATGAAAAACTCTCCTGGTAGGCGTAATGTTTGTCCATAAACTAATTCCGCAGCTGTTGCGTGAATATCTTCCTTAAAGCTTGTACGAAGGCCCAATAAAACGGTCGGTAACACTTCTGTCCACTTGTTTGTACTGTGGCACATAATAGCCGCTTTCAGTGATCGATGCCATCGTTCGATGATTCCATTCGAGGCCGGATGATAAGCCGTTGCACGAATTCTTTTGCAGCCAATGAGATTCGTGAGGGCTTTGAATAGTTGCGATTCAAATTGGGTACCTCTGTCTGTTGTTATCGAAGTTGGGGCTCCAAATCGTGCCACCCACGTATTATAAAATGCCGACACGACCGTATGGGCTTCAATATTTTTGATTGGAGTTGCTTCGGGCCAGCGCGTAAACCTGTCGATCATTGTCAAACAATATCGATATCCTTCAGATGTTGGAAGTGGAACGACGATGTCAATATGAATCTCGCTAAATCTAACATTTGCTATTGGAAGGTGCTCAGGAATATTCTTAATGTGTCGATGAATTTTATTTCGTTGACAGGTGAGGCACGTTCGAACCCATTCTGTAATAACTTTGGACATTCTTGGCCACACAAATATTTTTTTAATTAGTTTACGCGTAGCTCGGGCGCTTGGATGAGACATTCCGTGAGCTGTATCAAAAACTTGTCTTCGGAGCTGTAGTGGAACGTACGGCCTAACCTCGTTGTTGGAGATATTGCAATAGAGAGTGTCATTAGAATTGTCGATTCGAACTCTATGCAATTCGATTGCCGTATTTGATTGAAGCAAATGTTTTAATTCTCGATCTTGTTTTTGAGCTTGTGCTAGTTCTGCAGTACTAACAATCACTGGCATTTCGATAGCTTCCACTCGTGATAGCGCGTCAGCTGTGATATTTTCTGTGCCACTGATGTGAATAATTGTTGTAGTGAATTGACCAATGAAATCAAGTTGCCTCAGCTGTCTAGGTGATGCTTTATCTGCTTTCTGCTGAAAAGCATAGCTGATCGGCTTATGATCAGTTCGAATTATGAGTTTACGGCCCTACGCCATAAATCGAAAAAATTTTAAGCTCTCGTAGATTGCCAACAGCTCGCGATCGTATGTGCTATAGTTTTGTTGAGTACTGCTCAGTTTCTTTGAGAAGAATCCTAAAGGTTCCCATCTTCCATTAGTGAATTGCTCCAACACTGCTCTCATTGCAGTATTTGACGCATCTGTTGATAATGTTAGGGTACTGCCTTCGAGTGGATGTGCTAGTAACGTTGCGTTGGCTAGCTGCTGTTTGCATTTGTCGAAAGCATCGTTAGTTTCTTCGGTCCAGGTTATCAACCGCTTGTCATTTTTCTTCGCTCCGTGGAGTAGTTTGTGTAGCGGCGCTTGTACTAGAACGGCGTTTTTGATAAATCGTCTGTAGAAATTAATCATACCCAAAAATCTTCTCAAGTCTGCCAATGTAATTGGCTTTGAAAAATGTCACAATGCGTCGACTTTGTCAGGAATTGGTCTACTTCCTGATTTGTCAATTAAATATCCTAGGTATTGAATCTCAGTCTTGGCAAATTGACATTTAGACACGTTAATTGTGATGTTGAATTTTCGAAGCCGTTCGAATACCAGCCGTAAGTGTTCCAAATGTTCAGTTACATTGGCAGACGCGATTAGAATGTCGTCAATGTAACAATAACAAAAGTGTAAACCTCTAAGTGCTGAGTCCATAAATCTTTTAAACGACTGAGCCGCGTTACACCAACCGAAGGTCATCACATTGAACTCAAATAGACCGAACAGCGTGATTACGGCGGTTTTGGGTCTGTCTTCTGGCGCAACGGGTATTTGATGGTAAGCTCTTGTTAGATCCAGCGCTGTAAAAATGGTGCATCCCTGTAGTTGATGTGAAAAATCCTGGATGTGAGCAATAGAATATTTATCGGGTGTTGTGACGCTGTTTAGGCGTCTATAGTCTCCACAGGGTCTCCAATCGCCAGAACTTTTCCGTACTAAATGTAAGGGGCTTGCCCACGGACTGTTCGATGGTTGGCAAATGCCTTGCTGCACCTTGAATTCAAATTCTGCTTTTGCTGCCTTGAGCTTTTTCGAAGCTAAGCGGCGTGGTCGTTCTGCGATGGGCCTGCCTGTCGTTAAGATGTGATGCTGAACCCGATGCTGTGTTTGGGTTCCGTATTTCCGAGGAACGGTGATATCGATGAATTCGTGCAACAATTCCTGGTGCAAATTATCGCTGTGCACAATCGTTGAAATAGTGTCATAGCTAGTTCGAATGACGTTAGTAGGAACTGCGATCTTCGTGCGGCCATCTATTAATTTCTTATTTTTCAAATCCACCAATAGAGCGTGGTGTCTCAGAAAATCGGCACCTAAAATTGCTCGCGTTACGTCTGCGACCGTAAAAACCCAACTAAAAGACCGCTTTAAACTAAAATCTACGTTTAGAAGCTTCTCACCATACGTGTTGATGGGTGTACCGTTTGCTGCATAAAGCTTGAAGGTCGTCGGTGTATGGGTCCAGGTTGATTTGGGTCTAGGTATCACGGAAATATCTGCGCCTGTGTCGACTAAAAAGGTAGTGCCCGTTCTTCTGTTATGGTTAGGCGATTTTGTATGTTGACATTTTTGTCGTCGTTACTCGCCTGATACGACGACAAAACTAGTTTTCCATCTGTCTCTGCCGCGGTGCTGCTGGTTGCCACGAACAAGGCTGTTGACATTTTCGTGCATTTTTTCCGAACTTATCGTGATAGTAGCATAACTTTGTGGTTCTGTCGCGTGTCCTAGGACGGTACGGATTTCGCACGGCGTTGTCATCGAATGCTTTGTTGAAACGTGTGTTGAGCGCCTCGACTTGTTGTGCGATTTCCGTGACCGATGTTTGCAATAGAACTTCGTTTGCACTTGTTGTTGTTGCGTACAGCTGATTCTGAGTCGATTGTTGCGCTTCCATGACTCTGTCCGCTATTTGCACTAAGCTGTTTAAGTCTTGCTGTGAGTTGGCTGTTAAAATGTCTCTGAACCTTTCTGGAATCTGATCCACAAACACAGATTTTAGTACAGCGTCGGAACATTGATTTGCGGCTAGGTTTCGCAGATGCTGTAGAAAATGGGATGGTTTCTGGTCGGGGAGCATTTGGCTTCTTAGTACGCGTCGTAATCGGTTTTCCTGTGTTTCCACAAAAAACGAAAGGATACGTTGCTTCACACTTTCGTACTTGCCTGTAGTCGGAGGATTTCGTAGGATGTCGGTGACGTAGGGGAGAACATCTGTGCTGAGATTCGTAATCAGGTACTGGTATTTTGTTTCATCTCTTGTAATTTGGGCTACACCGAATGCTGCTTCGACTTGTAAAAACCAAACGTCCGGTTCTTCTCTCCAGAATGGTGGTAGTTTCGCGATTCTCGATGCGTGTATTTCGTCTACTTGGGTAGTGGCATCGTGAAAATGTTCGTCATCATCGTCTTCTGGTCGTCTCATTGTAACTTGTTTTCTGCTCGCGTTTAAGTCGTCGGGGTCACCAGTGTGGGTGTACGAGTATGCCGGTTTGCCTGTTTGCCGGTTTGCCTGTTACCGGTGTACGGTAAGCCACGGCAGTTGACCGTGTATTATTGGTTGCCTATACTTGGTTGGTTTTGGTGCATTGCCACACATATAAACGACCTAGCGACATCTTACAAACAAAAGTTAAACTAATGTCATTTCAACACTCCCACTCATTATTTAATTTCTTCGATTCCAAGGCTATTAGTATTCCGTTGAAAATTTCCCTATTGGAGCGGTTTTGTGAATATGTCCGCTAATTGCTCTTCACTTTGTACATATTCAATTGAAATAATGTGAGATTCGTAGAGCTCTCGAATGATGTTTTGTGCGGTGATGCAATTCAGGATTTGTGATTAAGTGGGGCGGTCGGAAAGCAACGCTAACTGGATGTCGCCACATTACAATTTTATTTCATACTTTTTAGCTAAAACACGTAAAAAGTTATGAATTACAATATATTTTTCAAAAAACAATTAACAACCCAAGCTCATGTATTATTATGTTTATCTAATTGTGCCTTGGTTAATTATTTATTAAATTTTGAAGTTTAAAATTTTTTCTATTTATTTTTCACAACTCGTGTTAACAGAAGCCCAAACAAGTATGTCAAAATCTATCTCTAAAAGTTCAAAGCATATTTTGCGGTAATTTGACTAAAAAGTATGAATCAAATGTGAAATGGTGCAAACTGTAAAAATTTTAAATGACATTTAGTGCCATGTTAAATGCCATTTAGTTCGGTAAGCTAATCACAGATGGCTCCTAATCAATATAATACCGTACAATATTGTGTTTGTGCACCTAGGCACACTGAGTGACGAGTGTAACTCTATCCTTTTTCGATTAGGTATAAAACAAAAAATAGAGATGTACTATTATTATGCAGAAGCATATATGTATTTTTATTTACAATCATATATGTAATGACGCAGTTTCTGTATTTTTGAAAGTTTGAAAATGATACATTGTTGACTTTTACTTTCCTCTCTAGGGTGGAAAGTGTTCACTTTCCACCCAAGAGAAGACTTTCCAACCTTGAATTTCCATAGAACCAACACAATAAAACAAAATTACCAGCTTGATATTGATCGGAATTTTGTTTTAATGTTGGTTTGACGGTTCAAAACTTCAGAAATTTAAATTTATTATCAATTATTTTTAATTTTATGTATAATTGTAAATAAAATAGTATACAAACCTCGGTGGAAAGTTTCATTTCTGTCTCGAGAAATAGTTGACCTCGGCGCTTCGCGCCTCGGTCAACTATCTTATCTCTCGACAGAAATGAAACACTTTCCACCTCGGTTTGTAATATACTATTTGTTGCGATTGTAATATGCTGAAAATGTTAGAAGGCAGATTTCTTTGGGTTAATTAATTTTCCTCAACAGAAACCGCTTTTATAAAAATAAATGTGTACACAGCGCATTCTAGAAGAAATCGTTTGAAGTAGCCCCGGACAACCATCTTCTTTACCCACTTGTTCTAAATGGGCGTGACCCAACGCTCGTCTTAACCTGATCGCACTTTGATTATCTATCAATATTGGTGTTGCATTTCTTTGCTCAAAACCAATGTCCTTTAGCAGTTGACGTAACCATACCGCCTCCTTTGCACCCTCACATGCAGCCATATATTCTGCTTCGGTGGTTGATAATGCAACCGTCTTTTGTCGCATGCTCCGTCATGTGATTATGCTATTAGCAATCATAAAAGCATACCCAGTTGTAGATCGACGACTTCCGATGTCCTTAGCAAAATTCGCATCGGTGTAGCCGGTCAAATTGAGTTCATTGTCTTTCACTCTGCTATACAGAATACCATAGTTCACAGTTTTCATCAAATAGCGTATTATGCGTTTCACGGCCGTAATATGCTCAGATGACGGATTGTCAAGAAAACGACTGACTTCTCCCACTGCATACAAAATATCGGGTCGCGACACTGTTGCTGCATACATTAATGACCCCACTGCTTGTCTGTATGGAAAAATTTTGTTTACTTCATCAGTCCTTACCAATGTAACATTCGGATCGGCTGGTGTTGATATTGGTTTAGCTTCAACCATGTTGAATTTTTCGATGATTTTCTTGATGTACGCTGATTGTGTAATTGCGATCGTTTTCTTTGACCGATCTCTCTGAATTTCCACCCAACATAAAAGTCACCAAGTCCATACGTCAGCTCAAAACTATCATCAAGTTTTCGTTTCAAAAAGTTCAGTGTGGTCTTTGTGTTGGACAGAATCATTCCATCATCAACGTATAAAAGTAGAATTACTTTATTATCATCTAGATACCCGGAGAATACGCAATTATCCGCTTTTGATTGCTGCAGATTGCATTCACTCAGGAAATTTGAGAATTTCATGTTCCACGCTCTAGATGCTTGTTTGAGACCATATAAGCTTTTTCGTAGCCGACACACTTTACCATCATTAGCACCTTTCATTACTTTGGGTATTGCCATATAAATTTCCTCGTGAAGATCGCCATCAAATTGCAATATTTCTAAATCTTCAGCCGCAGCCAGTGCTAATGTGCTAACCACTGGTGAAAAGGTCTCACCATAATCGATGCCTGCGTGTTGAGAGTATCCCTTTGCCACGAGTCTCGCTTTGTATCTTCGATTATTGTCGTCTGGGCGCGTTTTCAATTTGAATACCCATTTACATCCAATGATGTTGCGTCCTGTTGGTTGGTCAACCAAACACCAAGTATTATTTCATCTACTACTATATCATCTACTGCAGCTAACCAATCACTGGCTTCATTTGATTTAACTGCATCGGCGTATGTTAATGGTTCGTTGATTATCGCTGAATATCCCGTCTCGTCAGCGTATTTCTTCGGCAAAGCAATTCTTGCTCGCAAATTATACTTTGTTTTCGACTGTCTATTGTTTTGATCTTGGTCAAGAATCAAATCATCTGGTTCGTCTGTCTCTTCTGTTTCAGTTATTTCAGCCTCGATGTTTTTCTTCGTCTGATGCTCATTGTTTTCATTGTCGGTTTCATTCCATAAATGCACACATTCATCCTGTACAATTTTCTCATTGAATGAAACATTACAGCTGACAAAAACCTTTTTCGTTTCTGGATTATATAAGCAAAAGTTTTTGAAAGTCGGCTCATATCCAACAAGGTGAACCAACTGCGCTTTCGAATCCCATTTCTTTTGACCCATTTGCTTTGGTACAAGCGCGTATCCGAGTGTACCGAATTCTTTCACGTGACCCAAGTGCCGTTTTTCTCCAAACCATAATTCAAACGGCGTCGTCGTTGGATTACGCGAATTGCATGATCTATTCAGGAAGTATACTGCTGCTCGTACTGCTTCCGGCCACAATTTTTTCTCGAGACCACTTGCGATCAACATCGTCCGAGCGGATTCCTGGACGGTGCGATTGTCTCGCTCAATGAAACCATTTTGCTCTGGTGTATAAGGTGAAATTCGCTCAAGCACTACTCCGCTTGATGACATCAGTTGCCCCACTTCTTTGTTGATAAATTTACTCCCATTGTCGCATCGAAAAAATCTCAGTATATTTCCAGTAGTCGTTTTCACCAATGGCAGAAAATCCCTTAACAAATCATAAACTTTAGACTTTTGATCTAAGAAAAATACGTACCGAAAGTTTGATACTTCGTCCTTGAGAAGCAAAACGCCACCAATTCCATTTTCTTCCATTGGTCCACATAGATCTGCATGAATGTGCTGCCCAACTGCTGCCTTACGATTTCACTTGATGGATGCGACGATCTTTTCATTTTCCACACTGGCACTCTTCACAAAAGAAATCTCTCTCGTTTAAAAAATCAATTCCCCCGACTAGTTGATTCTTGCTCATCTTCTTGATTGCTGCTACGTTAATGTGACCCAAGTGACGATGCCATTGTTGCAGTGAAACGGATTTTGTTGCAGAAACATATGCATGGTTATCAACATTCTTTTGAAACACCATTCTGTACTGATTCGTTTCATCTTTGAAACCCAACGCTTTTGTTTTACCCGCGCAAATTATTTCACAATAATCACTCAAAAAAGTCACTGAAAAACCTTTTTCTGTTATTGCTGCTGTTGAGAATAGGTTTTTCTTCAGTTCGGGAACATATTGCACATTTTCCAATCGAATTGCATTCCATTTATCATTGCACCACGCTTCCAGATGTATTGTACAGTAACCTCGAATTGGTAAACGTTCATCATTTGCAATTGTCACGAATCGATCACCACTCACAAATTTTAAATCACTGAACCATTCCTTTCGCGATGTCATGTTTCGATGCCCCCGAGTCCACCAACCAAATGTCATTGTAGTTTGCAGAAATCACATCTAAAATCTCTCCGTTAAAAACCATTCCATGTGACTTTCGTTGTTCCGATGAATCACTATTTCTTGGTTTTGTGCGGTTGCGTTTCGGACATATCGTTTCCAATGACCTTTTTCATTGCAGAAATTGCATTTCGTATTTTTCTTGAGGTCTTCAATTGATTTTGCAGTCTTCGGTTTCCTACCCGTGTCATGGGACTTTGCATGGAAAGCTGCTTCGGTTGTTTCATCGTTGTGTGTTTTCCCCTGCTGATCTTTTTCCAATTGTAGCTGTGAGAGCATATTATCCAGTTTGCGACCTTCTTTGACATTATACCAAACCGTTTGGAAGTTCTTGTACTTTGATGTAAAACTGCTTATGATACGAACCATTTTAATGTTTTCAGACAATTTTTCGCCTTGATCCTCAATTTCTGATGCTAGCATTGAACATCGTAAAAAATATGCTGCGACCGATTCATCTTCATTCATTTTAAATGAAAAATATTCTTCATACAAATTCATGATTCTAACCTCACTTTTGGTTTTGTGCAGATTTTCGATTTTATCGAAAACGTCCTTCGCATGGCTACAATTTAGAACGTGATTCGCTTGCCCCACTTAAAATTGCCATTGCCTTCCCGTCACGCATCATCCATTTTTCAATTTCTTCTCGCTCAGTTGGTTTTGGAGTAGACCCATTTACTATGTCAAGTAAGCCATGGCTACGCAAAACCGCTTGTATCTGAAGGTTCCACAGTTTTAAATTCGTCCAATTCAAACGATGTGCGAGGAGAAAATGCTCTGATGAAGTTTTCGACACCATTTCGCAACCACACCCTTTTCCTTTGTTCACGTTCTGTTTTCTAATGTATGTCCACTCTACAGTTAGTCTGCTTATTTAATTTACCTTTTCTTGTCCACGTTCTGGGCCCATAACCTGTTAGGTTTTCCAGGTAAATGAAAAAGCACTTTAATCTTCAAGGCACAACAATTTATTTAAGCTAGTCTTACACACACGTATCGTTCATAAGCAGTACAGAAATTGAAGTGAGTATCGATCGCGCATCTACTGGAAACTAGACATATAATACTGGTTGCATAACCTCAGAACAAGTGACAAAAGAAAATAATACCATAGACTATGAAGGTTAGAAAGGGAAGGAGACATAAATGGCATCAAATTGTATACTTTTGATGGGCCCATAATCGTCGTCGTCAGGTAGCGCTGAGAGGGTTAATTATAAGGTTGACATTTGCAGTGCGAGTGTCTTGCCTATGTTTTTATAACCTAAAATTTAACTTTGTTGACTTGCAGCGTGTTTGTGTCTTTTGCGTGTTTGTTAGTTTGGGTCGAGAATCGTATTTTTATACATTTGATTTATAAACATTTAGTGATAATAAACATTTTGTGATAGTAAACATTATGCCATTGTGTTGCATCGATAACTGCGGGGTTGGAAGCTCCAAAAAGAAGCCAGGTCATCGGAATTACCACCTATTCAATATTCCAACGGTATGTTTAATAGAAATATATTATAATTGATCGTTTTTGTAGGGATTTTGTAAGTCTAAATTGTTTGTCAAAATGTGTGTAATATTATTTAAATAGTAAATATAATATAATTTGTACGTAAATTAAGAATTCTTTTTCTATATAGCAATTGAATAGAAAACAGCAGTGGTTAGAAGCAATTGAGCCGCATTTGAGAATAATTCGACGCCGAAGATCTTTGAGCGAGTCTTGGACAAATGAATTACACGTGTGTGAATTACACTTTGAACTGAATGATATTGAAAGAGATTATAAGACTTTATTGAAGGATGGATCTGTTTATTCAATGCCGCGGGGAAGATACAAATTAAAAAATACAAGCGTACCGTCTATTTTTAATAAGGTTAATATTTTTAATTTAGTATGATTAATAAATTAGTTAACTATAGTTAATAAAATAGGAAATTAATGTTTTTACTGGTTTATTTCAGTCGCAGCTAACTAGTCAAGCAGAAAATAAAGAAAATGTTGAACCAAATAGCGTAATAGAGATCGTGGTCAAAGATGTCCATTTATCAGGCCAAAGCTCTGCTGATAATAATCAACATTCAAGTTCGGTACGTTTCAATCAAATTTTTTTTAGTCCATTTGTACAAGACGTTTTGTTTCTAATTTTTACAATATTGCAGAGTGCCCTCGTTGTTAACTTGGACTCATACAATCTCGAAGCACTGATGTCGGACATTAGAACTTTCAGTAACAAAATACCAGACTGTTGGGGATTCTGCGAAATGTCAAATGCTGTGCTCTTATTTTGTCATAATGATGAAGAGACACTTTTAGATAGAACAATTTTTATAAGAGAGAATATGACAACTGAGGTATATATTACGAAGCGATTTATTGTTCTATTTTTAATTACAATTTTTATTATTTACAATTACAGATACGAGCTAACGGAAATATTAGTAATGTAGAATTGATGAGAACTGTTACAAAATTTGATGATGTTTTAGCTGCGATGCTTGAAATCAGCAAATTTTATATATGTCGAGGAAATTCTATTAACAATAGTCACTTTACCAGTAGATTTGATGTAGTTGATGGACGGTGCATGTCCTGTCTTGTAAAAGACAAGGAAGGAAAAGACCGCAATTATCAAAAACTGAAACGTACTATTTTAAAAAAAAAGCAAATGCAAAGCAAGCTCAAGAATTGGAAAAGAAAATACAATCGACTACAGGAAAAAGTAAGTAATTTTTAAAAATTTAAGTAATAATTTTTAAATTTCTTTAAATATTTATTTGTAAAGCGATGCTTGAAAGCAAAACCGAGGGGTTCGACGGGAAATTTTTGTTATTTAGAAATTCTTAGACAATTCAGAGAAGATTTTGGGAATTTTAGAGGAATATCCAAAAAATTTTAGTGGCTCAGGAAGTTCGAAGAATTCTTTGGAATTTCTGAGTAATTCTAGAAAATTTTATGGGTATTCTTGTAATCACATAATTGCCTTTCAATCAACCCCTCGGGTAAAAAAATTATAAATCTTCGTGGGAAGTTTTATCTCGATACAGGAATAAAACACTTTCCAAGTTGGTTGTAATACTGGGTGTTTTAAAACTGAAGTAATATATCAAGTGTGATATTTAATCATTGTGTTACAGATTACAAAATTGGAACGCAATAATCAAAATTTACAACTTCGGTGGGCAACAGCTTCTAAAAACGCGGTTGAAGAGGCAATAATAAACCTTCCAAAAACGCAGCAAGAAGCTATTAGAGCATGTTTAATGGCTGCGAAATGCAAAGGTCCGACAGGAAGACGATATTCCAATTCATGGATATTAGAATGTCTTTTGATTCGGATCAAAAGCCGTCGTACTTATATTCACTTACGTAACCACAAAATTTTAACGCTGCCTACCATTGAAACCTTATGTAAATACATTAGGAACTTAAAACCTTCGTACGGTTTTGACGAAGAATTGTTTAAAACTCTTTCAAAGAAAGCTCTTCATATGAATATGGAAGATAGAAGAGGTTTGTATGAAATTTGTGTGTTAATTTTGTATAGGTTTGGACAAAAAATGTAGAACGATTTTTAAACAAGTCTTCCTGTAACAATACAAATTATATTGTTAGAATTACTTATTACGCAACCTGATTAAAAATTGTTTTAAATTTTTTGTTTAAAAACTATGTAAATATACTGAAACTAAATTGCATTTTCAGGTCAATTGGTGGTGGATGAGTTAAAGCTTAGTGAGTCGGTATCTTTTGATAAAGAAACGTATAAATTTGTTGGATTCACGGATTTGGGCGATCATACGCCAGAACATCAAAAAAATGTACGAGGGGACCATGGACTTGTCTTCTTGTTTCAACCCTTTCGAGGAAAGTGGTTTTTTTTCCCTTTGTTTATTTTCGTAACCGCTACTGTCGCAGCTGGGCGTATTGCAAATTTGCCTGCTGAAGTAATGGTCTGCAGTCATAATGTGCATACTGTTTTTGCTTCTACACACTAGGTGCCGGAATGTCTGCAGACTAGAGAAATAAACCGAAATGGAGAAGCGGTAAATACCCTTACCACCTGTAGACTGTATGTAACCACCTGACTCCATTATCATCTTCTAAAAATCTATTTATTGTTTAGACGCTTTTATATATTGAATGGTGTAAACGGATCTTATGCGTTTTAACCGTCAGAATAACTATGCCCTCTAGTATTTGGTAGTGCAATTAAGACTACTAAAATAAAAGCACATTTGCTAAATATTTTTGGAAGTATGTGTTATGCCATTGCCATCTACATTCAGTTTGAGAAACCACTCTATGCGAACAAAGGGAATGCAAGTCTTATGTTTTTAGTCTATGATAATACATATAAACGACCTAGCGACATCTTACAAACAAAGGTTAAACTAATGTCAATTTCAACAGAAACGGCCGAATCCAATGTGGTATAGGGCATTGTCACGGCCTTGAAAAGTTGAGGGCAAGCTACACTTTTTGACACTGTTACCATGAGCGTACTACTAAAATGATATTTAAAGGTTTCATTATTTCAAAAATTATTATAATTGTTTGATATATAATATATAAATCCATCAATTTTAATTATAATGGATTTTTAACATTCTTTACATTTAAAACGTAGCTTAAAACTTGTCAACAAAACATTACTAACCTCAAAATCGAGTCTAAATAAACACTAATTTAAACACAACAAAACACAATATAACACTTAAAATAATAAACTATATATAACTAAACTAAAATATTGTCACTAAATCTATATAAACGTTAATTGTAGGATAAAAATCACCGGGATAATTGTTAATAAAACCTTAGCGTACGACACTCTCAGCTTGCCCTCAACTTTTCAAGGCCGTGACAATGCCCTATGGTCGTTGTCAGGGCCCGTGATCTTTAGCGTAGAATTTCATTTAGTGTTAGAGTGGGGGACCTTAGTTCATAGAGGCAACACTTGCCCCGCCACATTCGCTTCTTCTTAGAATTACAGGTATCTCTTGTATATAATATATGTTTATTTTATTCTAACCTTATTCGTTTAATGACATTTGCTTCGTGCTTATTCATTAATCCGAGTTTTTTTCAAGTATTTTCTGTGTTTTTGTATATTTTCGTTCGAAGTAGATCATTTATATTGAGATTTACCGAAAACGGGATTTAAGTGTTGTGTACCGAATCTCTGTGATCATGCATACAATGCCAAGTAACAATGATGTAAGTTAAAAATATAAAGAAATTGGAATGTTATTAAACAAATAATCTATTTCAGTTGTTTAGTAAATGCCAAATGGTGTAATGCTGTGGGAAGAATCGATTTGCTAGAAAAAACTGTGAAACATTTTGATTTGCTATCTTCATTTTGCGGATGAAGACATGTACGAAATATCGAAGAACCGATTTATATTTATTTAGTAGTGTATTTATTATTTATATATAATAAATATATTATATTATATTATGAATGTTATTTGCAGCAAAAGTAAATGTTATTTATAAATTTTAAACTTAATTTTATTAGTATAATATTGATAGTAATAAAATTAATATTTACTTTAGAGTAAGTAAATATTAATTTTATTAGCTTCAATATTATACTAATAAAATTAAATTTAAAATTTAGAAAATAAAACAATAGGTTGAAGTCTAAATGCTCTCACATAAGCATAAAATTTATTTAAATTTTTGTACAACTAGTTTCGGTTTATAAATAAACCATCTTCAGGTACTATATACTACAAAGAGAAAATTGTCAGTAATTTGAAAAGATGAGTTTTATATGTTAAATGTATACAGAATTAATATGAATTTATAGGTTAAACGTTTAAGACAAAGTTATTTTGAACAAATAATATCATTTAAATAGTGAGAGAAATGGAGTTCATTACAACGATTACATACAATTACGGGGATCAGAACTAAGTATTCGTTAAAAATGTTAAAAGATTTGAAAATTTAGTTTTTTTATTCAGCGAATTAGTCATTGCACGTGGTTCTGAATTTTAGTAAAATACAACAATATAGGTTCAAAGGTATATCAAAAAGCGGTAGTGCGTAAAGCGAACACATTGTTTAATCCAGGAGGTGCTTTGCAGAAAATCCAAGAGGGGACGCCACCTGAGTTTTTAGATGAAGCTGGCAGAAGGGATTTAATCCTGCAATATTTAGAAGTGCGTTGTGTTTTTTTTTGTGAAATTCAGTTGAGTTTTATTTTTGCTTTTGCTTATAGTTTAAACAGCTTATGTTGCAATTGGACTCGGTGGATGATTCCGATAATGAGTAAAAGAAAAATAATAATTGTTTGATTCCTCTACAAGGGGCACATAGCAATTTCAACAAAACGTTAACACTCGTAGATCAGGATTCTCAGTTTTGAGCGGTTCTGCATTGCACCGAGACTTGGAATCTTAAAACTCTTAAAAATGATTTTTTTGTAATTCGTTAATTTTGAACCAATTTTCTCAATCATTTTGTTTCAAGCTTGATCCAATCCTTTGCATATCTAAAAATTTCTCGGAAATTTCAAGAACTTTTATTCAAGTATTTCAAGTATTTTTAGGATTTCCAAAAAATGTTCCAGAAATACTAACTTAAAGATATTAATATTTGTGATCCACACTTGTTGAATAATACATACATTATGTAAGTGTTTCCTTAAGTAAAATTATAATCATTATACACACCCGTGTATTGAGTATTTAAATTACTATTTCGCGCCTTCTGAGAAGCACCAACGCGGAGAAATACTGAACTATAGTTGGATTTAGGAATTTTAATTTATGATTCATTATGGTTTGTTTATATCATACGGTTAATTTAACCTGCATTTTTTTTACGTTGAATTTCGAACTGTGTTGAATTGTGTGAACTGTGATTTGTGACTATAGATACATAAACGTTTTATTTAACTGTCTTTCACCGGCTGTCTCAAAGTTGTCTGCAACCAGCATTGCATTATGTAGAAAAGAGCGCAATGATTGACGAGAGCATAGGAGAGATTGAGAAAAATATATAATAAACACGCCTATTTATAATTATTGTATTTCGGTTATGCGTTGATGGTTTGTATGAAAATCGTGTCAAAATATTTTGAAAAGATTAATCTGTTTCCCAAAGCTTTTTTTTTAAATAGTGGATAATTAAAGACATATTTGACAATCAAAAATAAATTAACATAATTACATAATATAATTATTAACATAATTAATTAAAAGTATTCAAATTTAGTGAGTTTCTTGCCTTAAAGAATTTTTTTCTGAATATTTTGACATGATTTTCATCAAAAACCATCAACGCATAACCGAAATCCACTAATTATAAATACGCGTGTTCGGCGTGTTTATTATATACTTTTCTCTCTTTTTTTGCTCTTTTCTTTATGATGCAATGCTAGTTGCAGGCAACTTCGAGAGCGAGACAGCCGGTGAAGGACCCTTAGGTGCGCCGTTTTTTTAAAACAAAATTGACAATGCCTAATTTAAGCATTTTTGATGGATGCCACGCTGAATTCCCGTAGCAGTCGCGAAGGCGAAATTTGATCATAGGCCAAGCATGTGTTTCATTGTGGCACAATAACTATTGGCTGCGTCTATGTTTATAATTTTAGTGTAATACTGGTTGCGATAGTATTAATTAAAGTGAATCCAACTCTACTATCGGAGTAATAAGTTTTGACCCTCTTTTTTAAACAGTTATATTTCTAGACATAGGAGCCTAAATTATATGAAATTTTTATATGATTTGCATGAACTATTCATAAATGTCGTATAAACAAATCAAACATCTTACTCTTATAGTTTGTTTTTTAAAAATTAAAATGTGCAAAAAAGTACCTAATTTAACAGCCATAAAAAAATTCAGTTTTTCAATTCACTGTATTTTTGTTAAAAATAGCATTGTATTCACGAAACTTCAATCATATGAAAACAAAATCTTTATATTTATATTTGTTCAAAAAAAATTTTTCTACTATGTGTATATTTTGAATAAAGTACTATTAAATGCATTATTGTTATATTTCTTATTAGATTTCCGATTTCAAAATTTCTTGTGTGTAATTGAAGTACACTATATTATCAAAACGTTTCTAAAAAAATAAATCAAAATATCGTTTAATTAATCTAGTGATTGTAGATTTAATTTTACGGTGCGATGTGAGACAGATAGCAACCTATAGCGCCGTACACAATAGCGCGCTTGCGGCTTGTTTATATTATTTGTGTTTGCAAAACATGCTTCAACTATTCATTTCGATTAAATCTGATTAATCTGATTAAAATAGTGAATTTTAATATTTAAAAAACAAAAATAATAAAAAAGCTTTGATTAATAATATCAAAGTAAAATGCATTGAACGTAATAGTATATTTGCCGCTTCGCCTTGATAAAGGCTGCGCCTTGGACAGGGCCATTTAATCATATGCCGTTTCATCGCTCCGCTTCCCCGCAAATAACAAGTGCAGTTTTCCTTTTTTAGTAAATGTAATTTAGCATTGTGGCCATAATTTAAAATTTTTAGAATTTTTTTTTATTGATTATTGTTCTATAAGTTTATCTGCAAAACTATTCGAAAAATTCAAGTTGATAGCTCTATGAATAGCTGAGAAAACATAGGGTCATAATTTATTTATTTTAAAAAAAAACTACTGATCAAATTGATTCAATTTTTCTTGTATATTGTACAGAAATATATACTTTATTTGTATTTAAAATCTAAAGTCATCAGATGTAATAATTTTTATAAAACTTACATTTAAAGTTAATAATATCGAAAAAGGTACAAAAAATCCGTGCTTTTTTAGATATATTCATACATTGCTGGAAAATTAAGAATGTGAAAATTTTAAAAAAAATTACATACATGCACAACACAACACAATTTCAGTTTTTTTTTTAAATTATCAAAATGTGGCAAATACTTTTCATAATATGATACTTTAAAAAAGAGGGTCAAAACTTATTACTCCGATAGTAGTTCAGATCTAGACGGCAAAATAGTATATTATATTATAGGCATAGAAAGCAGTCTTTTCGTGTTGAGCCCAGAATTGCTGCCGAGGGTGCAAAATGGGCGAAACACGAAAAGGCGTTCTATGCCGAGTGATATATGCTATTTTTTCTTCAATCGACAACTTTAAAAACGCAGCTTATTAAAAATACTGAATTAGAGAAATTAGAATTAAATACTGAACAATTAGAGAAATTAGAAAAATTGAAATTTAAATTTGTAGTAGCCGTATTGTTGTCTATATTTATAAATTTATTTAAATTTTCCTTTATTACAGTGCTTGTGCTGCTTGTATTATGTGTACCCTGTTTTTCGGTAATATTTTCTTCAGCTACATCCAGTTTAGTAAATGAAGTAGCTTCATATGTGTTAGTTTCTGCTCGCGATGTACTAGGCCTAGGCTCATTGATGTCAACTGGAGCTAATATTTGTTTGCGATTTTTTAGGAATTAAATTTGCGACTGTATCTTTTGCAACTTGTGCCAATTCAGATGGAGTACAATCCATAAATTCTAATCAATCTTGCTACATTTTCTACGTTTATTATACAGGACAATGAAATTTTAAATAGCAATAGTCATATATAATTTTTATCACACATCACAGATAAGATTTTATACTTATCTGTGGATTTATATAACGTTTTACGCATCGGTCAATAGATGAAGATCGAGCTTATTACACGTTGTAGGATAGTCTGGCAACCAAATATACACGACATTATTATACTAGTAACAATTTTTTCATTATTATACTAATATAAAAATGATCTACTTCAGAGTTGCGCATTTAGAAGCGAAATATCACTATTTTTGTACGATTGAAGAAAAAAAATAATTAAATTCTCAATACTTATATAACGTTCATTTTAGTAAATCTAAATTATTTTAATTTCTTTTTAATTTAATTTAGATAGATACCTACATATCGTTTTGCTACAAACAATTATTTGTACTGTAAAACAAATTGAATAATAATAACTAAATTCGCTGTTGTAGTCCCAATTAAACCCATTAATGTTGAACGATTAAGATTAAAAATTCCAGCAGCTGTAAAATTTGGTGGCTGTTTCTTAATAAATTTATCCAGGAGAATCAATTCATTATTCTCTTCAGATAGCAGGGTTGATTTTTCCCAATTATAGCAAACTGTTTTTAATGAATTACCTTGCTTTGTGGTAAAATCAGCGACAAACATTATAGCGATTAGGCAACCCTACAAAAAAAGCAGAGATGAGTTGTGATAAATATTATTTTATATTTATTTTTGTAAATGGTAGCCGAAATAATATTGCCTCAATCGAACAAAAAACGAATAGGTCAGTAAATAATCTACTGCTTTGAGTCTTCAACAAATGGAATGTGTTTATAAATCTATTAAGGCTCCCTTAGTTGGGTGTTTGCTACCATTAATGCACCAAAGAATTTAATGTGAAATAAATTTGTATTACCGTTTGTCGATCTTTTGTTATCAAACATGTCAAAATAATAAAGATATAGTTTATCACGTGCATGAGCTACAAATTCATCAGTTTTGCTTTGTTGCAACCTTCACCCGAATTTCCTGGTGCGGCTACGTATTAAAGGGAGACTTTATAAAAATACGCGTAGGAACGACGGATTGTGGGGGCGGCAATTAGCCTTACTCATCTATCACAAGATTATCGAAAAAAAAAACTATGTCGCAAACATGGGTTAAAAAGAAACAACAAAAAAAATTAAATCAATCCATTTAACTTTTTAATGTCTATTATATAATGAATAAAAACTGCTATACCTAAAACAAACGCGAGACTTCGGGTCTAGAAGGTAACTTTAGTAAAACACACACACGAGCATTGAGCAGTAACCCGGCGCTTTACGTACAAAATATGATCCGCTTGAAATAAAATACAGTACTCACGATTTTGGTACCTAATCCTATGGGGAAGCAAACTGTGGTTTCCCAATTCGGGTGTAGACTTCTCGGAGAATCACTAGGCCACACTAGTTATCTTATCACCTGGTATCACTTCACGCTCTCTTTTATATTAATTCACTCTAAAGTTTGGTGATGGTCACTCTAATGCAACACTACCCTATTCGCGCGTAGGCCTATTGCCTCTCGAGTATCGACTGCCTCTGTTCGACCGCTGGAACCATCTCCCCGTTTTTCCAGTCCCATCACAATTCTTTCCTTTTTAGTTTTTTTCGCATTAGCACTTTTTGTATCTCATAGCACCCGTACTCTTATCTGTCTGGAGAAAGGAAAATGATTTTGTGTCCCACGGCATCGGTAGACGCTACTCAAGCACATCTGATCAATGCTCATTGTCTTGTCTGTTATCGCTCAATACTCACTCGTTGTTTTACCTTACAATATAACACAAAGTACGGCCGCAATAACAATTCAGCAACGGCTGAAAACGTACAACAAACCTTCCTTCCCCGACAAAAAGTTTATGGTACAATACCATATCAACAACAAAACAACTACAAAAAAAAAAAAAAATAAAAAAAATGCCTATCTAATTCAACATAAGAGGGCTACTCCCTCAATTCAAAAAGAACAACTTGCCCTAAAATCTTATAAAACAAAATTACATTACTATATTACTATGTGCCTAACTCTACACCTACCTATCCTTACATAACTACCCTATAATCTATCTTATATAACTACCCAAGCACGTTTCTTTTTCTCGCACTTACTACCAGTGTTTTGGTGTCACTTGCAGCCTTTCCGCTTCAGCTTGTTCAGCAAGCAACCTGCTCGGTTCGGCGTAAGGCCCTGCGTTCGATAGTACTCTTGGCGCTGTGGCTTGTACAGCTATCTCTGATCTATCGATTGCATGTTGTTCTGTGGACAACGTTGTAGCTTATTGGGCTCGGTGAATTACCCACATAGTCATTGTATCCCATAAACTGGCTACCATTCGCCAACTCCACCCTTCGAGTTGATGTATTGCCAACCCATTTAATACGACTTCAGCACAAAACTTTAAAATTCGGAACATAAAATAAATGCCCAAACATCCATTGGTAAAATTGCCGAGTATTGTCATCCAGCCCCACAGATACTGTACTGCACTCTTCGATATACGACGTATCTCTTCTGGACTAAAGAGGTTTGTTAGGGAGTTTCCTTGATCTTCAGCCTCCCCACCTTCCACTCGGCTCAGTATAATGTTGCTTACTGCTTTTCTCTCCAAGCCCGCCATCATATCGGAGCCTAGTTCCATTAGTGATGATGGCGACGAGATTGGGGTTGCTGGTCCCGATGGTGTTGTTGTTGTTGTGATATTGGCTGCTGTTGTTACAGCGATCAGTGGCGGAGTCATTTGCGAGTAGTATTTTAAGGCAGAGTCATTCAGAGAGCCCTGCCCAGAATTTTCTGGGTCCGGCAGCACAGGGTCCGACCGACCTGTGCTGTCCAGCGCGCGAGTTTTTAAAAGTTCAAGTGCAGTTTGCGATTTACTGATGTTGCTCGGCTGCAACGAAATTTCTACCCGGCGCCCGCGCACTATCCAAGCCTCTTTGGTAGCTGCTTTGGTTCGAATATTGAGTATCGGAATGTCAATGTAAAAAAAAAGTTGTTAATGTAAAAAATCGGTTTGGAGTTTTACGAGCACTTCTCAAGCACACTAATAATTACGCACATATAATAAATAACTACTATTTAGTGGTCAAAGAAGGGCCAAAGGCCACTTCTTTTAGGGTCCTTGCACTAATCGATTGAATTTAATAATTAGTTTACATTCTAATTAATCGTTGATTATCACTAAAATTATCACTAACTAATTGAGTCTTTTCTCTCTCACTATACAAATATTAATAGCGCGTTGCTCAGCACACGCTGATTAATTAGTTAATTTACTTTACGCTAAAGGTCACTTTCGCTCAGTATACCTTGCTCGACGCAAAAACTGTCTCAAAGCACGTCTGTTCGATAGGCCGGCTATGAACAGATTCGGGACGAGAAACGGCTGAATCCAATGTGGTATGGTCGTTGTCTTATAAGAGTCTAATAGGCAAATTTCGTATATAAGTACGCACTATAAACAATAAAGCATTATATTTTACTTGATATTTTGTATTGTCGTAAGTAGCACATGTCAATACGGCGCGTTCGTGGCGGGAACCTTTAATTTGCTTGGACAATACAAAATATAACACTTTATTGTTTATAGTGCATACTTATATGCGAAATTTGTCTATTAGACTCTTATAAGACAACGACCATACCACATTGGATTCAGCCGTTTCTCGTCCTACAAAGTATAATAACATACTTGAAAACAAACAAAGCTCCCGGTGAGGACAGTATATCAAACAAAGTTGTCAAAAATTCCCCCAGGAAAGTACTGGTCTAGCTTGCGTATATCATAAATAGTATTATTAAATTGCAACATTTCCCCTCGATATGGAAAAACGCACTAGTTGTGCCAGTGCCTAAACCTGGAAAACCCCTCCAAAATCCTTCCAATTACAGACCAATTAACCTGCTGCCTGCTCTTAGTAAGGTAGCCGAACGAGTGATACTTAAACGACTCAATACTCATACTAGCCAGAACCAAATCCTGCCCGAATTCCAATTCGGGTTCAGGAAACGCCACAGCACTACGCACCAATTGGTGCGTATTGTGAATGACATTAGTGTAAAGTTCAACAGCAAATTAACAACAATTCTGGCGATGTATGATATTGAGAAGGCCTTCGACAGAGTATGGCACCAGGCGTTGATCTGTAAAATGATCCAATTTAATTACCCTGCCTATTTGACTAAGCTGATCAGCAGCTACCTGATGAACAGGACGTTCCAAGTAAGGGTTGGCAGCTCGTTGTCAGCAAAAAAGAGCGCGGCGGCCGAAGTCCCACAAGGCTTTGTTCTTGGACCCGCGCTATTCAACATCTACATTGCAGACATCCCAACCTTTGCTCGAACGAACCTGTGTCAGTTCTCTGACGACACTGCGATATATGCCACCAGCGCAAGTGCCAAAATAGCAAATAGGCAAATCCAATTCCATACTGACATTTTCATCCGCTACTTCAAAACCTGGAAAATCAAAATGAATATCAACAAAAGAGAAACTGCCATATTCACGCATAACTACAATAATGTTCGGGTCTTCAATCCGCTTGTGACTGACAAGCAAAAATTCTATCCCAAAAAATCGGTAAAATACTTGGGCGTGATTCTCGATAAACGACTCAGCTTTTTACCCCACATAAAGGAAACCAGAAATCGCGCCTTATCAGCTCTCTCACAAATTTACCCTCTGTTGAATAAATTTTCATCCATGGACCTAAAAAGCAAAACACTCCTGTACAAAACAGTAATTCGGCCAATACTTACCTACTCTGCACCGACCTGGTGCAGTATCAGTGATTCGTCTATGCTATTGCTGCAAAGGATACAAAATAAATGCCTCCGGCTTGCTGTAAATGGAGACTACATGACTCGAATCGCTGATATGCACCAGGAGGCTGAGGTCGAGTCACTGGATGAATTTGTTATAAAGCTATCAGCCAACTTAGCGACTTAACAAAAAATATCACCAAATCCATGGATGTTGTCCAAAAACTAAAGGATGGCAGAATCATGCATAAGCTGCCCTACCGAAAAATTTCTGACCTACGACTCCTAGAAACGTATACCTAAAAATAAAATGATCAAGGTCAGCTCAAACTATCAAATTATTAGTCTGCATTTTTAGAATTAGCTGATTGATTGGTGAATTGATTAATTGATTGATTGTGCAATCGCTCAAGTTGAACTTGTCTCGGGGCTTCACCTTGATTTTAAAGGACACATCCTTAATTGTTAAGCATATGTCGAATGTTCATGCAGATAAATCGCTAATTGTGCTGAATTGTGCGTGCTTAAGCCGATCGGGATTGTCCGTATTAATTCGGTCCTAAAAATGTAAACATTAATTGTACTTTCGTTTATTGCACTGATAACACACTAATTCGGTAAATTATCGGCATCTATGCCTATTCTATTATACTACAGCCTAATCTGCGTAGCATTAGATATTCTATACTCATTCATACATGCAAATCAAAACAATTGTACACAAACTCGCAAAAACTATTATGCCAGCGATTGGAAATAACAATGTAAACAATAAATAAAAAACTACTCACCTATCCTTCCCCAAACACAATCCCCGCCGCCCATAAGCCTTCTACCTTAATCAACACTAAATGCACTTATTGAATTGTATTGTTGTTCACAACAAATCCAATTTAACCACACTAAATTTTAAAAAAAAAAAACAACAACAAAGCACAAATTTTGCGGCTGACAGCTGACTTTGCCACGACACGACCAGGGTATGGGAGCCCATACCCAGAGACAATAGAGAGAGAAGATTGGACACTATGTAGAAAAGGCGCCATCTCGCGATTGGTTAGTCAATTGAAGGCCTAAAAAGTACGAGAATTATAGGCATCTGCTGACGAATAGTTTGTAGCCATGCTAAATATATTTTAAATGTAATACGCGGTAAATTTAAATGTAATATTTTTTTTTATTATTATTATTTTAAAGGTAAATTAAACAATATAATTTTGCTACAATATTTATTATTTTTTACACATATTTACACATAAATGATTACACTAAACTAAAATATTTTATATAATATCAAATATAAAAATAAATAAAATTATGTTGATGGGGTACAAGTCATTTACCAATATGGTAAATGACTTGTACCCGTAGCCAACTGGTAGCAGAAATTCTAACTAAATTTGGATTTCAAGCTTTGAGTCATATAACCTCACAATATGAATATTAATATACAGAAATCACAAATCACAAATCAAAAAAGTCACTATCTTTACAGTTCAAACTAAATAACCAAAGAAAACACACGACACAACTAAATAACTAAAAAACACACACGACTCACGAATTAAACCGGCATGTCATTTGTAACAAAGCATGTAAACATAAAACCCATAATCAGCTGTTTGACAGGAACAGCAGCGCACCGGTGGTCAGGTCATTTCCCAGGACAGATTACAAATACCTAATAGTTATAATTATGTATCGGGCTTGGGACCGTCATATACTGATATGATTTTAAATCATAAATCAATTCATGGCAGAGTTGCCCCATCAACAATTTCAAAAAGAAATACAAAAAAATAATTGTATGCTAAACAACCAACCGCGAATTGCGATTGCAAATTTTTGGTGCACATTACCAAAACAAACGATTTGCAAGTGTAAAATTATTAAGGCAGATACCCCGAAAATAACAGCAATATTTATATAGACACAATAATAGGAATAGGCACAACACTAGGAACAACATAAGCTGTATTTGCGACTCGTGCCGTGATTGCAATAATATCCGTTCAGTTTGGTCACTTTGAATGGGAGAACTCATGCTGTACTCACAGGAGAATTGCATTTGTTGACATAAAAGAACACTCAAATATGATAGACAAAACATTATTTATAAATCATTATGATTCGACTACTCGCGAATCACAAGTATCACATCACAATGTTATTAACCTCACAATGAATCGTGGTTAAAACATAGAAGTTTTGGTCAAAACATAGAAGTTTTGGTCAAAACATAGAAGTTTTTGAATGTAACACAGTGTGACACCAAAACTGGTATATTATTGATTAAAATTGTATTTAAAATTATGTTATACTTACACGTATAAAAATTATATTACACTCACTTATATATGCACAATCATTTTAATTTAAAGTAGAAAGATATTTATTAAATTTGTAACTAGTAAAACAATTTTATAAAAGGCAAACGTCATGAATTTCTACCAGTTACACCATTCTATCTTCAATCGTAACATAATCGTGAACTCCTATAAATAGAGAGAGTAAGTAATATATTTTTCCTACAATCGCATATAAAAGTAAGCCTTTGTGCTTCCATTTGACAACGAAAAGTTGGCGTTTTCCAAGGAGTTGTTACTTTCCCGCTCTAGATCATTTGCTGATTTTCCCGCTCGCTATATCAAAACAATTACTGCATTGTTTTGATATAGCAATAGTTTTTGTTTTTAGAAATGAGCGTTTCTTGGTTACCGATGATATAATCACATTTTTATTTGTTGTCAAAATATTAATTTTACATTTTTGCAACAAAAATTTAATTTAAAATCGATTGTAGGAAAAATCTTGTGTGTATTTCGAGCGCAAAGTGTTTTTGTCGCTCTCGCCAGATTGTCGTGCTCCGCTCTCGCGTCGCACGACAACATTCTGGCTCGCGCGACAAAGTATCACTTTGCGCTCTTAATACACAAATAGCTATTTTCTACGACCACTATGAAATTGAGCATTTTGTGCATAAGTTGCTAGATGTGAAAGTAGGCAATTGCTCATACCGTGAGATATGGCCGTGAGATATTATTCCCCACACTACACATGCGCATTGCGCGTACATGTCGTGTAATCGTTGAGAGTCGAGACGAATTTTGTTTTGACAATTGACTTTTGTTATTGAAATAGTGTTTATATAAATATTTATATAAATATTTATATTCATATTCATATTAATACAATTCATATTGTTAGATAATTTGTTAATAAATAAACAGTTAAATTAATATAAAGTTTAATAAAAAAAATGTGTTCGTAGGAAAAGTACAGTGTGTAACACGTACAAAAACGCGAATTTCTCACTCGTGTGATTTGCGCACTCGCCTACGGCTCGTGCTGGCAAATTCACGCTCGTGAGAAATTAGCTATTTTCCGCACTTGTTACACAATATACTATTTTCTAATACTATTTTAGAATAATAACATTCTTGAACTAATTTTAATTTGAGAATGTACTCATTCTGCAACAAGTGCAAGAATATTCATTTTTATACAAGTGATAGAATGACATGTGGCGCCATCTCATGAAAGTTGACGCAACATTAAGCTATTGTATTTTGATTAATGAATTATTCATTTAACTTATTAATTGTTGATATTAGTAATATTATAATTCAATCAACTCATTCATATTTATTCAGCTCATTCATTATCATTCATATTTAGAACATTCTTTATGACATTTTACAACTAATTTTGTTTATTAATACATATATTATAGCGGCGACATCTCTGTATTTTAATTGACGATAGTATTAGAAAAAGTATAGTCTGAAACTCGTCGGAATGAATATTCAGCCCTCGTGGAACCGTCAAATTTTCACTCGAGCTGAATATTCTCAATTTCTCATTCCGCACTCGTTGCAGAATATACTATTATCTCATTTTAGTATGGGAATCGAAATATCCCATCGTGCTGGTAAAAGTGGACAGCCCCTGCCCATACCGGTCGAAAAATTTTATGTTTTTAGTACCCCTAGTAAAAGTAGATGGCTCTGTGAAGCAACTTGTCTGCTGCTCATGCGTTTGGATTGTTTGAAATCAGACAAATGACATTCAACAAGTTTATTTACTATTTCCATCGTTGTGTCAACCAGTGTTCCAGTTATTTTCGTGTTTTTTGAGCCTTTAGTTTTTTGAGTGTTGTGTTTTTAGTGATTAATTATAAACTTTTAAAGTTTAAATTTGAAATTTTCTTTCTAATAAGAAGGTATGATACATTTCTGTTATTTATATTATGCCTAAATGCTTTGCATCATCTAATAAAAATTCGATCAAAACAAATGTTTTTGTTTCAGAATTATGAGTCATCGTAATAATTGTGCTATCTTTGGATGCACAGATAAAACGTCTCTTAGGCATTCATTCCCAAATCCTAATAAAGATTTGGAAAGATTTAATCTTTGGTTGGATATTTGTAAGAATCCAAAATTAGCTGCATTTTCCGTAGAGCAGATTTATAAAAGTCATTTGGTGTGTCAACAGCATTTCGTTGCAGAACACATTTCACGAAACAATCGTGTATTTAAAAATGCAATTCCTAAACTTAATTTGCCAGGTAAGAATTTGTTTTATTTTCAATATTCTCACCTTTACCAAATAAACTTCCATACATTTTGCAAAAATCCGAGCAAAAACTATTTAAAATTGTAACTACCTGCAGTCATTCCAGTAGTAAAAATCAACTAGTTGTACCAGGATATACAGTTGTACAGTATTAATTGTTTTTTAATTACTTCTAGGTATGCAGCAGAGATGTATGCAGTCGATGTCGAATGAACCCGAAGATACTCTAGAAGATATTTCTGTAACTCTTTCTCCGAATCGTAAGTGAAATTATTACTTAAAAAATACACAATAAACTCAACCATTTGTTTCAGGCTCGGTTTCAGACTTTCATCAGACCTTTGATCAAAATGAAATTGATTTTCCGGAAATTCCCGAGGTATCTTCCAAAAAACGTAAGTATTTTGGACTTCAATGCAACAAGATTTCAAATGTGTAATTAAAATATACTTTATTGCCTCGTATTTAAACCTTACATTTAGACCACATTTTACTAAATATGACCTATGAATGTGACTAACCACACCGACAAATGTCACATTCATATGTCACATTTGGTATATGTCATATGCAGGTAAATGTAATCGAAATGTAATGTGTAAATATGGGCCAATAAATATCAAATATTTTAATTTTATTATTGTAATTCTAAAATTATTGATTTTAACATATTATAAATAGGGGCATTAGTATAAATATGAAAGTTAAATTGAAAGTTGTATTTCTGACCTTGTTCGTGTATTCATTAGAGTTTTTGATACTTGATAAAAAACGCATGTATTCAGAACATAACCTTTTTATTATTATTGGTGTCTAACTGTCTGACTAATCCTACATATACGCGTTTCTTTTATAACATCCTCACCATGTCTCACCAACTCACTACCATGTCATAGACTATACATATAACAAACCATAGAGTATAAAGAAGTGACAAATACAAAACAGACTATCAACAATATGTCTTAACTAATAACTATTATAGCTAACACACATTTGCTTCAACACTTTCCCTTGTTAATATAAAGTTAAGTAACGTCTGAAACGTAGTAAAGATAACAAAAACAAGAAATTATGAAAGACTCATTTGATCACAAAATTTTCAACCGTGGCCTGGGTAACGGTTTTGTCATGATGTCTGCAACCGGTTCTTCAGTCGAAACTTGTTGAATCTTCAGTTTTCCTTCAGTCACCTTTTCTCGAATGAAAAAGTACTTAATTCCAATGTGTTTTGTTCTACGATGGAATTCTGGATTTTGAGCTAATCTAACTGCTGCAGAATTGTCCACTTGAAAAATAGGAACTTGCGGTAACTTCACAATTCTTTTAAATAATCTGGTTAGCCAAATTACTTTATTCGTTGCTTCATTTGCAGCAACTATTTCCGCTTCAGTTGTTGACGTAGCTACCATCTCCTGTCTTTTGCTTAGCCATGAGATAGCTCCACCTGCATAGGTGACTAATACACCCGAGGTTGATCGGCCTGTTCGTGTGCAACCTCCAAAGTCAGAATCACTGAAACACTCTAGGTAACCCTGACTTGCGTTACGGTGGTACACAATTCCCAAATCGATAGTTCCTGCTATGGTTCCTGCATAAGGTACATCAACCCACCAATTGCTTGTCTGTATGGGAAATTATTATTCTTAATATCTTTCCCTGTTTTTGAAGTCTCAGGACTTTTCAACATTGGTGTTGATATTGGTTTACACTCTGAGAAATTAAAACGCTCAAGAATTCTTCTTGCGTATGCTTGTTGGCTTAGTTTTATATATCCATCTTCTTGCAGGATTTCAAGTCCTAAGAAATAATCTGCTTTCTTTGAAATAATCTTGAATTTCAATCTTAGCTCTCTAAGAAAATTCTCTAGTTCTTGTGGATCAGTTGCTCCTATCAATCCGTCGTCAACATACAAAACTAGTATGAGTTTCTTTCCATTCCTTTCACGAATATACAAACATGGATCAGCTTCGCTAACTTTAAATCCAAGTTTTGAAAGAAAACTTCCAAAGCATTGATTCCAACACCTTGGAGCCTGCTTTAGTCCATACAAGCTTTTCTTGAGCTCGCAGACATTATCCGTACTATCATGATATCCTTCTGGCTGAGTCATGTGAATGACTTCTTCTAATTCTCCATAAAGAAACGCTGTTGAAACGTCAAATTGTGCAAGGTGCATCTGTTCGCTTGCAGCAATACTTAAAATAGAACGAATTGTTCCCATCTTAGCTACAGGACCAAATGTTTCATTATAGTCAATACCATGACGTTGATTAAATCCTTTAACGACTAATCGGGCTTTATATCTCTCAATATTTCCATCAGGATTAACCTTCAACCAATAAACCCATTTGCATTGAATCGCCTTTTTACCTTCTGGCAAGGGTACCAATTTCCATGTCTGGTTTCCTTTCAGTGAAATCATTTCTCTGTCCATGGCTTCTCTCCATTTATTGCTCTCATTTGTGGTTATTGCTTCGTGATATGATTCGGGGTTTTGGGTTGCGTTGACAAACCCTCCGCTGCCATTACAAAATCGTTGTAATATTCCGATGGTTTTAGTGTCGAACGATCCCTTAAATGTCGTGTATATAAATTCTTCGGTAAATTCTGATCTTCTTTCTTCTTAATGTCAGTTTCAGATTCAGGTTCACCCTCTTCTACCAAAATATCTTCTCGAATAATTTCTTCTTCTTTATGTTCTTCTGATTGAGACTCTATTTCATGATTCAAATCTTGAAACTCTTCTTCACATTCCCTGAGTGTTTCTTGAAATCGTACATCTCTTGATAGAACCACTTTATTTTGATCGTTTAAGAAAATTCTATATCGCTCATCACCGTCATATCCCACTAGATATCCTTTTATGGCTTTCTTATCCATCTTCTTCCTTTTTTGAATTGGAATATGCATACAACAACTGGATCCAATAATACGCATGTGATTAATCCTAGGTTTCTTACCCATCCACAACTCGTAAGGACTTATGCTTTCTTCTGATGATTTTCCAGTTCTATTCAGAATATACAGTGCGGTAGTTACTAGTTCCGCCCAAATTTCATCTGGAAACTTGATGTCTGGATTTGAATATTTAAATGTTCTTGCCATCTCGACTATAGTTCGATTTTCTCTCTCTGTCGCTCCATTCTGCTCTGGTGAGTACGATGCTGTAAGTCTTTGAGTTATTTCATTTTCTTGTAACATATCTCTGACATCTACATTGTCAAATTCTCCTCCATTGTCACTCAATAGCTCTTTGATCGAATGCCCTTGCATTTTCGCATGTGCAAGCATATGTTTCAACACAATCTTCACTTCTGACTTTTCTTTGACAATATAGCCATAGCGAAATTTTGTATAACTATCTTTAAATACAACCAAATATCGTTTCTTCTTAAAGGATTCATGAAAAGGTCCACATACATCTGTCGACATTAGTTCTCCAGGTTCAACTGCCTTCTTTCTCGTTCCAAAACGTAAGCGATGAGTCTTTCTATAGATACATGGCTCGCAGAGTTCCTTGTCCAAAGTGACTTTGATGCCTAATTCTCTCTCAAGCATTTTCTTGACATGTCTCTTATCTTGGTGTCCCCACCTCTCATGGTACAGTTGCAACTGGGAATTATCTGCAACAATAAAATTAATTACTGCCTTATTCTCTGGAGTAACCGATTTTATAGCTGCTTTGTACAAAGTTCCGTAAACTTCACGAGCTCCGCACAACACTTTATTTTTATCAATTTCAAGCCAGCACTTGGTTGCTGTCGACTTGAACACGCTTTTTCGATTTTTGTCCTGAGCTGCTAGCACCGAGAATAAGTTCATAGAAATGTTCGGAACAAACCATACATCACTTAGAGTCAATGTCATCTTTTTGTCATTAATCGTAGACAAAACTTGAATTGTTCCTTTACCGATTGCCTTCAGAGTTTCCTTTCCAGCCGCTTTGATGATACATGTGCTATCAAATTTTTTAAATTCAACAAAAAAATGGGGAAATTTGTAACATGTTTTGTTGCGCCATTATCGATCCACCAATCCATTGAAGTCGTCTTAGCTGCATAGACTTCATTGCTAATAGATGTAAAAGCTACATTTACATCACCTGATTTGCTTTGAGCGTCATTAACGGACGTGGTTTTAGCTGGTCTTCCATTAGCAATCCATTTTCCACATTGTCGTACCCAATGTCCCTTTTTCTTGCAGTAATTGCATGTGTCTTCTTCCTTCGACCATTTCTTCTTTGGGTTGGCTTTGTTCTCTCTTTTTACAACTAGCGCCTCTTGAGCAAACTTTTCAGTCTCCGTGGTTTTTCTTGAATTTCTCTCAAACATACACAATTGCATCGTTAACTCATCAAACGTCTTTTCCTCGTCTTTAGTTAGTAGCATCCAACTAGACCGAAACGTCTCAAATTTGCTTGGCAAAATATGTAAAGTTTTACAGACTAGTGTATTAAATCTGGTAAAACATTCAAATTCTTAGCTTGAAGTCCGTTGTTTAACTCGTTCCATAAGCTTTTTAACTTGGCAATGTGTGTCGAAACATCTCCTGACGTCCAACTTAAAGCAAACAAATCAGTACATATCTTAAATAGCTGATCCTTGGAAGTTGCTTCGAACTGCTGCTTTAGTGCTTCCCAAGCTTCATGCGCGGTCTGTTTATCCATGATTTTCTGGTAGACTTCATCTGTGACTGTGCTTGTAATCATCGACTTTGCATAGCTATTTGCTTTTCGATACAAATCACATTGCAACTTATTCTCCTTGAGTTGAGCTGCTGTAGCTTCTACAGCTACTGGATCTGGTTTGCACAGCTTGTGGTCGATCACATCTAGTGCTCCTTCATGATAGTCGAGCAGGTCCCGAATTTTCCTCTTCCACAAAGGCCAATCCGACTCACCCGTCAACGGTTTTATGTGCTTCGCTAAGTCCATCCTGATATGATTATTAACGACACTTCACACTCTCAAAACAGCAAACTTTAGTCTATTTTACTTTTAATTAATACGTTTTGCGACTGGTGCCCATAATTTGTTGTATTTCTGACCTTGTTCGTGTATTAATTAAAGTTTTTGATACTTGATAAAAAACGCAATAGATATAGTAGAAGTATAGATGTAGCGCATCGTATGCTTGGCTGTAGCAATTTTTGTGACGAGGGAATAGGAGATAATTAATGTGGGATACAGACCAGTGACAAGGTACTGGATACAAGCGCGCTTGCGTTGATTTATGACCTAAGCGCGAAATTCAAATTGTTCCCTGACGAACTGGAATGATTGAAAATGTTAAGTAAAATGCTAATTAATAAAATTTATAACATTTTTATTTTACAAATGTACAATATGATGAACCTTATTCATTACAAATAAATTATTTACAAATAAGTATTTTTAAATATAACAATTTTTCAATTCAATTATAAAATACAGTTTTACAAAAATCAAATATAAATAGAGTGTTTTTCAATTAAAATTATTATAATTGAATTGAAAAATTATTATATTTAAAAATACTTATATAATAAATATTATAAATATAAATATTTTATAGATTATAATAAATTTTAATTTGAAAATACTTATATAATAAATATTATAATATTTATATTTCAATTATAATATTATAAATATTATAATTGAATAATACTATATTAAATAAATTAGTTGGCGAAAAAATGGTGTTTTTCTAGTACCAATCAGAAAAAATTAACTACTAGCAAAATTAAATACAACCAAATAATTGTCAGATGATTTTGTGAATCGTTTATAATTAAACAAACATTTTCTTTGTTTTTATTTCTGATTAATACCAGAAAAAAAGTTACCAGTATGGTTACAGTTACAGGTTTCAAGTATGTATTAAAAAATGCTTTTTTTTCTTGTATCAATTCTCCAAGAATTTGTATTGCTCATCCAAAAACTGACATTTTCTAATCCTAATAACACAATTTACTATTGTAATACATTTTTGAATACAAAATAAATAAAATAATGATCGTTATTATAAAAAAAGATTGCACTTTTTGCATTTAAAAATAAAAATTCAATTTACTGTCCTTTAAATAAAATTAATTTGGTAAATTTAGGCCTTACATTTGCTTTCGCAGTACTTTCAGAGCTGGATTTTGCCAGGTAAAAACATCTTATATTAGTATAAATTTGAATAATTTTATAAATTAATTCTACTCTGTGATTATCCAAGATGTTCTCAACCTGGCAATGCCCAATCATCTCAGATGAAGAAAATATATTTTTATAAATAATTTCGCTCAACACTTTTTGTCGAACGATTGCTAAATATTTATTTTTTTTTAATAATTTAATATCATTTGAGCGTACAGCTCTTTCGGTTGCTTCGCATACAGCATTTAGGTCTTTAGATCCCCATAAAAGCCCACCATTATTTTTAATTTTAACCAATAATGGTTCCATGTCCAACTCAGTTGGCCTACAACTATTGAGACAAATTTCACATGAAATTTTGTCTTCCAATGTTCTAAGCACAAATCCGGCTATATATTTTGTAACCGACTCCACAAACACAGACATTTTTAATAATGTTTTGGCAAAATCTTGATAGGTATCTTCTTCTTCGACTGTTGATAATTTTCCCAATTCCACAAGAGGATTCTCAATTTTTTTAAACCTAGACGATATAGTTAAAATTGGAACTCCGTCTTGTAGGCAGTTTGAATTTTCAAAAGAATTGATTTCATGCCTCACTAGTAGCCGTTTATAGGCTGTTTCAAACTGCCTAGAATTGGGATTATTATTAAAACCTCCACGGCCTCTAATTGCCGAAAAAAAGGTTTCAATGTAATCCTGGCTTAGTTTATACGTCAGCAAATAGTCTAAACCCCGAGGTTCATAGTACTCGAATAAATCAAATATATTATTTAAACATACTATTAATCCTAAAAACCCAGTTTTTCGCTTTGATAAAATAATTCGTGCGCCTGTGAAATCTTTTAATTGTATGATATATTCTTCAATACGGGTAGCTTCTTCTTTCAAATAAGTTTCAGTATTTTTATTGATTACTTTGCTCCAAGACTTATTAGTGAATTTCGTTCGGCAATTTAAAATATCAAACGCATTGTTAAAATTTTCGCAAAAAGTAGCAGTGGCCAGAGAGTCTTCAAAAGATGGGTCAATGTGTTTTAAAAATCTTAAACTATTGGCCACACTTCCACTTAACGTTTGCACTGCAAGTTTTGTTTTCATTTTATTATCATAAAACCTCAAATGCTTTGATGAAAACTTATTGGCCGCGTGAAGTTTTTCTTGTTGCTGAAGTTTATGCAAATTTTGCAAATAAGTCCAGCTTATTAGATCATCGCCGTGGTAGATATCCTTCCAGTCGCCAAAAGTATTTCTTACGAGTTTGATCATATGACAATAATCAAAAAAACAGAATATTTTTTGTTTGCTTATTGGGTTGATGAACCATGGTTTAAATGCATCCCCATATTCAAAATTCGCACCCAGGATAGTACACATATTGATGTTTGTAGAATGACCGTCAAAAGTAATGCTGGTTGCAACACAACCAGTGTCGTCCAATAATGTGAAGCACTTTTTAAGCAACGCTGCTTTACATGCTCCATCAAAGCCTGTTTTGACTAAAAAATAGCCAAGTGGGATTTTAAAATGGTCGTTTAATCCCACAGCTAAAATCACAAGTGCATTGTCTGCCATGTTGTCTGTTGCTTTAGAAGTTGAAGGATTATTAGCAGCATCGGATGTGGTCGGGGTAGTTTGTTCGATACCCATTCCTAAATCAACATATCCATTGAATCCGATGTCTTTGTAATAAACAATTTGTGTCCTGATTGACATTTCATCCATAACAAGATTTATAAAACATGTACCATTCTTTTTTCGGTCTCGAAGTGTATCGAATGACTCCTGGGTGAAACCAGGCTTCCCATCTACCACAGCATACCACTTACAAATTGTAATTGGATGTGGTAATAAATTTCCCCATTGTTCACGTACATATTTGTACGCCTTGGTTGAATAAAAATGAAGGGTTAAGGCAAAGGAACGAATCTCTGGAGAGTAGGCCCGTCTTTTGCCCTGGCTCAATTTCACTTTTAACAGCTCTTGAATATTGGGTGGCATTTGTTCCTATTTGAAATTAAAATTCGCTGGAAATGAGATTCCACAGTACTTCTCTCGTTGCTATATTAAAATTTGTTATTCAAATCTTTAGAATTTTGAGGCATCTTTTACTGAAAAATTTTATCGGGTATTTAAAAATGCTTTTTAAATTTTAACTAGGAACAAAATTTTAAACCAATTTAAGCGATAAAGTTGAAACGTGTGTATGAAAAGATTAAAAAGTGAAAAATTTGTTGTAGGTACTCTAATTTAATGAAACTATTTGAAGCTAGATTTAAAATTACCAATATAAATTAATGTTTGAAGTAAATCCTAGCGCTATCAGTGTAAGGGGTGTGTTAAGGGTTAAAAACATGAATTGAGGATTCTAGGACATTTTTGATTAAACTAGTTTAAATTATATTTCAATTTATTATTAGAAAACAAATTTAAAAGAAATCTGACAAATCCAACTGTAAGGGGTGCATTAGGGGTTACAATTGTAATATGTAGGTCCTACCCTAATTTTAATTTAATTAACTAAATAATGATAAGTTAAGTAAGTTAAATTACTACTAGGATCCAAATTTGAAAGAAATCCGAGCATTTTGACTGTACATGGTATGTTAAGGGTTGAAATTGCAAAATAAGGGTCGCATACTATTTTAAATTATATTATTCGTAAATATGTTTAAAATGTATAGTAGAAATCGAATATGAAGAAAATCCGAACCATATGACTCAAACTCTATATTGGAGGGGTGGGGGTGTGTGTTAAGGGTCGAAAATTATTTTTACTCACTTTTTATGTAAATATTACTAAAATAACTGATGGAAAAGTGTGGGTAATGCTGCCACATAAGAATCACAACACCGGCAATTTTTGAACAATTAACTTAAATGGCAAATGGTTCGTAGGGGCTCATTTTTAGGGGATGAAACTTTTACCAGCATTTTCTTCAATGTATCCCTCATATGTATACCAAATTTGGTCCAAATCAAATATTCCTCCTGGCAGGTATTCACGTTACAACTTATTCATTTTTACAACTTTTTGACCCTTCAACCCTTAATAAAAATTCAACCCTATAATAAACTCAAGATTTTTTGAGAGCATTCACCACTTGGGGTATATACGAAACATATGTTCAATATTTGGTCAAAATCGGTCAGCAACTTTAGAAGATTAAGTGGATCTACCGATTTTGCCATTTTTAGCATGTTTTTGGCCTATAACGCGCAGGTCTTTGAGAATTTTATAAACTTTTTTTCTTCGATATCATCTATGGGCAGGTAGAAAAAAAGGAGGCAAATTTTGCTTTAATCGGGTCAGTAGATTCCGAAATATAGTGGTTTAAAGAATTGCACAGACCGACAGACCGACAGACCGACAGACGGAAATTAGTGAATATGATTTTCGTAATCTACGCATTCTATAATGTAGAAAAAAGTGAAATTTGGAGAAATTTTTTTTTTCATGAATACAATACTTCCTCTACGAGAGAAGTAAAAGAAGGTTAATAACAAAAAAAATTATATTTAATAATAGATATAGTAAAAGTTTTATCTATAAAAGTCTTCTACTATATCTATTTATTTAATTAATTATTTCCACAAATTTTATTTGAATCACCACAAAAACATACATTACATTATATTAAATAATTTTAATTATATTTAAATACAATAATAGTATATTGTGTTACGAGGAGAGAAACCAGGTATATTCTTGACGAGCTGAAAATGCCCCCAGGTTCTCTACGAGTTACACATGTTATTTTTCACAAAATTGCACAAAAACAGATTTTTTCTGATTGCTGTGTTTTGAAACTTTTACTAATACGATAATGGCAATCGCAATCGAAAACTAGAACTGTGCAACTTTTTCTCTCTGTTTTCTACTGATCGAGAATTGACAAGTTTGCTACCGCAAAGCTTCGATAGAAAACCTCGTTTTTGTGCCAATTTTGCAAAAAAATAATTTATCTGCTAGTAACAAGATAACATTATTACTTTTAAAATTAATATTAGTTTACAGAGTTTAAAAATGTTGCTTAATAAGGGCATACGATGCCTTATTAAAGTTTACATTTTTAGCTTCTACGTAACCCTATGCAATTAATTTTTATTAGCTGAAAAATAAGAAATGATCCCACGGAATCGTATTACGTGCGTTTTTAAATTCAACATTTCGGTGTATTGAATTTTTAACAACCAATTAAAACGCTTTTTTTACAACTCGTGATATCAGCATAGGCTTACAATATAGGTTGATGAAAATCCATCACACCAAATTGTTGAATTTAAAAACGCACATATTTCATACAGTGACGTCGTGATATCATAAAAAATTGTTTTAAAACTTTTAAAATAAAAAATTGAAATAAAATTACAAAAAAAAATGTTATTTATATATACCGCGTATATCCGCGAATGGGATTGCCAAGAGGAAAAACTATTTTTTTTGTCTTTATCATTTTCAACAAAGTAATCTTTATAGTTTTCTACTTTCAAAACGACTAAAAAGTTGTCACTGTTTCACTTGGCAACCTCATCCGGGGACATAAAATAAATGTCCTTAAAAAATATTTAAACTAAAAATTAAATTTTATTTTGGACGTCTATATGCACAAATTATGTAAAACGATTTATAATTATTAAATTAGTACTAACAATTTGAATCATATTATTACATGGTGACTAAATTAAAAATCGTTTTATTTTAAATAATTTGTCCACGACTGTACCTACTTGGTGTACCTGCTAAATCCCCATTAGGGTAATATTTGCTATAATTAGGTTTTATTACATACTCTAGATCTATAAGTTGAATATATAATGTATATATAATTATCATTGTATATAATTATCAGAAATAATTATAACAGCATTAAAAAGACATTCGATTTAAAATTAATTACAAAATGTTAAGATTATAAAAGTAGTAAACTAGCTAATAATGTAGATTTCAGTTTCTTTTCGCATTAGTAAATTTACTTACCAAAATGGATTTTACAACATCTTCATCCAACAGCTCCTTTTCTTTGAGATGACCCAAAAGCTCCTTAAGTGAAGAGACTTTAATTTTTAGCCGTTTAACATGTTGCTTTGAAACACGAAGATTTTTCCTTAAATCTTCTATGGTGCTTTTAACAAATGCCAAGTTGCTCTTGCGGCGTTTCGGAGTGGAGAAATCAGAGTCCTCTAAATCGGCAATATAGCGTTTTCGGGAGTAGGTTCTTGGTGGTGAATCTAATTAAAAAAAAATATGTTAAATGTTACACAAAATTATTATTATACAGGGTGATTAAGAGAACAATTTTTTTATATTCAAATAATCACAGAAATTGTTCCGTGTAATTTTTCCCCGACAACTTGAATCACCCTGTAGATTATTCAATACTTTATATAGCATACCGATCATATCAATTAATTCTGTGAGTTTTTCTCTGGGATTCTCTAGAACGTTATCTTCTATCAAAGGTAAAGCCAGTTCTGGTAGCGGGGTACTAGTACTTTGGCTGGCCTGATTACTTGCAGCTTCCATTGCATCTTCAGTTGCATCATCAATTGCAATTTCTGTTGCAGCTTCAGTTGTAGTCTCAGTTGCATCCTCAACTGTACCTTCAATTGTTGCTGCGGTTGCAGCATCAGTAGCAAGTACAAATGGAATACTTCCAGGTTTCAATCGTTTTGCCAGTTTGTTTTCTTTTGGGGGATAAAAACAATCAAATGAAAAATGTTCACTGCAAATATACAGCGAATTCACGTTGTCGTTTTCAAAATCCAAGTCAAACACTTTAAACCAGGCCATCCTGGTTTCTCGATTAGAAGGAAATCTACAAAATATATAAATTACTAAAATAATACTACATAAATTCTAAAGAGTAAATGATAGTTGCATAATGCAATTAGGAAATATTCATAATTGTTACTTACGTATGATATGAGACTCCCGGCTTCGAAACTATTGTTTTTGCATAATTATTTTTGCAAGCAAAACAATTTCTAAATTTTGTCAGCGGCATTGTCAAAGTCAACTCACAAAATATATAAGCACAAAATCACAATAAAACACAAAACGAAAGGCAAAGGCAAAACACAAACGCAAGGAGGTTATAAACACTCTGTCAACAAGGCGACGTATGACACTAGTGGCCGTTATTTTCTATCCCGAATTAATTTATCACAATCTACTCCTTCGACGATCATGCGCATTTGATATTAGTACCATGTCATTATTTACTATGTTTACACTGTCGCTCACATCAAATTTTGGTGTGGGCTACATCTATACTTCTACTATATCTATTAAAAACGCATATATTCAGAACATAACCTTTTTATTATTATTGGTGTCTAACTGTCTGACTAACTAATCCTATATATACGCGTTCCTTTTATAACATCCTCACCATGTCTCACCAACTCACTACCATGTCATAGACTATACATATAACAAACCATAGAGTATAAAGAAGTGACAATTACAAAACAGACTATCAACAATATGTCTTAACTAATAACTATTATAGCTAACACACATTTGCTTCAACATATAAATATTTAATACAAAAATAAAAAACTCAAAGTCTTTACCACAACAATTATATATTTTTTAGTAGCAACTAGTTTCGGTAATAAACTACCATCATCAGGCTGAATTAAATAAACAACAATATTACAAATAATTGTGAAGATTATTACAATATGTGAATTTTTATACCTTTCAAAATTATCAATTTACTAAATTTGATTTAAAATGTTTTTGACTATTAAAACAAAAGTTTTATTTAAAAAGTGTATTGATGTAAAAGATCTACAAAAAACTAACAGACTCAAAAAACTTTAAACAATCAAAAAATATTTGTTCATTAAGGCAATTGTTTATATTTTTTGCTTTATATATTTCTAATATTTCAAATAAGTTCAATTTTGGACTTTTGTTACAAGTATGTAAAATTTCAAAATTATTATTTATATCAAAAGAATGATTTTCAGATATTATATGGTTAGCAAAAGAAGAATGTGTTGTAACGTCGGTATTTTTATATTTTTCAATGAGTTTTGAATGTTCTTTTATTCTAGATTCAAATCTTCTTCCAGTTTGACCAATATAGAAAGAATCACAATTATTACAATTTATTTTATATACTCCAGATTTATATAATTTAGGGACAATATCTTTGTAATTAAACAAATATGTCTTTAAATTTTGATTAGTTCTGTATGATATAGAAATATTAAATCTATTAAAAAATTTTGAAATAATATTTGAAAAATTATTAAAATATAGAATTGATTTATATATTTTAGTGTTAGGAGTTTTAATTATATTAAATGTAAATATTTAAATATAAATATTTAAATATTTAGTGTTGTATTTTTTAAGTTTTTAGTTTTTCCCTAATTTAATTTTTTTTAATTTAAGTGTTAATTTTTTATTATTATTAAAACGACTGTAACTATCTATAAAACAATTTGTACACGCGATTTAATAACTTCTCATTAGCTCAATTTAAATTTGTAGCATCTATTTCTGGAAGAGATAGATGCTATTGCTACAATAAACGCGCCGAAGAATTCATTGTTCAACTTAAATTTGAATTGTCCCGCCCTACTCCTTTAGTACCCCTAGAAATAGTAGGTGGCGCTGAAATTCATTAGTTCTAAAGTACATGTGCGATTCCATTCTCCCCGTAGGGTATTATCTCTGGACACGACCAAAGAACTCATATACACCAAGATCCACATTCAGGGCAATTCTTGCTTTTTGTCGTTTCTCAACGAATATATCGAATTATAAGTTATAACTCAAAAATGTTTTTTGGTTAACTTGTTGCCCTATTATAATAGATATAGTAGAAGTATAGATGTAGCCCACACCAAAATTTGATATAAAAAAATTGTTCTCTTAATCACCCTGTATAATAATAATTTTGTGTAACATTTAACATATTTTTTTTTAATTAGATTCACCACCAAGAACCTATTTTTTAATACATACTTGAAACCTGTAACTGTAACCATACTGGTAACTTTTTTTCTGGTATTAATCAGAAATAAAAACAAAGAAAATGTTTGTTTAATTATAAACGATTCACAAAATCATCTGACAATTATTTGGTTGTATTTAATTTTGCTAGTAGTTAATTTTTTCTGATTGGTACTAGAAAAACACCATTTTTTCGCCAACTAATTTATTTAATATAGTATTATTCAATTATAATATTTATAATATTATAATTGAAATATAAATATTATAATATTTATTATATAAGTATTTTCAAATTAAAATTTATTATAATCTATAAAATATTTATATTTATAATATTTATTATATAAGTATTTTTAAATATAATAATTTTTCAATTCAATTATAATAATTTTAATTGAAAAACACTCTATTTATATTTGATTTTTGTAAAACTGTATTTTATAATTGAATTGAAAAATTGTTATATTTAAAAATACTTATTTGTAAATAATTTATTTGTAATGAATAAGGTTCATCATATTGTACATTTGTAAAATAAAAATGTTATAAATTTTATTAATTAGCATTTTACTTAACATTTTCAATCATTCCAGTTCGTCAGGGAACAATTTGAATTTCGCGCTTAGGTAATAAATCAACGCAAGCGCGCTTGTATCCAGTACCTTGTCACTGGTCTGTATCCCACATTAATTATCTCCTATTCCCTCGTCACAAAAATTGCTACAGCCAAGCATACGATGCGCTACATCTATACTTCTACTATATCTATTCCTATTATTTGTAATTCAAACAGTACCACTATTATATTTTTGTCAATCTTAATAAACAAGAAATAAAAATAAATGTAAGTTGGTGTAAAAATACCAAAATCTAGCTCCCGCTGCTTGACTGCCAGATCTTCGATCCTCGTCTCCGTCCCCTCCGTACGTCTCTCCAATATTACAGTGGATCGATATTGAAATATTCTCGTAGTAACCGGTTTTGAAAAAATATACATTTCTTTACATCAAAAACGCATTTTTGCAATAATACTGAAGCATGACATAATTCGTGTTAGTCGGGATTTCGGGAATCTAAACTCTGAGAAGACGCTGTTTTAAAGTCGAACCGTGCACTCGAAAGATATATGATATAAATAATATGCATATTATGTAGAATGATCTTTCGGATCTGAATATGAAGGGGGTTCGTTTGTCGAAGATTGCAAAAAGGCGCAAAAAAATATTTTTTATTTTTTTTTTATATTAAAAATTGAGAATTTTTTTGTTTACACCGCTATAACATAAGTAATTATTATCTCCATAAAATTATCAGAAAAATCAGTAGAAAGCTACATTCATTCCCATTCATACGATGTAAAATGAATGTTAAAAATCTTAATAATAATTGCTATAGGAATTGTTTAAACAAACCGTGCACAAAAACTCCATTATAAAATTCAGAGTTGAAAAATTTGAAAAAACTATTACAGATAGACGTATACTTATATGGTATAAAATGTGTAATAAATAATGAAAAAGTTTTTAGTTATAAAATTACATAAATTGATTCATTTGTATAAAAGATATGATTTAATAACACGCTTTGTTGTTTTCCGCTGGGCGCTGACGGTTTCAATGACGATGCAGTCAAATAATTATTTGGAAAAAAGCTACTGCAATAAATCCAAAAATTCCAAATCCAACTAATTTCGGATGGGACTTAAAAGACAATGTTTTATTACCAAAGTTAAAACTATAAATGTTCCTCCAAATATATCGTCCGAAAATATGCAAATGCCAATTTAAAAAATGTTCTAGAAATTGCAAATGTAACAAAGCTGTTGCAATGTATAATAGGATGCTCTTGTGATTGTCAATAATAATATGAATTCGTAAATAAATCATTTTTAAGTTTATGTATGTATTAAATTTAAAATTATTACATAAGGAGATAAAATTTAGTTATTCTTAAAATTAGTAATGTAATGTATTGTGCATTTTTGTAACGTCTAATGCGCGAGGGACCGCGCGAGCGCGTTATTAAAAAAATCATATCTTTTATACAAATGAATCAATTTATGTAACTTTTTTACTAAAAACTTTTTCATTTTCTATTACACGTTTTATACCATATAAGTATACATCTATCTGTAATAGTTTTTCAAATTTCTCAACTCTGAAGTTTATAATGCAGTTTTTGTGCACGGTTTGTTTAAACAATTTCTATAGCAATTATTATTAAGATTTTTAACATACATTTTACATCGTATGAATGTGGATGTATGTATGTAGCTTTCTACTGATTATAAAATAATTTTATGGAGATATTAATTACTTATGTTATAGCGGTGTAAACAATAAAAAATTTCTCAATTTTCCATATTATAAAAAAAATAAAAAAAAATTTTTTTCGCCTTTTTGCAATCTTAGACAAACGAGCCCCTTTCATTATCAGATCCGAAAGATCATTCCACATAATATGCATATTATTTATATCATATATCTTTCGAGTGCACGGTTTGACTTTAAAAAAGCGTCTTCTCAGAGTCTAGATTCCCGAAATCCCAACTAACACGAATTATGCATGCTTCAGTATTATTGCAAAAAAGCGTTTTTGATGTAAAGAAATATATATTTTCTCAAAACCGGTTACTACGAGAATATATCGATCCACTATTAATTGGTGAGACGTACGGCGGGGACGGAGACGAAGATCGAAGATCTGGCAGTCAAGCAGCGGGAGCTAGATTTTGGTAGTTTTACACCAACTTACATTTAATTTTATTTCTTGTTTATATATTATTATATATTTTATTAGGATTGACAAAAATACAATAATGGTACTGTATGAATCACAAATAATAGGGCAACAAGTTAATCAAAAAACATTTTTGAGTTATAACCTATAAATCGATATATTCGTTGAGAAATTAATACCTATTGTTTAATTAAAATAATAATATAATCAATTATTATGATTTTAATTTGCGTAAATCAAATTTTTCAGTATTACTATACTTTCTCTACGAAAAAATTTTCGTGTCTATTATTTTTGTATGATTTAACGTTACGCCACTGCCTAGAAGTATAAAAAAGTTGTGGCGGAAAAGACAATCACAAATTGATGATAATTTGATTGTAGCTAATGTCATGCTGGTCTAATGTAACAATCTTAATCTCACTTTTAAAATAATTTTATTTGCACACTACTAATATGACTTTTGTAGACTTCCCTGAAACAACTAATAATTCAGCCGACAAGAAAACCGAATCATCCTCACCCACTTCAAATCCTGTTCAAGGGAACGAATGGGGCTACGATCTCTACCCCGATCGCCGACGTCCGGCAAACACTTCCATGACAATCACTGACTTCCTGCAAGGCAAAGGAAAAGAAAACATGGATAAAATCAAATGCGAACGTAACGTTTACAAATGCATCAAAAGAAGTACGTTGGTGACACTCATGATAAACGCGTTAAGAAGCTCGGGTTGTGCCGTGGACATTCGTTGTCACATTTCGTGCGAAGAGTGCGCCCCGACCGTAAGTGGCGGTTACGATCCCATTATGAATCAAGTGGTCATTTGTCAGAATGTGGCGCGAAAAGAGGGTATTGTTCAAGGGGTGCTCACCCACGAAATGATTCACATGTTCGACTATTGTAATAATTTGGACTTTAAAAATATCGATCATTTAGCGTGCACGGAAATTCGAGCGGCCAATCTTGCTCATTGTACTTTTCTTTCGGCTTGGACTCAAGGGGATGCATCGCCGTTCAATATAAAACAAGCACATCAAGATCCGTTTTTGGAGTTAGAAATGTTAGTAAATTAGAAGCGATTGATGCAATTGAAAGGGTGTTTGAGAAATGTTATTCAGATTTAGAGCCGATTGGGCGAAGATTACGTAGGAATTCGAACGATATGTATAAAGCGCATGCTGAAGGATTTTACTACGGTTATGATTGATTGTAAAGTTTGATAGTTTTGGTAATTGTAGATTATTGTACATAAAATTAATTATTATTGAAATATAATTGTTATTTATCTAGCCCTCGTTTTGGACAAGATTTTTGCAATCTTAATGTGGTATGCTTGTTGTCTTATAAAAATCGAATAGAAAAATTACACTCATAATATACAGTAGATATTTAAAAAGTTTTATCCAAGTTTTTTTGACAAAAAAAGACAACGGCACGCGGTGTTCCCAAGCGGTCACCCATCCAAGTACTAACCGCGTCCGACATTGCTTACTTAGCTTCGTTGATCGGACGAGAAACTTTTTACTTTTTAAGACGTTTATTTATTTCAATAGACATTTTGTGTACAAAATATGTTTTTGTTACACATGTAACCTTACATACTAACACTTAATAGTTATTTATACAACAAGTAGCAAAATGTAAGTTATTTTTTCACGAGACGTAAATTTGTCCAACGAGGGGTCAGCCGAGTTGGACAATACGAGAAGTAAAAAAATAATTGATTTTGCTCGTGTTGTATACACTATTTTTTGCAATTTTTAATTAAAATATTAAATATTAGTTAATAATCAGATGACAATCGGTTGCTTGATTCAAGCTTAATTTGTTATTAATTAGAGCAAGCATTGATAAAACAATTGAAATCGCCCCTAGGAACGAAAAATCAAACAGCTTCCTTCACATAATTCAAATCGAACAGAAGTGTTTGCTAACTCAAATTTAATGGAAATGTTGCTTATATGTTTCTGTTTAGTTAAATATTCTTACTAATTGTACAATTAATATTGTTAATAAATAAAACATTGCGGTTTTATAACTTTTTGCCACGTTTTTAGCAATTTTTAAAATAATGAAAAAAAGTAAAAAGAGTGAAAAAAAGTAGAAAAAGAGTGAAAAAAAGTCTTTTTTTCACGCTTTTTTTAGAACAATAAAAAAAAGAAGGCTGTTTCAACATCAAAAATGGCAACTAAAAAGATGTCATTTTAATCGCAAATTGCAAAAATATTATTACATGACCAAGCACCTAGCACATTGCTTTATCTTGGTGAACAAATTGAATTATTGACATATAGTCTATCCAAAGATAGAAGATCGTTACGTCATGAATGTGAAATAATGACGTACTTAATACCAACCTAAAATTTTAAAAAAAAAACTAACATAATCAAAATGAATTTAAGCATAAATTCTTCATTTAGTACTAATATTAACATTGCTATAAGAATAAAGTCATTATATGAGGTATTAAGCGAGAAAATGCGTTAGAAAGTTTTTTTTTTAGGGATTATAGTGGCTTAGGTTGCACCTGGCTAATGAAGGGTTTACCCCCAAAAATTTCACAATTTCACAAATAATCGATTGTGTATTGCTGGCAATCTAGATCGATTGTCAGTTACACTGCTTAAATCATAGCATAAAGTCAGGTTAAGTTTTGTGACTATTGCTATTCTTGTGCTAAGTTTTGTGAGTATTAAGTGACTGTTTTGTCGATAATCGATTCATATAGTCATATCGCTTTGTAATAAAAGTAAGTAATAATTTGGCAACATTCAATACAAATTGCACATTGAAAAATATTGATGTAAATAGACCTTAAGCCTACGTCATATAGCATTAATGACGTAACGATCTTCTAACTTTGGATAGACCGTAGGTGCCAATTTTAATCCTCCATTGATGCATGCAGGTAGGCCTGCATGCATTCATGGTTTACAAAAGATTATTGCTAATATTAGTACGAAATGTATTGTTAGGTTCCAGGAAAATGAAAAAGTAAAAACCTGGTCAAGGAAAAAGTATTGATGCATCCACTGTTAATGGATTTGAGGGTGTAGGAGGGCAGTGCAAATCAGGTGGAGCATTGGTAATAATATAGTCTAATTCACCAATATACTCCATTGCGTCATTGACGAAACCATCTGAATCAAACCGGTACTAAAATAGTTGCCATGGGCGGTTCGTTTTTTAGGGGTCTCACTTGTATTGTGAGTTGCCTAATATCAGGCGTTATTACAATGTCTTATGTTGCCAAATGCTTCAACAAATGAGGCATTTTGGATATTTAACTAATAACAATTGGTATTATTATTAGTTATTTTCATCATTAATGTCGTCATCAAAGAAAACTTCATCATCAGAACTGTCGTCTTCGAGATTGATGTCACGTGCCTTCCTAATAATTAAAACACAATTAAATTGTTTATTAAAATTAATTATTTAGTAAACAAACCTTTTTGATACAAGTCGTATATAACATTTCTCGTTTCTATCTTAAGATGTTGCGGTAAATCGGAGGTTTTCGGTTTTGATCGTGGCTTGTAAGGATTTTTCTTACTAATTTTGCCCGAACTAGATGAGGCCTCATCTGCTGCTTCAGTTGATTCAGCCTCGTCTGCTTCCTTGGCTTTTTTAGCATATACACTAACAGTTTTCACTGAAATGCCTAAGCCATTTGCCACTCGCTGGAACCAAAAAGTATAAATTATAGTCAACAAAGTTTTTTTTAGAGACATTAAAAGCAACTTACCTCTTGGACACAGTTCAGATTAAGAAGAGGACCCCATAAAATCACTTATAAACACAAGAACGAAGCAAAAACAAATAAACGAAAACTTTAAAACTTATAAAAACCCAGAGAGACGCTGATGGTTTTTAGGTTAAAGTCGTTGTGAAACATAGTTCCGCACATTATTTACATCCTTGTCTAGCACACGTTAAAAGAGCACACGTCGGCATAAAATACGTCATAACTAGAAAAGCGACTGCAGCGCCTTACTAACGCATCGGTCTTTAGAAAGAGAGAATTATGTAAGTGAAATGTGAAAGAAGACAGCGACAAATAGTCATGTGTGTTCATCAATGACGCAATGGAGTATATTGGTGAATTAGACTATACCCGAAGTAATACATTGGTAATAGTCCCCGAAGAGCGTTGCCGAATTTTTATTGGCGCTGTTGTGTGCGCATCTAAGTGTTTTGGATGGGTCGCAAAGGTCGAGTTTTGCTCGTGTGAGAGCGCTGTCGTTCGAACGGACTTGAAGAGTCCATATATTGTGCAGGTGGTACGTACGTCGAGCATACGTACAGCAAGCTGCAAATTATATTGTGTTAAAATACCGGTGGCGCCATCTTGAAGAGCGTAGCGTAAGTGGATTTGAATTTAAAGCAGATTACTTTGGGATTCTTTGGCAAAAGAAATGGCTTTTCAGAGTGAAAAGTGAAATGTCAAATTAAAATTGGGTTAGGGGGTTTGTTTATGTTGGAGGTGATTAATTTAATTATTTTATGTCGGAATAAAACATTGGGGAGGAATTATTTATTGCGAGGGATAGCAGGTAAGTAAGTTTTTTGTTTATTGTATTTACATTAGATTTTGCAGGTTAATGATTGTTTGTTTACAAATAATCGAACGATTTGGCCATTCAGACATGAGATGGTTTTACAAGTAGATTGGTGCGATAGCGTTTGGTGCGACTCAGGTTTTCCACTGAGGATGATTGGTGGTGGTGATTTAGGCTTCGACATTTTCTCTGCAGATGGTTTTGGTCGCGTAATCCGCGGAGAAGTCACAGTGGTGTGTTCATCTATATCGGAATCGCCACTAATCGAATCAAATCGGTTTTTTATCGGGATTTGGTTGCTAGTCGATGGTCTGAGTTTTAAAAGCTTTGCAGGTTTCCGAAGGTGGGTGAACCCTTCAGCGTCGACAGATGGTGGCGACTGTAATATATATATAGGCAGGTTGTACGTATTAACTCTACAAGTGTACAGCAAAGACTGCCTCGTTTATTGTCATCAGGAGGGAGTACAGTGTCTACATGGTGGCAAAGAACTCATATACACCAAGAAGCGCATACGCACTAAAAATCCTTTGATCTCAGCGTGCGCCGACTTTGGGTAACAAGACCCTGGTGTGTTACCCACTCACGAGATGGCTCTGTTAAAACTATTTATTAAGCAAAACAATATGCAACCTGATATACATTAAACTTGCGCGGGCTGTCGATGTTTCGAAATTCTATGCACAACCTCAGGTCCTCAACCCATCAATATACAATTTTACTCTTTTTTTATAATGGAAAATATAGACCAATTTTTGTATACATTGAAGAAAATGGTGGTGATAGTGTAATCTCTTAAAAATATGCCCTTGTGGCATGTTTGCTCCATCAATTAATTGTTCAAAAATTGACGGTGTTGTACTTATTTTTATATGACCACATTACCCACCATTTCCAACAGTTATTTTAGTAATATTTACATAAAGACTGATTAAAAATGATTGAAGATCCTTACTATACACCCCAACCCCCCTAATATATTTTTTGACTCTTATAGATCGGATTTTATTCATATTTGATTACTACGTATTGATTTCTATTTAAAGTCGCTTAAAAATCGATTCTGTGGGCCTTTCAAAACAAAAAGATGAAATTTTCAGAAATAAAAGTTTATGTCCTAAATATAGTAAATCTCAATTAGTCAAGGAATCGTCCTGTGCAAAAAGGCACTAATTAAAAATTTCGATTTTTTTGTACGAGGTAACAGGTCAATGGCCATACTATTTTTTTGATCAACTTTCATAATTGCATCTGTGACAATTTAACCACAAAAAATTAAGCGTTTTTCAAAAAGTGTTGCAGTCCCTATCTTCATCACAACTTAAAACGCCAATATCTCCGTTCGAACACACGTAAAATTCATAAAAAAATTTGTCGTTTCTCAACGAATATATCGATTTATAGGTTATAACTCAAAAATGTTTTTTGGTTAACTTGTTGCCCTATTATTTGTGATTCATACAGTACCATTATTATATTTTTGTCAATCCTAATAAAATATATAATAATATATAAACAAGAAATAAAAATAAATGTAAGTTGGTGTAAAAATACCAAAATCTATAGCTCCCGCTGCTTGACTGCCAGATCTTCGATCCTCGTCTCCGTCCCCGACGTACGTCTCACCGATATAACAGTGGATCGATATTGCAATATTCTCGTAGTAACCGGTTTTGAGAAAATATATATTTTTGCAATTTTCGATCAAAATGACATCTTTTTAGTTGCCATTTTTGATGTTGAAACCATAGATGTACTAAAATAGATAGGCAATTTAATGTATTTGACAGTTAGGAGTTACGCATACCCATGCCACCGAGCGCTGATCAGTGAACGTCAAACCGGCGGGAAATTCAAATGTTGTAATTTCTAATAGTTTTTTATATTTAAATTAAACGCAAAATTATTTTCATGCAAATAAATTTATTAAACACGTTATTATATCACGTTAATACAAAGTCTCTTAAAGTTAACATAAAGTCTCAAGTAATACATTATAACAAGTAACTACAATATTACAAGTTATCATTGCTTTGTTTTTCATCAAATTTTTGCACAAACAAAATATAATTACTATCAGTTTTATACTCTTGGTCAATTTTGAACAATCAAATTAATTTCTAAGTAAAATTATTAAATTAAATCCAATAAAATAATTAGAATAAAAACATAAAAAATTAAACAAATTAAACAACAAACAAATAAAACTTCTAATAAAAACCAAAATCTTCCGGAGAATCAGAAGGCAGAGTACCCAAGACAGAAGCTGCGTTTATACCTCTTTGAATGTAAAATAATTACTGTGTGTGATAACAAGGTGATTGAGCCAATTTCCATACGCACGAGCGTATAGAAAGCGTCGTCCACATACGTGCGCAAAGCGGCCGACGTCTCATAAAACGGACAACCAAATTGTCTCGCCAACGTTTTACCTTCTTCAGTTGTCACTTTTCGCTGCATTTGCAAGTGGAATTTGTTGCCGACGATCACTAGTGGCGTATCTTCAGAAACGCGTACTTTTTGAATCAGTTTCGAGTATTCTAATGCTTCTTGGAAACTGTGCCGGTCAGTTACGCTGTAGCAAATAAGGAAACCTTTGCGGCATCGCATGTATTGGTCAGCATCGCCGTGAATTCAACTTGTCCTGCCGTGTCTAGTATGTCAAGTAATTAACTATCGCTCATTTTGGTTACTAAATTTAATAAATAATAGGGAGATTATAACACGAAGTTATTATGGCAGTTGACAGAACAAAAAGAAAATGGTATCGCTACTTTTTCGAATCGAAAAAATCGCGATACTAGCGCCCCGTTTCATGGGTATGAACTAAACACATAAAATAAATACATTTTGGCAAAAGTGGGAGAATTCCCACCCCCTGGTTGAAACGGCCTTCTTTTTTTTATTGTTCTAAAAAAAGCGTGAAAAAAACTTTTTTTCACTCTTTTTCTACTTTTTTTCACTCCTTTTACTTTTTTTCATTATTTTAAAAATTGCTAAAAACGTGGCAAAAAGTTATAAAACCGCAATGTTTTATTTATTAACAATATTAATTGTACAATTAGTAAGAATATTTAACTAAACAGAAACATATAAGCAACATTTCCATTAAATTTGAGTTAGCAAACACTTCTATTCGATTTGAATTATGTGAAGGAAGCTGTTTGATTTTTCGTTCCTAGGGGCGATTTCAATTGTTTTATCAATGCTTGCTCTAATTAATAACAAATTAAGCTTGAATCAAGCAACCGATTGTCATCTGATTATTAACTAATATTTAATATTTTTTATTTTAATTAAAAATTGCAAAAAATAGTGTATACAACACGAGCAAAATTAGTTATTTTTTCACTTCTCGTATTGTCCAACTCGGCTGACGCCTCGTTGGACAAATTTACGACTCGTGAAAAAATAACTTACATTTTGCTACTTGTTGTATAAATAACTATTCTTTACATCAAAAACCCTTTTTTGCAATACTACTGAAGCATGACATAATTCGTGTTAGTCGGGATTTCGGGAATCTAGACTCTGAGAAGACGCTTTTTTAAAGTCGAACCGTGCACTCGAAAGATATATGATATAAATAATATGCATATTATGTGGATTGATCTTTCGGATCTGAATATGAAGGGGGTTCGTTTGTCTAAGATTGCAAAAAGGTGCAAAAAAATATTTTTTTTCTAATTTTGGCATGTAAAATGTGACTTTTCAAAATCGATTGTAGTTGGCAAACGGCACATTTTACGCAACTGGTGATGTAATGAAAAATATTTCACAACTGGTGATGAAAAGTTCCGAATAAAGCCTACTTGTTTTGATAAAATTCACTAAATTATTAATATCATAAGTTTAAAAAACTCTTTTTTGAGAAGGTTCTTGTAAAAATTAGAAAAAATCTTGTATGCAACATGTTAGGAAATGCTATTTTGTGTAACTCGCGTTATTTTGCAGAACTCGCTGCGCTCGTCCCGCAGAAATCCGCTCGTTACACAAAAAAATGCATTTCCTAACTGGTTGCATAAATAGCTATTTTTTTTATATTTTGAAAATTGAGAATTTTTTTGTTTACACCGCGATAACATAAGTAATTATATTATCTCCATAAAATTATTTTTAAATCAGTAAAAAGCTACATTCATCCCCATTCATACGATGTAAAATGAATGTTAAAAATCTTAATAATAATTGCTATAGAAATTGTTTAAACAAACCGTGCACAAAAACTCCATTATAAAGTTCAGAGTTGAGAAATTTGAAAAAACTATTACAGATTCACGTATACACGTATACTTATATGGTATAAAATGTGTAATAAAGAATGAAGAAGTTTTTAGTTATAAAGTTACATAAATTGAATCATTTGTATAAAAGATATGATTTTTTTAATAACGCGCTCGCGCGCATTAGACGTTACAAAAATGCACAATACATTACATTACTAATTTTAAGAATAACTGAAGTTTATCTCCTTATGTAATAATTTTAAATTTAATACGTACATAAACTTAAAAATGATTTATTTACGAATTCATATTATTATTGACAATCACAAGAGCATCCTATTATACATTGCAACAGCTTTGTTACATTTGCAATTTCTAGAACATTTTTTAAATTGGCATTTGCATATTTTCGGACGATATATTTGGACGAACATTTATAGTTTTAACTTTGGTAAAAAAACATTGTCTTTTAAGTCCCATCCGAAATTAGTTGGATTTGGAATTTTTGGATTTATTGCAGTATTGCAGTAGCTTTTTTCCAAATAATTATTTGACTGCATCGTCATTGAAACCGTCAGCGCCCAGCGGAAAACAACACAGCGTGTTATTAAATCATATCTTTTATACAAATGAATTAATTTGTGTAACTTTATAACTTTTATGTAGCTTTCTACTGATTTAAAAATAATTTTATGGAGATAATAATTACTTATGTTATAGCGGTGTAAACAAAAAAATTCTCAATTTTCAATATAAAAAAAAAATAAAAAATATTTTTTTGCGCCTTTTTGCAATCTTAGACAAACGAACCCCCTTCATATTCAGATCCGAAAGATCAATCCACATAATATGCATATTATTTATATCATATATCTTTCGAGTGCACGGTTCGACTTTAAAACAGCGTCTTCTCAGAGTTTAGATTTCCGAAATCCCGACTAACACGAATTATGTCATGCTTCAGTATTATTGCAAAAATGCGTTTTTGATGTAAAGAAATGTATATTTTCTCAAAACCGGTTACTACGAGAATATTTCAATATCGATCCACTGTAATATTAGAGAGACGTACGGCGGGGAGGGAGACGAGGATCGAAGATCTGGCAGTCAAGCAGCGGGAGCTAGACTTTGGTATTTTTACACCAACTTACATTTATTTTTATTTCTTGTTTATTAGGATTGACAAAAATATAATAGTGGTACTGTATGAATCACAAATAATAGGGCAACAAGTTAACCAAAAAACAGTTTTGAGTTATAACCTATAATTCGATATATTCGTTGAGAAACGACAAAAAGCAAGAAAATTTGATGAATTTTATGTGTGTTCGAACGGAGATATTGACGTTTTAAGTTGTGATGAAGATAGGCCTGCCATACTTTTTGAAAATCGCTTAATTTTTTATGGCTAAATGGTCACAGATGCAATTATGAAAGTTGATCAAAAAAATAGTATGGCCATTGACCTGTTACCTCATACAAAAAAATTGAAATTTTTAATTAGTGCCTTTTTGCACAGGACGATTGCTTGACTAATTGAGATTTACTATATTTACGACATAAACTTTCATTTCTGAAAATTTCAGCTTTTTGTTTTAAATGGTCCACAGGGTGACACATTTAGGCGATACTGAATAATACTACGACATAAAACATAAAAAAAAATGATTTATAAGTGTCCTGTTATTTTTAAACTTACTGTTAAAAATAATAGGTCAGTATCACATTTATTTTTAATATTTTATTTATACTTATTATATTTATTTAAATAAACATATTTATATGTAATTTATATTTGTTTTTTGTTATTAAAATGTTTTTTCACAAAAACAGTTTTCAGATTTGTTTTGTTTAAAAAGGCTGAGCTTGTCTTTTCTAATTAAAACAAATTCGAAAGTTGTATGAATTTGCAGTACTTAACAAGAATTAATATCGTAAATTTACCGCGCATTATATTCCTCTTTGTACTAAAATACAAAATAGTGGTAGATACTTAAATTATGTTGCCGATCGACTATTCTAGCGCCATCTAATGAATCTGTCGTGCACTAGAATGCACTAGGAAAACCCAGCACGCTCGAATTGCCCTGAATGTGGTTCTTGGTGTATATGAGTTCTTTGATGGTGGGATCTGTGTGGGTAGGCAACCACCAATACATGTCTATAATATACTATGTTACATCTTCCTTTTTATCATGGTATAAGAACATAGGGTAGAGCCACGCGCATATTAGCCGAAGTAGAAAGTGACTAGGTAGCCGACCGTAGTCGAACCTTAGTCGAACTAAATGACAACATGCCCGCGAAATTTTAAATAAATATCGGTATATTATAGTTTTCTTTAACTATATATGCGAACAAGTGTGCAATTTTTTTGCGGTGCTCCTAACCTCTGCAGTAGTGTTATTGGCTTTGAAAAATGTCACAATGCGTCGACTTTGTCAGGAATTGGTCTACTTCCTGATTTGTCAATTAAATATCCTAGGTATTGAATCTCAGTCTTGGCAAATTGACATTTAGACACGTTAATTGTGATGTTGAATTTTCGAAGCCGTTCGAATACCAGCCGTAAGTGTTCCAAATGTTCAGTTACATTGGCAGACGCGATTAGAATGTCGTCAATGTAACAATAACAAAAGTGTAAACCTCTAAGTGCTGAGTCCATAAATCTTTTAAACGACTGAGCCGCGTTACACCAACCGAAGGTCATCACATTGAACTCAAATAGACCGAACAGCGTGATTACGGCGGTTTTGGGTCTGTCTTCTGGCGCAACGGGTATTTGATGGTAAGCTCTTGTTAGATCCAGCGCTGTAAAAATGGTGCATCAATCGTTGAGATAGTGTCATAGCTAGTTTGAATGACGTTAGTAGGAACTGCGATCTTCGTGCGGCCATCTATTAATTTCTTATTTTTCAAATCCACCAATAGAGCGTGGTGTCTCAGAAAATCGGCACCTAAAATTGCTCGCGTCTGCGACCGTAAAAACCCAACTAAAAGACCGCTTTAAACTAAAATCTACGTTTAGAAGCTTCTCACCATACGTGTTGATGGGTGTACCGTTTGCTGCATATAGCTTGAAGGTCGTCGGTGTATGGGTCCAGGTTGATTTGGGTCTAGGTATCACGGAAATATCTGCGCCTGTGTCGACTAAAAAGGTAGTGCCCGTTCTTCTCTTATGGTTAGGCGATTTTGTATGTTGACATTTTTGTCGTCGTTACTCGCCTGATACGACGACAAAACTAGTTTTCCATCTTGTTCTGTCGCGTGTCCTAGGACGGTACGAATTTCGCACGGCGTTGTCATCGAATGCTTTGTTGAAACGTGTGTTGAGCGCCTCGACTTGTTGTGCGATTTCCGTGACCGATGTTTGCAATAGAACTTCGTTTGCACTTGTTGTTGTTGCGTACAGCTGATTCTGAGTCGATTGTTGCGCTTCCATGACTCTGTCCGCTATTTGCACTAAGCTGTTTAAGTCTTGCTGTGAGTTGGCTGTTAAAATGTCTCTGAACCTTTCTGGAATCTGATCCACAAACACAGATTTTAGTACAGCGTCGGAACATTGATTTGCGGCTAGGTTTCGCAGATGCTGTAGAAAATGGGATGGTTTCTGGTCGGGGAGCATTTGGCTTCTTAGTACGCGTCGTAATCGGTTTTCCTGTGTTTCCACAAAAAACAAAAGGATACGTTGCTTCACACTTTCGTACTTACCTGTAGTCGGAGGATTTCGTAGGATGTCGGTGACGTAGGGGAGAACATCTGTGCTGAGATTCGTAATCAGGTACTGGTATTTTGTTTCATCTCTTGTAATTTGGGCTACACCGAATGCTGCTTCGACTTGTAAAAACCAAACGTCCGGTTCTTCTCTCCAGAATGGTGGTAGTTTCGCGATTCTCGATGCGTGTATTTCGTCTACTTGGGTAGTGGCATCGTGAAAATGTTCGTCATCATCGTCTTCTGGTCGTCTCATTGTAACTTGTTTTCTGCTCGCGTTTAAGTCGTCGGGGTCACCAGTGTGGGTGTACGAGTAAGCCGGTTTGCCACACAACAGTTTGCCACTCACGCCGTCAGCTACGTAGCGCGTATCAAATAACGACAACGAACTTGTTTCGATACAAAAATGCAATTTTATTATCAACAAACAAAGTAATACGAAAAGTAACAGTAATTATTGTTAAAAACACGCGTCTGTCTTCTCGGTCGGTAAAGATGTATATCTGTTTTTCTTTTTGCAGTTGACCGTGTATTCTCGTTACTCTCGTATGATACTCGTTTGAGATGGGTGACGAAGCTGACGTGCTCGCCACTACTCAGGAACTTAATAAGTTAAAAAAGCCGGAATTAATATCTTTAATTGTCTACAATGAATTACCAGTGTGTTTTAAAGACAATAAAGTACTGAACAAAATTGTGAAAAAGTGCAGTGCGACTGAAAATGACATATTCGTTGACGCTGACTCTGAAACCATGTGCATTACTTGTAATACCCTTTTGGCAAAAAACAAGTATTTGGAGAAAGAAGCTGCGATTCTAAACAAGCTATTGGTGCATCTTGAACAACGCATACTTGATCAAGAATTGATAATTAAATACCTTAACAAGGATATTGAAAATTTAAAGGTATGCAATAAAGATTCTTATCTTAAATCTGTAGACAAATCCAATGTTAAAAACAACAATCACTACGTGACCTCTAATTCGGCTCCCAGAAAAACCGACAAAGTAGCGACACCAGGTGTAAAGGATGGTAGCAGCAAAAATTCTGAAGATGCTCCTAAAGATAACGACTCTTTGCTATATAGTGGTAAACTGAAGTCAATTACTGCCAAACAAATTCTATCTACAAGTACAAATTCGAGTGCTAGTGCATCTAAAAATAAAGTTAAAAGAGTCGCTTCGAAGCCTAAAGCAATGATTGGGAGCTGCAGCCGTGAAGGTATTCAACAGCTTAAAGGACTACCGAAAATGGGCCATCTACATATTTATAGACTGCAACCGAGTACTACAAAAGAGGATCTACTTCAACATTTAGCGGTGTCTCTTCCGAGTGTAAAGTTTGAGTGTGTGCCTTTGACAGTCAACGCCACCTATACTTCGTTTAGAGTGTCTTATCCATTTAGTGATCATGATCTAGTCTTCAAGCCTGAGCCATGGCCTGAAAATTCAGCAATTAAGCGCTATTTTTTTCAGTACAAGAAAGGCTCAAAAGAAGTTCACTAGTAACAGTAAACAGTAATCAGACTAACATTTCGGGCTGTACTGACACTGTAAGTTGCAATTTGAATTTTTTTGACAAAAAACCTGCTAGTTTTACTTTGTTTCATTGCAATATTTGAAGCATCAGAAATAAAATTAACGAACTGGATTCGTACTTGAAATGTTTGAACAAGAATTTCAGTGTGTTAATTTTTTCCGAAACGTGGTTATCGCACCTTGAGGTCGAACTATTCAGCATCGATAAGTATAAAGTTGCTGCAAGTTTTTCGCGTAAATTGTTTATACACGGTGGAGTCATGATCCTATTGCGTTCTGAATTACCATTTAAAGTTTTGACTAATGTTAATGAATTATCTGTTGAAAAGGATTGTGAGTTTGCCAGCGTTTTGATAACTAACGTTAAAATAGCTATTTTATCAGTCTACCGATCACCTATGGGCGATTTCCATACTTTTCTAAATTTATTAGATAATGCATTGCTTATTTTATCTGCTTTTGATATAGTTATTGTGGCAGGCGATTTTAACGTGAAGTTTGGCTCTGGAAACTCACAGGACAGCAACTTGTGTGATTTGTTCGCTAGCTATGGCTTATATCGAACTATTCAAGATTGTACAAGAGGCGCAAATTGTCTTGATAACATTTTTTGTAATAGGTTAGTAGATGTCGCGTACACTTCAGACACTGGCCTCTCAGATCATGTGGCTCAAATCATTGACCTACCTATAAATGATCAAATATCTGTTTCCTATATAAACAAAGTCTCTCGACCTATCACCATGATAGGTAAATCTAAACTTTTTAATATTTTAGATATCTCCAATTGGACGTTCATTGACGACCCTATCATAGATTTTAACACTAAATTCGATACTTTCCTTGCTTTATTTTTATCAGCGTTCAACTCAGCTTTTCCAATTAAGCGTACCAGAACCAAAGCTTCATGTGAGTTTGAGATTAACTGGTTCTCAAATGATCTAAAAACAATGCGACAAGATCTGTCGATAATGAATGACATTTTTCACTGCACTGGAGATAACGAAATAAAACCCATTATTCGCTCCTACAGGAATAAATATCGGGCTGCTATAAAAAATGCTAAAATCATTGCTAACAATCGTTATATCTCGCAATCACAAAATCCGAATAAAGCTATGTGGCAACTTATAAACTCTAAACGTAACAAGAAAACTGTCAATAAAGAAATTTCTAACAATACTGCAGAGTATTTCAATGAATTTTTCAGTAATATTGCCAATAAAATTAGTGAGGAACTAAAAATCGGTCAAGATGATCCTTTAGACTTATTGAGCAAGCTACATAGACCCAGTTGCCACTTTCAGTTGATTGACAATGTAACGCACTCTGAGGTTCGATCAATAATTTTTTCGCTAAATAACAGCAACTGTAAAGATGCATATGGTCTCTGTAGTAAGATCATTAAGGATATGTCATCTGTATTAATTTCTCCACTAACAAAATTAATAAATTTAAGTTTTAGATCGGGTATTTTTCCAGATGGGTTGAAGGTAGCTTGTGTGATTCCACTGTTCAAAAAAGGAAATATTGACGATGCTTCAAATTATCGACCAATATCTATCCTGCCTATATTCTCGAAAATTTTTGAGAAATGCTTAAAACAGAGAATTACAACCTATTTTGAATCAAACAATATTTTTTCAAACTGTCAATACGGTTTCCGAAATGGGCGGTCTACGACCGATGCAATTGGTGTTTTTGTTGACAGAACACTGAATTGCTTTGAAAATGGAGAATTCTCTAACTCAGTGTTCTTTGATTTAAGCAAGGCATTTGATTGTGTCAGTCGTGATATTCTAATAAAAAAATTATATCACTATAATTTTAGTGAAAATTCCATTTCTATGGTAAATTCATATCTCCTAAACCGCAGTCAGTATGTAAGTTATAACGCTGGATTTTCCACAAAGAAGACGGGACGGGATTTTCTACAAAGAAGCTACCGGGAAAATTGTAAACCATTGTTTATTCAACTACAGATACTTACCGTTCCATGTCTATTTATCCTAGAATGCCTCTTGTTTGTGCATAAACATAAAAATGATTTGATTAGTCATCGCATGATTCATAAGCATGATACCCGATTTAAGGACAGTATTTATACTGAGCATCATCGTTTAACTAAATGTCAAAACGGCCCAAAATACTGGGCTATCAAATTTTATAATAGTTTACCGGCTCATATTCGTCCATTACAATATCTTCCCTATAAACAGATACTGAAAAAACTACTATTAAACAACGCTTTTTATTCATTTGAAGAATTTTTATTATTTAATATTCCTGTAAACTAGTTTGAATATTTTTATGTTATTTATTTCATCATATTGTATTTTTGTGTTATTTATTTTGTCATTATGTTTTGTTCAATGCTTAATCTAATTTTGATAAACTGTATTATTTACTTCTACCTATATGACCTGTGTAATTACATATCTGTATTCTTAGCACCAATAAAATATCTATCTATCTATCTATCTATCTATCTATCTATCTATCTATCTATCTATCTATCTATCTATCTATCTATCTATCTATCTATCTATCTATCTATCTATCTATTATTGGTTGCCTATACTTGGTTGGTTTTGGTGCATTGCCATACATATAAACGACCTAGCGACATCTTACAAACAAAAGTTAAACTAATGTCATTTCAACACTCCCACTCATTATTTAATTTCTTCGATTCCAAGGCTATTAGTATTCCGTTGAAAATCGCACAACTATTTAAGCAACCAATAGAATGGCCGCATTTAAGCTTGTTGCTATAGTTACAATTGATCAACATCAATATTTTTTGGAAATATTTTGAAAATATTTAAAATATTTCTGATGTCACAATGAAAGGTGTTGTCAAAATTAATTTATTGGAAAAATTGGTAACATTAAATGAATCCAACAAATATATCAGAAAAACTAATTAAAATTAAAAACACAGTGATGTAAGTAGTTTGTTGTTGGTTTCCAACGGAAGCAGAAGTGGAAGTCGAGTAAGATAGATGAAAAACTAAGATAGATGTAGAATGGAAATATCTAGTAGTAAAATGTCATTATAATTTATTAAATATTTTATAAAATATAACATCAATTAAGAGTTGTGCGATTTTCTTACCGAATACCATTCGTACAAAAATTAATTCCGAAATTTTTTTATCGCTTACACTCATGCATTAGTTAGCGTGAGGAAATCTGCCCTCGTCTGCGACTCGGGCAGATTTCCACGCCAACTAATGCAATCGTGAGCTTAAAAAAATTTTCTGGAAATAATTTGTGCACTTATGGTATTACATGTGAAAATTTCCCTATTGGAGCGGTTTTGTGAATATGTCCGCTAATTGCTCTTCACTTTGTACATATTCAATTGAAATAATGTGAGATTCGTAGAGCTCTCGAATGATGTTTGTGCGGTGATGCAATTCAGGATTTGTGATTAAGTGGGGCGGTCGGAAAGCAACGCTAACTGGATGTCGCCACATTACAATTTTATTTCATACTTTTTAGCTAAAACACGTAAAAAGTTATGAATTACAATATATTTTTCAAAAAACAATTAACAACCCAAGCTCATGTATTATTATGTTTATCTAATTGTGCCTTGGTTAATTATTTATTAAATTTTGAAGTTTAAAATTTTTTCTATTTATTTTTCACAACTCGTGTTAACAGAAGCCCAAACAAGTATGTCAAAATCTATCTCTAAAAGTTCAAAGCATATTTTGCGGTAATTTGACTAAAAAGTATGAATCAAATGTGAAATGGTGCAAACTGTAAAAATTTTAAATGACATTTAGTGCCATGTTAAATGCCATTTAGTTCGGTAAGCTAATCACAGATGGCTCCTAATCAATATAATACCGTACAATATTGTGTTTGTGCACCTAGGCACACTGAGTGACGAGTGTAACTCTATCCTTTTTCGATTAGGTATAAAACAAAAAATAGAGATGTACTATTATTATGCAGAAGCATATATGTATTTTTTGTTGCGATTGTAATATGCTGAAAATATTAGAAGGCAGATTTCTTTGGGTTAATTAATTTTCCTCAACAGAAACCGCTTTTATAAAAATAAATGTGTACACAGCGCATTCTAGAAGAAATCGTTTGAAGTAGCCCCGGACAACCATCTTCTTTACCCACTTGTTCTAAATGGGCGTGACCCAACGCTCGTCTTAACCTGATCGCACTTTGATTATCTATCAATATTGGTGTTGCATTTCTTTGCTCAAAACCAATGTCCTTTAGCAGTTGACGTAACCATACCGCCTCCTTTGCACCTTCACATGCAGCCATATATTCTGCTTCGGTGGTTGATAATGCAACCGTCTTTTGTCGCATGCTCCGTCATGTGATTATGCTATTAGCAATCATAAAAGCATACCCAGTTGTAGATCGACGACTTCCGATGTCTTTAGCAAAATTCGCATCGGTGTAGCCGGTCAAATTGAGTTCATTGTCTTTCACTCTGCTATACAGAATACCATAGTTCACAGTTTTCATCAAATAGCGTATTATGCGTTTCACGGCCGTAATATGCTCAGATGACGGATTGTCAAGAAAACGACTGACTTCTCCCACTGCATACAAAATATCGGGTCGCGACACTGTTGCTGCATACATTAATGACCCCACTGCTTGTCTGTATGGAAAAATTTTGTTTACTTCATCAGTCCTTACCAATGTAACATTCGGATCGGCTGGTGTTGATATTGGTTTAGCTTCAACCATGTTGAATTTTTCGATGATTTTCTTGATGTACGCTGATTGTGTAATTGCGATCGTTTTCTTTGACCGATCTCTCTGAATTTCCACCCAACATAAAAGTCACCAAGTCCATACGTCAGCTCAAAACTATCATCAAGTTTTCGTTTCAAAAAGTTCAGTGTGGTCTTTGTGTTGGACAGAATCATTCCATCATCAACGTATAAAAGTAGAATTACTTTATTATCATCTAGATACCCGGAGAATACGCAATTATCCGCTTTTGATTGCTGCAGATTGCATTCACTCAGGAAATTTGAGAATTTCATGTTCCACGCTCTAGATGCTTGTTTGAGACCATATAAGCTTTTTCGTAGCCGACACACTTTACCATCATTAGCACCTTTCATTACTTTGGGTATTGCCATATAAATTTCCTCGTGAAGATCGCCATCAAATTGCAATATTTCTAAATCTTCAGCCGCAGCCAGTGCTAATGTGCTAACCACTGGTGAAAAGGTCTCACCATAATCGATGCCTGCGTGTTGAGAGTATCCCTTTGCCACGAGTCTCGCTTTGTATCTTCGATTATTGTCGTCTGGGCGCGTTTTCAATTTGAATACCCATTTACATCCAATGATGTTGCGTCCTGTTGGTTGGTCAACCAAACACCAAGTATTATTTCATCTACTACTATATCATCTACTGCAGCTAACCAATCACTGGCTTCATTTGATTTAACTGCATCGGCGTATGTTAATGGTTCGTTGATTATCGCTGAATATCCCGTCTCGTCAGCGTATTTCTTCGGCAAAGCAATTCTTGCTCGCAAATTATACTTTGTTTTCGACTGTCTATTGTTTTGATCTTGGTCAAGAATCAAATCATCTGGTTCGTCTGTCTCTTCTGTTTCAGTTATTTCAGCCTCGATGTTTTTCTTCGTCTGATGCTCATTGTTTTCATTGTCGGTTTCATTCCATAAATGCACACATTCATCCTGTACAATTTTCTCATTGAATGAAACATTACAGCTGACAAAAACCTTTTTCGTTTCTGGATTATATAAGCAAAAGTTTTTGAAAGTCGGCTCATATCCAACAAGGTGAACCAACTGCGCTTTCGAATCCCATTTCTTTTGACCCATTTGCTTTGGTACAAGCGCGTATCCGAGTGTACCGAATTCTTTCACGTGACCCAAGTGCCGTTTTTCTCCAAACCATAATTCAAACGGCGTCGTCGTTGGATTACGCGAATTGCATGATCTATTCAGGAAGTATACTGCTGCTCGTACTGCTTCCCGCCACAATTTTTTCTCGAGACCACTTGCGATCAACATCGTCCGAGCGGATTCCTGGACGGTGCGATTGTCTCGCTCAATGAAACCATTTTGCTCTGGTGTATAAGGTGAAATTCGCTCAAGCACTACTCCGCTTGATGACACCAGTTGCCCCACTTCCTTGTTGATAAATTCACTCCCATTGTCGCATCGAAAAAATCTCAGTATATTTCCAGTAGTCGTTTTCACCAATGGCAGAAAATCCCTTAACAAATCATAAACTTTAGACTTTTGATCTAAGAAAAATACGTACCGAAAGTTTGATACTTCGTCCTTGAGAAGCAAAACGCCACCAATTCCATTTTCTTCCATTGGTCCACATAGATCTGCATGAATGTGCTGCCCAACTGCTGCCTTACGTATTTCACTTGATGGATGCGACGATCTTTTCATTTTCCACACTGGCACTCTTCACAAAAGAAATCTCTCTCGTTTGAAAAATCAATTCCCCCGACTAGTTGATTCTTGCTCATCTTCTTGATTGCTGCTACGTTAATGTGACCCAAGTGACGATGCCATTGTTTCAGTGAAACGGATTTTGTTGCAGAAACATATGCATGTTCATCAACATTTTTTTGAAACACCATTCTGTACTGATTCGTTTCATCTTTGAAACCCAACGCTTTTGTTTCACCCGCGCAAATTATTTCACAATAATCACTCAAAAAAGTCACTGAATAACCTTTTTCTGTTATTGCTGCTGTTGAGAATAGGTTTTTCTTCAGTTCGGGAACATATTGCACATTTTCCAATCGAATTGCATTCCATTTATCATTGCACCACGCTTCCAGATGTATTGTACAGTAACCACGAATTGGTAAACGTTCATCATTTGCAATTGTCACCAATCGACCACTCACAAATTTTAAATCACTGAACCATTCCTTTCGCGATGTCATGTTTTGATGCCCCCGAGTCCACCAACCAAATGTCATTGTAGTTTGCAGAAATCACATCTAAAATCTCTCCGTTAAAAGCCATTTCATGTGACTTTCGTTGTTCCGATGAATCACTATTTCTTGGTTTTGTGTGGTTGCGTTTCGGACATTCGCGTTTCCAATGACCTTTTTCATTGCAGAAATTGCATTTCGTATTTTTCTTGAGGTCTTCAATTGATTTTTCAGTCTTCGGTTTCCTACCCGTGTCATGGGACTTTGCATGGAAAGCTTCGGTTGTTTTATTGTTGTGTGTTTTCCCCTGCTGATCTTTTTCCAATTGTAGCTGTGAGAGCATATTATCCAGTTTGCGACCTTCTTTGACATTATACCAAACCGTTCGGAAGTTCTTGTACTTTGATGTAAGACTGCTTATGATACGAACCATTTTAATGTTTTCAGACAATTTTTCGCCTTGATCCTCAAATTCTGATGCTAGCATTGAACATCGTGAAAAATATGCTGCGACCGATTCATCTTCATTCATTTTAAATGAAAAATATTCTTCATACAAATTCATGATTCTAACCACACTTTTGGTTTTGTGCAGACTTTCGATTTTATCAAAAACGTCCTTCGCATGGCTACAATTTAGAACGTGATTCGCTTGCTCCACTTAAAATTGCCATTGCCTTCCCGTCACGCATCATCCATTTTTCAATTTCTTCTCGCTCAGTTGGTTTTGGAGTAGACCCATTTACTATGTCAAGTAAGCCATGGCTACGCAAAACCGCTTGTATCTGAAGGTTCCACAGTTTTAAATTCGTCCAATTCAAACGATGTGCGAGGAGAAAATGCTCTGATGAAGTTTTCGACGCCATTTCGCAACCACACCCTTTTCCTTTGTTCACGTTCTGTTTTCTAATGCATGTCCACTCTACAGTTAGTCTGCTTATTTAATTTACCTTTTCTTGTCCACGTTCTAGGCCCATAACCTGTTAGGTTTTCCAGGTAAATGAAAAAGCACTTTAATCTTCAAGGCACAACAATTTATTTAAGCTAGTCTTACACACACGTATCGTTCATAAGCAGTACAGAAATTGAAGTGAGTATCGATCGCGCATCTACTGGAAACTAGACATATAATACTGGTTGCATAACCTCAGAACAAGTGACAAAAGAAAATAATACCATAGACTAAAAAGAAGAGACTGACATTCCCTTTGTTTATTTTCGTAACCGCTACTGTCCGCAGCTGGGCGTATTGCAAATTTGCCTGCTGAAGTAATGGTCTGCAGTCATAATGTGCATACTGTTTTTGCTTCTACACACTAGGTGGCGGAATGTCTGCAGACTAGAGAAATAAACCGAAATTGAGAAGCGGTAAATACCCTTACCACCTGTAGACTGTATGTAACCACCTGACTCCATTATCATCTTCTAAAAATCTATTTATTGTTTAGACGCTTTTATATATTGAATGGTGTAAACGCATCTTATGCGTTTTAACCGTCAGAATAACTATGCCCTCTAGTATTTGGTAGTGCAATTAAGACAACTAAAATAAAAGCACATTTGCTAAATATTTTTGGAAGTATGTGTTATGCCATTGCCATCTACATTCAGTTTGAGAAACCACTCTATGCGAACAAAGGGAATGCAAGTCTTATGTTTTTAGTCTATGATAATACATATAAACGACCTAGCGACATCTTACAAACAAAAGTTAAACTAATGTCAATTTCAACAGAAACGGCCGAATCCAATGTGGTATGGTCGTTGTCAGAGCCCGTAATCTTTAGCGTAGAATTTCATTTAGTGTTAGCAAATATAATGTATACCATATCAATTTCTGCCTTACATAAAAATCTGCCAAAACTTGTGTTACGAACGTTTGGGCGACCTCTATTGCGCGTTACACATACTAGCACCTACCAGCTTATAATTTACTGGTAGGTGTAACGCGCAATAGAGGTCGCTAAGACAATCATCAAGTGGCTCTGGTCCAGGGGCTGTACTCTCTTACCAGCTCGATGGGATATTTCGTTTGCCAAACTAACATGAGATAAAATATATTGTTCACTCTCTCTACTTATAGGTGGTTACGATTATGTTGCGATCGATGTTAGAATGGTGTAATTGGTAGAAATTCATGACGTATGCCTTTTATAAAATTGTTTTTCAAGTTAGAGATTTAATAAATATCTTTCAATTTTAAATTAAAATGATTGTGCATATATAAGTGAGTGTAATATAATTTTTATACGTGTAAGTATAACATAATTTTAAATACAATTTTAATCAATAATAACCAGTTTTGGTGTCACACTGTGTTACATTCAAAAACTTCTATGTTTTGACATTGTAATTTCATTGTGAGGTTAATAACATTGTGATGTGATACTTGTGATTCGCGAATAGTCGAATAATAATGATTTATAAATAATGTTTTGTCTATCATATTTGAGTGCCCTTTTATGTCAACAAATGTAATTCTCCTGTGAGTACAGCATGAGTTCTCCCATTCAAAGTGACCAAACTGAACGGATATTATTGCAATCACGGCACGAGTCGCGAATACAGCTTATGTTGTTCCTAGTGTTGTGCCTATTCCTATTATTGTGTCTATATAAATATTGCTGTTATTTTCGGGGTATGTACCTTATTTATTTTACACTTGCAAATCATTTGTTTGTTTTGGTAATGTGCTCCAAAAATTTGCAGTCGCAATTCGCCGTTGGTTGTTTAGCATACAATTATTTTTTTCTATTTCTTTTTGAAATTGTTGATGGGGCAACTCTGCCATGAATTATTTTATGATTTCAAATCATAAATCAGTATATGACGGTCCCAAGCCCGATAAATATTAATAACTATTGTATTTGTAATTGTGTAAATTGTATTGTAATATTTTATACAGAGGAGGGACCCATCAACATAATTCTATTTATTTTTATGTTTGATATTAAATAAAATATTTTAGTTTAGTGCAATCCTTTATGTATAAATATGTGTAAAAAATGTGTAAAAAATAATAAATGTTGTAGAAAAATTATATTGTTTAATTTACCTTTAAAATAGTAATAATAATAGATAATATTACATTTAAATTTACCGCGCAAAATATATTTAGCGTGGCTACAAACCATTCGTCAGCAGATGCCTATAATTCTGGTACTTTTTAGGTCTACAATTCAAAAACCAATCGCGAGATGGCGTTAAAATAGCTTTTAAATCGCCCTAGCCTTTTCTACAGAATGTCCAATCTTCTCTCTCTATTATCTCTGCTCTGGTCCACGGATAGTAGACTAATACGGTGATGAATTCCCACTTGAGTATTTGCGTATAAATAATAAGAATTACAGTTTTTAGAACGATGAAAGTATTTATATTACAAAAGGAATTAATTGACTTTATACAGACAGTAAAAACAAAAAACAAAAATAGTTCAATGTTACTAGATATTTTTTTTACATATCAAACGCGAACAACAGATATAGTAAATATGTTTCCTTAACTGCAAACATACATGATTGTAATACCAACACTCCTCCTCAATCATGTAAACCCAACATTTCTCTAAACTTGACATGTTTAGATGTTGACAATGGTTTTGTCAATATGTCAGCCAACATTTCTTCTGTTGGGCAATAGATGCATGATATCAATTTTTTATCAATATAATCCTTTACAAAATGTCGTCTGATATCTATATGTTTGGTTCGGCTCGACAACTTTTCTTCCCGAATTAAATTAAGACAGCTTTGATTGTCTTCAAATATAATTGTTGGGGCATCAAACGTTTGTTTTATATCTTCTAACAAACGTCTTAACCAGATAGCTTCTTTACATGCTTCCGAGAGCGCAACAAATTCTGCCTCAGTTGATGATAACGTGACAAGTCCTTGTTTTCTACAACTCCAACTTATTATTCCACCATTTAGAATAAATACGTATCCACTATTAGATTTTTGGTCTACTTTGTCTTCTGCCCAGTTAGCGTCTGCGTAACCAAATAATAATTTGTTGCTATCTTGTTTGCCGAGAACCAACTTCAAAGTGGCTGTTGCCTTCAAATATTTTAGTACACGTTTCAATTCATTCCAGTCTTCTATGCGTGGTTGACTAACTCTTTGTGCTAAAATTGCCACACTTGCTGATATATCCGGTCTAGTATTTACCGAAATGTAAAGTAAACAACCTATCAACTTTTGATAATTAATATTGTTTAGCAACCAACCATCATCTGAATTGCTGACATCCTTTCCGTAATTGACACACATTGGAACTACTGAATCTTTAGCGTTATCAAGCCCAAAGTCTAAGATGACTTTGCGAATGTAGTTTGATTGGCACAACTTAAATATACCATTTGAGTCTCGTGTGACTTCAATTCCAAGATAATGTTTAACTTTTCCTAAGTCTTCAATTTGAAATTTCATTTCTATTATTTTCCTTATTTCCTGTATTATGTTTTCTTTCTTGGCCAGAACAATCAAGTCATCAACATAGATTAACAGTAAGCTCCATCCATCTATTTCTTTTCTTGTGTATAAACACTGATCAGCTTTGCTTTGCTGAAACCCTGCATCAATTAATACAGAATGTATTGCTTCATTCCAGGACTTAGCAGCTTGCTTTAATCCATACAGACTCTTTTTCAATAAGCATACTAATTCTTCTAATTTCTTTTAATGTCTTTGGTTCAACAATTGAATAAACCCATTCTCCATATCTATCTGATGTTTGACCTTTATTCATACGACTAGATCGTCTATTCAAATTACTTGGTTCAGGTTCATCTATGTCATCCTCGACTCTCAAATCAGACTTGGTAATATTTTCTTCAGTGCCTCTTTCTTGAACTTCAATTTCATTCATTTCAAAATTTGTAAACTCTGATGTTTCTTCATTCCCTGTCAGCACAATCTCAGTTTCATCGCCATGCACTTTAATTGAAACAAAACGCACATCACGACTAATGACTAACTTTTTATCTTCTTGATCATAGCAACGATACGCTTTCGAGTTTCCATCATACCCAACAAAAATCATTGATTTTGCAGTATTGTTTAATTTATGGCGTTTTTCTTCGGGAATATGAACAAAACATTCTGATCCAAAAATGTGCATTTCACTTATGCCTTCTTTGAAGCCATTCCATATTTCAATTGGTGTCTTATCAATTGTTCTGGTTATTACACGATTTTGCAAATAATTGGCTGTGTTCAGTGCCTCAGCCAAAAAATTGATATGGCAATTTAGCATCAGTGAGTAAGCATCGTGCCATTTCCACCAGCGTTCGATTTTTTCTTTCTGCTACTCCATTCTGCTGGGGTGTGTAGGGTGCAGTGTATTGAATTTCAATTCCTTTAGCATTTAGATAGTCTACGAGAGTTTTGATTCTATATTCTCCTCCTCTGTCCGAACGAATTGTGCGTATTTTACGTCCAAATTTGTTTGATGTCAGTGCAATGTAGTCTTTAATTTTACTTTCTACTTCAGATTTTTTTGTAAGCAAATAGATAGTACTGTAACGAGAAAAATCGTCTATAAACGTCAAAACATATTTCTTTCCTCCAAAAGATGTTGTGCGCATCGGACCACAAACGTCTGTATGAATGAGATCAAGTACTGCCGATGTTTTTGTGGATGATGTTTTTGGAAATGGAAGTCTTGTAGTTTTAGACTCCAAACATGTTTTACATTGTTCCTGAATTCCACAATCAATTATCTTTAGTCCTTTGATTGATTTATATTCAGCCATTTTCTTTATTGCTTGTGGATCTCGGTGACCAAACAAACGATGCCAATAATGTATGCATTTTCCATTATCGTTGACGGTACACACCTTTTCTGCTTCACGAAGCTTGTACAAATTGTTTATACTATCCGCCACCACAATTTGTTTTTTATTCTGTTCAATTGTACACTTGTCTTTCCCAAATGTAACCATAAAACCTTTTTGACACAGTTTTGATACAGAAATTATGTTTCCAGAAATTTGCGGTGCATACAAAACATCTGTAAGCGTTACCAATGACACATCTCCATTCTCGTTCACAATATTCATCTTGCACGTTCCTTTGCCTTTGACACATTCTTTATTGCCATTGGCTACATCAATTTTGCTGCATTCTTTAATATCTAACGTGCTAAAGAGATTTTTGTCGCTTGACACATGACTTGTTGCACCAGAGTCTATAATCCATCCTTGGTCATGTCCAGATGTAATGTTAAACAAAAACTCTTGTTTCTCTTCTTCAACTGTATTTGCTCTTTCATTTGCACTGTTTGAAAAATGATTAGGATTACTTTTCGATTTATTTTCAAGCCATATTTTATACTTCGAGCAATTTTTCTTGAAATGACCTTCTTTCTTGCAAAAATAACACATAATTTTATTCGTCATCTTTAATGTTAAAGCACTATCTTCTGAGAGGTTTCCATTTGCTTCTCTTCGACGTAAATATTCTCCAATAAGCTTCGATTGCACTAACGAAATTGTCAAATCATCATCTGGCCTCACTTCAAGCGCTGTGACTAATACATCATAACTTTCTGGTAAACTACTTAAAATGAGTGCCACACGCCAATTTTCGGGTATTTGATTTTCACCCAAATCAACCAACTTTTGAAACAAATCACCTAATTCCGCAAGATGCATTTCCATATTACCATTTTCAGGCAATTGCATTTTGCAAATACGTCGCATTAACATAACTTTATTTCCCAGAGTGTTTTTTTCATGATATTCTTTGAGCGCATTCCATGTCTCTTATGCTGTATTCTTTGATCGAATGATCCCTAACTGACTATCATCTACCATCAAACCAATTGAAGCACGAGCTAGATCATCCTTTTCTTTCCACATTTTTGCTTCCTCAAGATCTGCTGGTTTATTTGAATCTACCGCTGTCCAAACCTTTTCTTTAATCAGTAGTAACTCCATTTTGTATTTCCACGTGAAATAGTTTTCATTGTTCAACTTCGCAAATTGCAGTCTATTCATTTCAGCCATGATAATGAAAAAATTGCCTTTAGGATTCTTATTATTTGTTAACTGGGCCCATAACCTGATGAATTCCCACTTGAGTATTTGCGTATAAATAATAAGAATTACAGTTTTTAGAACGATGAAAGTATTTATATTACAAAAGGAATTAATTGAATTTATACAGACAGTAAAAACAAAAAACAAAAATAGTTCAATGTTACTAGATATTTTTTTTTACATATCAAACGCGAACAACAGATATAGTAAATATGTTTCCTTAACTGCAAACATACATGATTGTAATACCAACATACGGTCGATGCGCCCGACCCCACTACAAACATGGCGGGTTGCTCTGACGTCACAAGAGACCTAGAAGCTATACACTCTTATGAAAAATTGAATTAAAATTGCTGTTAATTAACTAATTAAAGTGATTAATGATTTTTTTGTACTAAATAATGTTTATTTTAATTAATAAATAAAAAAGCAACAACAAAATTAAAATAAGTAAGTTGTATTTTCAGTAAAATGAATATATTAAATGCAGCAAATTTCAGTAATTTTAATACTAAAGAAACATAACAATAGAAAAATTTAATTAAACAAGTCAGCTACTGGCTTTTCGTATAAATACACAGCATACTGATCCACCAAAGAACATAGCTTACATATAAAAAAATTAATAGTAACAATAAATATGATAATGTAAAACTCGGATTCGGTTCGGTTCTATTATCTTATTATATACAACAAATAGCTTATTTCAAGAATATTCATCATTCCATCTTTTTTTTAATGAGGAAGATGCACGTTTTTAGAAAATAGCCTACATAAATAGTCCAAAAAATCAGAAATCTATTCATACCAAAATCATATAAATCGGTTCAGAAATGCGTTTAAAATAAATTAATTAAAAATGATGAATTTGAATCGCCGCGTAAACGGCGAGAACAGGACTCGCTCTGTTGTAACGTCACCAGGCGCTCTCATCAGCTCGCTAATATTTACTTGTGTGCCGGTGTATTGGATATTGCAACTTCTGCTTCGTGGTTTGCTTTTTTTTACGCTTTTTGCATATGAATGAAACAAAACCATTAGTAAGATCTAAGAATTAATTAGCTAATTATTTACATTAGCTAAAAACACCAAATTAAAAATTCATCTAATATAACTCAAAATCAAAAACCGAGTAAAAAACATTCTTTACCTTTCTGTTTTCGCTCCTGGTAGTTCGGCTCCAAAAAAGTTTGGGTTTGCATTTATGTAGGGAGCTAACATAAAATAATACGATCTAAAACCACTCAAAACGTACCACACAAGTTAAATACTCGGTCCATACATAACCTATATCAACAATCGAGACCGTCGGGTGACGTCACACCAATGGAACTGCGTTTTAGCTCACGTGACATTATTTGAATTAATTATGAAATATAATCGAGATTTTCAGTAATACAGACGTAATAAATTATCAAAAACATTGTTCCGTTGCCTTACAACATATTTTTTTAACAATTTGAAAATATATTTCAGGCAAAATAAATTATATGCATCTTCCTCATTATGATAGATAGAGATACATCTCCAACAAAATTTAATTTATAATCTTTATTTTTAAAATGTTTGCTATATATGCGGCTTGTAGAAGGATTAAAGTTGTCTTGTTTGCAAAATAGAATCTATGTTTTCTTCAGTTCGCTATTTTTAGGAAACACATGGAAAGATATTGTTTGTACATTTTTGTGTGTATTGTTAGAATTACAACTATTAACAGCGCAAATAGTCATCTGAAAAAATATTGAAATTATTTCCAAACTGATTAACTATAGAAAAAAGTTTGCATGTAAACATATTAAGGCCTAGATAGGTAGATATAATTTGATTTTATTAAAAGAGAAGTGACTGAAAGCTTAAAACTACAAACCCAGTGGGTTTACTATTTTAAATAAAAGCAAACTATATTTATTCGTTATTCCAACGTTTCAACTTCAAAAGTTTACTACAAAAGTCTCTCGTTTGATCGGAATCTTATGGCTAATATAATATTGAGAAACTTACCTTGATAGATTAATTAAAGACTATTTGTTAATATATCACAATGTATTTTTAAAAAAGTTTACAAATATCACAGAAACGACAAACGAAACAGCTAAAGATATCCAAACGCTAAATGCAAATGGATGTATTGGTCTCTTGTGACGTCACACTCCACGGGCAGTAGTAGTAGGGATGCTGGCGCATCGACCGTATTATAGTCGGTCCAAAAAGTACGAAGAGTGATAAATCATGCTGTGACAGCCGTTCCAGGGGCGTGCATTTTTATAGGGTTTAAAACAGTAGCTTGTAATAATAGTAGCTCGTAGACGGGCCGACCCTCGGGCGGATCTTTAAGTAGAAGTGGTTTAAGTAGGGATACCGTGGGGCAGTCTATTTTCAATTGCCAAACTAAATTTGCCAATTACTTCCTGTGCAGAACTACTACTGTAGTACCATTTCATTATTTGTACTTTTTCTTCTCTGAAAGACAGAATGTGGGATTTGGATATCCGAATTGATCGAATAATCATAAATGTAGGAAATGATAACGACAGTAGTGACAGTTTAAGTGATTAATGCAAAGTGAAAAACAGAATTTTGATGTTGATTTTTCAGTCAATTTGAAGTGTGCTTAATTTTTAGTTGTTGTTTAGTTGTTAGTCCGTGGCTCTGGTCCGCAATATTACGGACCATTAGCCAAAATTATCTACCAAAACTAGATGGCGTTGATTCTAGTACATCTGACATTTGACTAACTAGCAAGCTATTAATTAGAGCAAGCATTGATAAAACAATTCAAATTGCCCCTAGGAACGAAAAATCAAACAGTTTCTTTCACATAATTCAAATTGAATAGAAGTGTTTGCTAACTAAAATTTAATGGAAGTGTTGCTTATATGTTCCAGTTTAGTTAAATAATCTTTCTAATTGTGTAATTAATTTTATTAATAAATAAAACAATGCGGTTTTATAACATTTTGCCACGTTTTGAGCAATTTTTAAAATAATGAAAAAAGTAAAAATATTGAAAAAAGTAGAAAAAGAGTGAAAATAGTTATTTATACAACAAGTAGCAAAATGTAAGTTATTTTTTCACGAGTCGTAAATTTGTCCAACGAGGCGTCAGCCGAGTTGGACAATACGACAAGTGAAAAAATAACTAATTTTGCTCGTGTTGTATACACTATTTTTTGCAATTTTTAATTAAAATAAAAAAATATTAAAGATTAGTTAATAATCAGATGACAATCGGTTGCTTGATTCAAGCTTAATTTGTTATTAATTAGAGCAAGCATTGATAAAATAATTGAAATCGCCCCTAGGAACGAAAAATCAAACAGCTTCCTTCACATAATTCAAATCGAATAGAAGTGTTTGCTAACTCAAATTTAATGGAAATGTTGCTTATATGTTCTTGTTCAGTTAAATAATCTTACTAATTGTACAATTAATATTGTTAATAAATAAAACATTGCGGTTTTATAACTTTTTGCCACGCTTTTAGCAATTTTTAAAATAATGAAAAAAAGTAAAAAAGAGTGAAAAAAAGTCTTTTTTTCACGCTTTTTTTAGAACAATAAAAAAAAAGAAGGCTGTTTCAATATCAAAAATGGCAACTAAAAAGATGTCATTTTAATCGCAAATTGCAAAAAATAGTTATTTATACAACAAGTAGCAAAATGTAAGTTATTTTTTCACGAGTCGTAAATTTGTCCAACGAGGCGTCAGCCGAGTTGGACAATACGAAAAGTGAAAAAATAACTAATTTTGCTCGTGTTGTATACACTATTTTTTGCAATTTTTAATGAAAATAAAAAAATATTAAAGATTAGTTAATAATCAGATGACAATCGGTTGCTTGATTCAAGCTTAATTTGTTATTAATTGAAGCAAGCATTGATAAAACAGTTGAAATCGCCCCTAGGAACGAAAAATCAAATAGTTTCCTTTAAATAATTCAAATTGAATAGAAGTGTTTGCTAACTCAAATTTAATGGAAGTGTTGCTTATATGTTCCAGTTTAGTTAAATAATCTTACTAATTGTGTAATTAATTTTATTAATAAATAAAACAATGTTTTTTTATAACATTTTGCCACGATTTGAGCAATTTTTAAAATAATGAAAAAAAGTAGAAAAAGAGTGAAAAAAATACTTTTTTTCACTCTTTTTCTACTTTTTTTCATTCTTTTTACTTTTTTTCATTATTTTAAAAATTGCTAAAAGCGTGGCAAAAAGTTATAAAACCGCAATGTTTTATTTATTAACAATATTAATTGTACAATTAGTAAGATTATTTAACTGAACAAGAACATATAAGCAACATTTCCATTAAATTTGAGTTAGCAAACACTTCTATTCGATTTGAATACACTGTATTAGTGATGACGTAGTATCGGTTTTTTGTTGGAGTAAAACTGACTATTGTGTCAAACAAATAACTGTCAATAGGAAGTGTCAATAGTAGTATACCCGGCACTTCAGGTGATTGATCCGAAGTGATAGTACCACGATAGGGTTTTAATTGCCGTCGACCCTAAAAGGTACCGTTTATCAGATGTAATTAGTATGTAACCGAAAACCCCAGGAGATATAACCACAAGCACTTTACCGTCCAACTACTGATTTATAAAATTCTACAATTACGCCAAAAAATATATTATATGTATTACATTATATAGTTAAATATGCCATTGTTAGATGAGTAGTGCTACATAGCTAATGTATTTTTAGCAAGGCTGCCAAATACATACATATTTTACAATATGGATTTACGCTTTAAACACCCATTTACAGCTATTATAGCAGGGCCGACGGCTTGTGGTAAAAGTGTATTTACAAAAAATGTTATTGAGAACTTAAATATTATAAGCGACACATCATACACCAAAATAATATGGTATTACGACGAGTGGCAGCCAATGTATAATCAGGCAAATGTAATTTATAAGCAAGGTTTACCTGACATGGGCGATTTTGATGGGTCGGAACCGGCGCTGATTATAATTGATGATTTAATGAGGGAGGCCGATAGCACAGTGGTTGATATATTTACAAAAGGCAGTCACCACCGAAACTTGAGTGTGTTTTATATCACGCAAAATTTATTCCACAAAGGCAAGGGACAGCGAGACATTTCACTAAATGCAAATTATATTATATTGTCACGATTTACGCGACTGGGAACGTAGCGGGTTTGAATTTCAATAAATTAGTCGAGGGGCCAGTGTTAAAATTATATTTATTTACTCACGTATTGATCCCCGCACATTAGGGTATTAATCTACTTACATCATTATGGGTCCCAGCGGCAACGAGCGGAGGGCAATGGTCATCTTGGCACTTGGTCTTCTATGATATTTCTCTGACACCAGTTCGCGACGCGTTTATTATATTTGGATCGACCTATATGGTTCGATCCTCAAAACAGACTAACTCTCTTTTGCATTACAATAATTATTGTTACTTTGCAATTTGTGTCAGCTCAGCGTTCGATCGGTCATCCCGTTCGATCACCTTGCTGGCACCGCGGCTCGTGTTGCTTTTCCGGTGTCTTCGACAACGTGAGATTCATGTAATCGCTGATAAGGCGGATTATATATTATTTGCATAATGCCAAATAATTCCACAATAGTTTGAGTCTTGACATATGCCCTCCCTTCGAAGCGCTGGGCTCACAGTGCTACCTGAAAAAGAGAGACGAATTTTTTTTTTTTGAAGAATGACGAATTTTTATGAAGTTGAACAATAAGTGTACCAATAATGCCTATAATAAATGTAACAATTTGTTTAGTTTAGTTCCTAAGTTCTGGTGACTGTTGCATTGGCAATTACCAGATAACATAAACAGATGTGGGCACTTAAAAAAAAAAAAGGTCGGACCGAGCGTCGTACCATTCTTGTAATTTCCTAATACTATTTACGTTTAACACCCCCTTAAAATCTACTTAAAATTAAATATTGTATTATGCTAATCTTATTGCGTTGCTTTCCCCAAATCCACGAAAGGCCTTTTGTGCAATTTTACAGACATTGATTATGTGTACGCCCGGTATATTATCTTATACATTGTATTACTAATTATCTGAATTAGATTAGCTTATATTATTTCTCCGAGTTTGTTTATCTTAGTAAACGTGCCTGTTCCTGGTTTTGGGTGTCGCATTACATTACAGCCTCTTGGGTTTTTCGTTTAGTTGTCTGTCAACTTCGTCCGTTGGTGTGCGTTTTCCTAGTTCTTGGTGGCCGTAGTGTTTTGTTTTCGAGTTATACCCTTTGTCTTTTGTGTTTTTGGACTATCCATTTAATACATGTAAGTAGTATACTATTATTTTTTTTTTTTTTTGTATTACTGACCGCTAATTTTAAGGTAAGTTAAACGGTAACTGTTTTTTTTTTTTTTTTTTTTTTTTTTTTTTTTTTTTTTTTTTTTTTTTTTTTTTTTTCAGTGTTAAAATTATATTTATTTACTCACGTATTGATCCCCGCACATTAGGGTATTAATCTACTTACATCATTATGGGTCCCAGCGGCAACGAGCGGAGGGCAATGGTCATCTTGGCACTTGGTCTTCTATGATATTTCTCTGACACCAGTTCGCGACGCGTTTATTATATTTGGATCGACCTATATGGTTCGATCCTCAAAACAGACTAACTCTCTTTTGCATTACAATAATTATTGTTACTTTGCAATTTGTGTCAGCTCAGCGTTCGATCGGTCATCCCGTTCGATCACCTTGCTGGCACCGCGGCTCGTGTTGCTTTTCCGGTGTCTTCGACAACGTGAGATTCATGTAATCGCTGATAAGGCGGATTATATATTATTTGCATAATGCCAAATAATTCCACAATAGTTTGAGTCTTGACAATATATTTTAAAAACCCCCGGGACCGGGCACAAATAATGCACCTCGCACGACAAATATATCCTGAAAATACAAAATTTATTCAAGAAGCCTACAAAGATGCTACTGATAAACCACACGGTTATCTATTATTTGATCTTAAACAAACAACCCCGGAACTTTACAGGATTAGAACTAACATATTACCTGGCGAGGAACCACTATGTATATACACACCTCGAAAAGGTAAATGAATGGATACGGGCGCCATGGTATTGTCTGGATTGTCGACGCCAACGACTTGCATGGCTATGGGAACAGGTCTTCTCTACTTAAGGACAAAGGGTCGAATATAAACAAAACATAATTGTATTAACTTATTTATTTTACATATACTTATTTAATATAAATATTCATTGTTATGAAATTACATAAATCTTTGAATATAATTCAATAGAGATTTTTTTTTACTCCTTGGCACCAAAGTCAGCTAAAAAATAAAAAAATGTTTTAATAATTATTATTACAATAGAAATATTACTCACGATAGGTGTTAACAGCATCTTGCATATTAACGATATATTGAAGCTCATACATCCCCCTACTAGCAATACGTTCAGCATATTCATACTCATCCTCGTCGATAAAATAGTTTAAAATAATATTTTCATTTTCGCACAACACTTGAATTTGGCACAAATCACCTTCTCCAGCATTATTGTTTAAAATCACCTCTGTCGAAAAAGTCCAAAAAGTATTTACAACAAATCTGATAAAAAGGTGGTTCCCCAGCTGTACAAACGCTTTTTTTGCAAACTTGAAGTTATTACAGGCTCGCGCGTCAATTTTTACCAAATATTCAACTTCCGACAAAGCCATTTAACCTGCGGCGTTATTGGTGCAATATAAAAAAGCAGGCGAACAGCTGATAAAAAAGTAGGTAATGCTAAGTCTGTTACGTTTCTAATTCATTGACATCCCTTTTTGACTGGAAGGGATGATTGTATGTGGGCTGTAGGTGATTTAAAAACTTATTTTTGGATTTTATTTTTGAGATAAAATAAATGAACTAAATGGGGTAGGCGCCTCATTCAAGAAATGCGTTTATATTGTTTATAATAATTGAAAAAGTTAAGTTAAAAAAAAAACAAAAAAACAAAAAAACAAAAAACAAATATAGTGGATCTTATTAATGACACTGTACGTACACGGAATACAAATATATCGCCACAGGGAAATATACAGTTTTTAAATGAATTAAATTAATTAAACGTACCACTAGAATTTATTGGTAACAACCGGCACCGTCGGTATTTAAGAGGGCCCACAGAGTATTCATTCAATACGCCCGAAATGTCGCAGCTTATTAAAAAAAAAACTATTGTTTTACGGCATTGTTTTGATTTAGCGAGCGGGAAAATCAGCAAAAAGATCTAGAGCGGGAAAGTGACAACTCCTCGGAAAACGCCAACTTTTCGTTGTCAAATGGAAGCACAAAGGCTTACTTTTATATGCGATTGTAGGAAAAGTCATTTATTATGGTTCTTATATATATTTATTTCACACATTTCATTTTTAAATAAAAATTAACAAAAATATAAAATGCGTTTACAATTTGCCATATAACGGCTTGAAATCGGGGTGCCGCCCGAGCCACTCGACACAACGGTCGCACTGGCAGCTCCGAACCCCGTCGTGGCGGTTCCCGTGCGCTTCCTTCAGCGCCGCCAGCAGGCCTGTATCCACCAGGTCCTCCGCCCAGTTCTCAGCCGTCTCGACGGCCTTTGGTGCAGTGACGTTTGTGAATGCGTTGTTCCAGGGGGAAATAAAAAAAATATTAATTACATATTATATTTATATAAAAATAAATATAAAAAATTATACTTACATGATTAGGGGTTGATGGTCTGCTTTTTAAAATGAGCTTATTTGTGAAAACCACGTCTCTTATACTACTTGAATACGACCCGTTGAGGGTAGGGGGTGAATTATTTTTTGTTTAGATATATTTTGCACCGTACTATTATTACCTGAGTCAAAGAAAAAACAAAGCGTACAACGCAAGATGCAGATGGTATCAGTTACATAACGAGACTCTTAATTGGTGAGGGCCTAAAAGGTCGCCCCAACGTTATCACGGTTAATCACGGTCCGAAATAACAGCTCCCTAGCAGTTCCTAACACAAGGCGTGTGAGAATTTACATGTTTTAAGCAGACGCTAAATACACGATTATATAATAGAAATAAATAGCAAATTTTATCACCGAAATTCTTGGTGTTACAGGTAGGGTTTTATTTGAAAAGGTCGCCGTAATTAAGCTGAGACTTTTTACATGTAACCCAAACGACGGATACGTGACACAAATAGATATCAGATTTTAACGCTAAAATACATAATATATGTGTATTTATGCTAAGTGCCTTGCTATCACCACCACTCGATTCAGCGTATATAAGAAAGTATTTTCTATAAATTTGGTCTTACTTTTAGAAAGTTAACACCCCAGCGACATTTACCATGGCGCAATTAAAACAGCTTTATTCGAACTATTCAATTCACGATCTTTTGATAAAGTATCTTTGCGGTTGTTTCAGTAGTGACCAGTTAGTTACTATAAAATATATTATTGATGAAAAAATTGTGTTTAAAGACGATATAATACCATTGAACTACAGAAAAGTGTTTAACCGTTTATGCGACCAAGTGGCATTAATTGAAAATAACATTACCGTAAAACAGTTCTGTACGCCTTTAACAGTTGAACAAATTTTAAAATATTTTGACGCCGGTGTTTTCGGTGTAGAGCAAATACGGGATGTTTACAATATAATTAATGAAAAAATTGTTTTTAACGACAACACTGTACCAGCTGCTTTCAAATTTACTTGCATTAAGGTTAACGAACATATGAGAAATCTTCAAAAAGCCAATACACAAACAGGAGGCGCACATCTTTTAAATGCATCTGAGCTGGTGACGCCGCAATTAAGTCATGTAAATAATCCTGTACATACACAGCAGACGCATCCAAACATGGTTATAAGTCCTCCATCGCCAGTCTTACATCATCAAAACATAGATTTTAAAAGTTTGAATATTTTAGCCGAATCTGAAAAATATTTTAAACGCTTTAATACCACCGGTCGATGTGTGCGTTTTAATTTGAAAGATGTCACAGGATCAAACCCAATAATATGGCTAAATGTAAGTAGTAAAAAAATGAACATGTTTTACATCTGTAAGTAAACAGTTTTTAAAATTTTGCAATTACATTATACAGTCGGCGATTGAAGAGCTAGTAAACTACGTACTTCGTGATAGTGTACCGGAAGATTACGTGGGTCTTACCATCAACAATGAGAATCAGCCGGAGAGGCCTGTAGCATTATCTTTCAGAAAAAGGGATCAGGTTTCAAGTAATGTTATTATGAATGTCATAGGGGCCGTGTTACAAAGTAATGCCTCATTTTTCTCAAAAGATTTACTAAGTATACAGGTTCATATTGTAAAACCAGTCAAGGGGTCCGGGCGCGTTAAAATGACGGGCGTAAGTTTTGAGGAGTATTGTAGACGTCGCAGAGGAATTATTCAAACACCTGATTTTAATGATAATTTTTGTCTCGCCTACGCCTTAGTTATTAGCATTGCTTTTAAATCATCGGAGAATGATTTGAAAACATTATTAAAGCAGACGGCAGAGTTACAAAGACAAGGTTTAATGCTGTGTAAAAATGCACAGGTTAACTTAACAAACGGGGGTGGTTTTAATGAAATTCAGCAATTTCAAAATTTCCTAAATAAATACACTATTGTTGTATATAGTAAACGAAACGGATCTGCCGTACTTTTTGAGGGACCCCGATCAGAAAACCGCCTGGTATTAAATTTAATTTTAGAAGACCACCATTATTCGGTTATTAAATCATTAACAGCTGCATTTTCAGTATCCTATTTTTGTGAATCGTGTAAGTTTGGATATAAAAATAATGTTGAGGGGCATGCTAACTGTCCCTATAATTGTCGGTGTTGCCATAGTAAACCACCATGTGAGCCTAGAGATTTAATTTTATGTAATCTGTGTAATAGAAATTTTTATAATCAGGAGTGTTTTGCAAAGCATAGGCAATCAAATTTATGTAGTAAAATAAAACAGTGTAAGACCTGTTTAAGCGTTTACTGGTGTAGAAAAAAACATAAATGTGGGTTTGCGTTCTGCAAGACATGTCTCAAACTACAGCCCATCAGGCATCAATGTTATATGGCTGTTAATGCATCAAAACCCTGTGACAAAGAAAAATTTATATTTGTGTTTTATGATTTTGAGTGTACTCAAAACACACCTCTACACGATGGGACCAATAAGTTTATACATAGGCCCAATCTGTGTGTTGCCCAACATGTTTGCTATCAATGTGTTAAACAAAATGATAACATTCTAAATGTTAAGCCTTGCTGTAGTTTAAGGCAACGTGTTTTCAGAACAAACCCGGTGCTTGAGCTCTTAAAATATATTAGCGATCTGGCAAAAACATTCAGTGTATACGCTTTAGCCCACAATATGAAGGGGTATGATGGGTGTTTTATTTTAAAAGAACTTATGGCGTACTCTAATGGGTGAAACCCAAAAATCATCTCTACAGGCCTGAAATTAATCTCTATAACTTGTAATAAAATAAAATTTTTAGATTCACTGAATTTTATGCCTATGGCCCTTTCAAAGCTGCCCAAGACTTTTAATTTTGAAGGCATTAAAGGGTATTTCCCCCATCTATTTAACACCGACGAAAATAAAAATTATGTTGGGCTTCTACCACCACGTGTCAAATATATGTTTGACCAAATGTCTGTGTCTGACGCGTTTAAATTTAATAAATGGTATGACGAACAGCAAAGTAACAACTATGAGTTTAATATGAAAAAAGAAATTTTAAAATATTGCATTGGTGATGTCGATATTTTAAGAAAAGCATGTCTCCAATTTTGGTCTTTATTTACAAGCGAAAATGGTGTTGACCCCTTCAGAGAATCGACTACTATAGCTAGCGCCTGCAATTTAGTATTTCGCCGTAATTTTTTGAAGCCTAATACTATCGGGATTATTCCACCGGGTGGTTACCGTATGTGTGATAAACAATCAGCGGTTGCAATTCAATGGCTTAAATGGGTTGAAAAAGAGACAGGTATTAAGATACATCATAGTGAAAAAGGCCGGGAGGTCCGGTTACCTGAAAACATTTTAGTGGATGGCTTTTGCCCTGAAGCTAACACTGTTTATCAATTTCACGGTTGTTACTTTCATGGTTGTAAAAAATGTTATCCACATAGCGCTGACAGTAATGAAGTTGAAAATGTAGACATAACAATGACAATGAAATTCGAAAAAACAGAGCGAGTTTCGCGGCGCATTACAACCGCCGGTTACACACTTGTAGAGATATGGGAGTGTGAATTCAGTAAAATTAAACAGGAAAATAACCAACTTCGGGTCTTTATAGAAAATTACAACAATAGTAAATTTACACCTTTAAACCCGCGAGATAGCTTTTTTGGCGGTCGGACAAACGCCATTAAGTTATATCATAAAGCGGATTTGAAAAACAATGAAAAAATTATGTATTTAGATGTTTGCTCGCTCTACCCTTTTGTAAACAAATATGGGCCCTACCCTCTAGGACACCCGACAATTCACATAGGTGCAGAAGAGTGTGCTAAAGTTAACAGGTATTCGCATGCTAGCTGTAAATATTTTATCAAAAGCGGCGCATACAGCGCCTGCATTTTTCTTTAAGATTGGTTCAACCCATGCATATTTCGAAAATACGTCTATAACTGTTAATAAATAACTATATCCATTATTATATTCTTTTAGACTCTGCATGTCCACCAGATCTGCTTCAAATAAGTCATCTTTATTTGTCACATGGTACCTGTTTTTTTTGAAGTGTTTTCTAACTTGTTTATGCACTGTATATGTTGGCTGCGCTTGTAACCAATTCTTTATATGTGCGGTGCTAAGTTGCGGTAGAGCTAGTTTAATTTTGGTGGCCGTTGAAAAACCAGCTTCATGTTTAGGGTTATAATATACATCTTCCATAATTGGTTAATTATTTTACAGTACGAACGGTGACCAGTCTAAACCCTGTAAGCGGGCAGTTCTCTCTGGTGTCTGTAACTCTTCTGATAAGCTATCGGATAATTCTCTATTTTGTGAAACATTTACCGGTGACCGTACTGCTTTCCTTCTCTTTTTTTTATAAGCTGCGTCATTTTGGGCGTATTGAATGAATACTCTGTGGGGCCTCTTAAATACCGACGGTGCCGGTTGTTACCAATAAATTCTAGTGGTACGTTGAATTTTTTTAATTCTTTTAAAAACTGTATATTTCCCTGTGGTGATATATTTGTATTCCGTGTACGTACAGTGTCATTAATAAGATCCACTATATTGGTACCGTTTAGAGGAATATTATTTATTTTTAAAGCACTAATATCATCCCACTCAATAGTTTTACTTCTCGAAAGAAAGTAAAAGAAAGTTTATAAGTGCCTTTGTTTTTGTGTGATAAGATTTCGGTACACTATTAATTATATCAATTTCATTTAGACCCATAGGGGTTGGAACCGTTGAGTCACTGACATCCTCTATCGGTATTGAGACGGGCATTCTAAGTTCATTTGAGAAATGCAGAAACCGCTGTAGAATCTGTTGGTATTTATTCCATTTTTCTTTATCTGTGATTTTCAGTGCAAGTACGTTGTTCATTTCATGGTCTAACTTTGAAATTGTATCCGGTTGAATATTATTTAACCCTTGAATTTTATCCATTTGCTGCTGATCTATCAAAATCATTTTCTTTGCGTGTTCCATAGTTAATTAAATAAACTGCTAAGTACACCGGTTATTAGAGGACCCAATATTAAGGGTAAAAATGCTCCTCCCTTTTGCAATATTAGTTTCTTCTTTTGGTCTACACTCTCACCACGGCGAACTATTTTTCTTAAAATGTTTTTATGCTTTGCTAGTTTATTTTTCTGACTTTCGTTTAAAGGTATCTTCCCATTAAGTGTATTATAAACGCACTCACATATACACAGTATTAAGTTTTTATCAGCTGTTTTCACAAGTGCGGCCCTTTGTTTTTGCGATGCTTTTAATAGAAACTTTAACGCCTTGTTGTTCTTCACTACTTTGTGCGCCATTGTGTAATAATATTAAATAATGCCGTACTAACTATTTATACTATTCAATAAATGTAAACAGATTACAAACTAATTACATCTGATAAACGTTACCTTTTAGGGTCGACGGCAATTGAAACCCTGTCGTGGTACTAACACTTCGGCGGCTGCGGTTTCCTTTGTTTGGCACTTCTGATGGTGTTAACACCTCTAGGCGACGCACATCCCTTGTTTGGCACTTCAGGTGATTGGTGTGACAGGTATGTCATAAAGCTATCTGATGGTACTATCGCCGGTGGCGGCACGCTTCCCTTTGTTTGGCACTTCAGGTGATTGATGTGACAGGTAGGTCATAAAACTGTCAACCCTTTTGGGGTGTTGGGACCACCCTCAGTGATTTATGACCTACCTGTCACATCAATCACCGGAAGTGCCGGGTATACTACTGTCAATAGTATCAACTTACATAGAACATCCATATTGATGTTTTAAAAGGGTTTATGTTTAGTTTAAAGATGTCTACTTGCTAAATTGGCATAAGATAAGTAAATCAATTGCTATTGATTATTTTGTTAATGCTTTTATTCTCGTTTTTATTTTTAATTTTAATTTGTCGACCCATTCGACCTAGGTTGATTTTAGATCTAATTGTTGGTTTGACCCAGAAGTAAGATTCACTTCAATAAAAAATACGTCACACTAATGCAGCGCATATGTGAAGGAAGCTGTTTGATTTTTCGTTCCTAGGGGCGATTTCAATTGTTTCATCAATGCTTGCTCTAATTAATAACAAATTAAGCTTGAATCAAGCAACCGATTGTCATCTGATTATTAACTAATCTTTAATATTTTTTTATTTTAATTAAAAATTGCAAAAAATAGTGTATACAACACGAGCAAAATTAGTTATTTTTTCACTTGTCGTATAAATAACTATTTTTCACGATTTTTTTAGAACAATAAAAAAAAGAAGGCCGTTTCAACATCAAAAATGGCAACTAAAAAGATGTCATTTTGATCGAAAATTGCAAAAATATTTTTTTTGCACCTTTTTGCAATCTTGAAAAAACGGGTCTACTTCATATTCAGATCCGGAAAACATTATTATGCATATTTCTACATATTGTGCATATTTTTTAAATCATATATCTCCCGAGTGCACAGGTCGACTTTTAAACAGCGTCTTTTCGGAGTCTAGATTCCTGACTATATAGGAATCTCATACAAAAAATTAGACAGAGTATTCTAATTTGTATGTATAAATAAGACCCAGATTGGAATTTCGCTTGCTAGTTAGTCAAATGTCAGATGTATGGCGTCAAGGCTATGCCATTATTGTCTTGAATGACCGGTAACAATGAAACACTCATTAAAACGAACCAAAAGAAAAAAGTTTATTGAAAACAGAAAATAACGTGTTTACTTTACAAAAGTTAGAGAATGAATGAATGCCTGTTGACAGATGCTGATTATCCCGCTTGCTATGTTGGTTGCCTAATCTCTTAAGGTGGGTTCCCACATAACTCCCCCCGTAGTAACGTTGGAAACGTTGCGGAAACTTAAAGCGTTATTTGCAACCTACGAGGTAGAAGGCTTCTGTCTATCACTTCTAGGTCCTGGATATGTTTTGAGGAATTTCCTGCCAGTATCATGTTGATCCCCCGTTTCGGCCGGTGTCGGTTGAATGTCGCAATCGTCTCTTAGCAAAAACGCAGGTTTAAGACGTTCGGTCGACACGTTTATGTTTTTTCCATCGAGTTTGATGGTAAAAACTCTATCGCTTAGTCGAGTGAGTACTTCATGAGGGCCCGAATATGGTTGCTGCAAAGGTTTTTTGACGGCATCAATTCTTAGAAAAACGTGGGTACAGGTATACAAGTCTTTGTATACGAACATGCTATCACGACGATGGTGGGCTGCTGGAGTTGGTCGAAGACGTTGAATGTCCTTCCGAAATTTTTCTAAAAAAATTTGTGGGTCGTTGGGCGAATCTTTATCGATAAAAAATTCTCCTGGTAGTCGGAGCGTTGTTCCAAAAAGCATTTCGGCTGTAGAGCATTTCAGATCTTCTTTGTATGCTGTACGTAGCCCGAGTAAGACCGTTGGAAGTGTCTCGACCCATCGGAGTGTATCATGACACATTAGTGCTGCTTTTAACGAACGGTGCCAGCGTTCTATCATCCCATTTGATGCCGGATGGTAAGCCGTTGTTCTTGTCCGTTTGCAACCAGTTAATTTTGTTAGAGCTTGAAATAGTGCTGACTCGAATTGGGTTCCTTGATCGGTAGTGATGCTGACTGGTGAACCAAAACGGGCGATCCAATGCGTATAGAAAGCTGTGGCTACTGAATCTGCTGTCATGTCTGGTAGTGGTACAGCCTCTGGCCAGCGTGAGAACCTGTCGATCATGGTAAGGAGGTAGCGGTGTCCTTGAGAGGATGGCAGTGGTCCCACTAGGTCAATGTGTACTTGCTCAAAACGCCTATCTGCGGTGTTAAACAGTGCTGGAGTATTCGTAACATGCCGATTGACTTTTGACCTTTGACAATGCAAACAAGCTTTTGCCCATCTCGCAATATCCTTGCGCATTTTTGGCCAAATAAATTTTCTTCGTATGAGGCGACTCGTAGCACGTCCGCTGGGGTGAGAACATCTATGCACTAGGTCGAAGGCACGTTGTCGGAGTGAAGATGGTATGTAAGGGCGAACCTCGTCTGTTGATGTATCGCAGTATATGGTTTTGGCGTTGGCAAGTGCGAATTTTTCTAGCCGGACAGATGTTTCTGTGGACAGAAGTTCTTGAAGCTCAACGTCATTTGCTTGCTCGTCTGCGATCTCTTCTGTATCGAGCACAACGGGCAACAGTATGGCGTCCACTCGTGACAAAGCGTCAGCTACCGTGTTATTTTCTCCTGCGACATGGATAATTTCCGTGGTAAATTGCGAAATAAATTCTAGTTGACGGACTTGGCGGGGCGATGCCTTGTTTGATTGTTGGTTGAATGCAAAAATCAGTGGCTTGTGGTCTGTTTTAACCAGAATTGGTCTTCCCTCTATTAAATCACGAAAATACTTGATAGCGCTGTAGATGGCTAGTAGTTCCCTATCATAGGTGCTGTATTTGGTTTGTGCGTTGCTGAGTTTTTTTGAATAGAAACCTAAAGGCATCCATTCGTTGTTTTGGAGCTGTTCGAGAACGGCGCCCATTGCTGAGTTGGAGGCGTCGGTCGAAATAGCAAGTGGTGCGTTGTCTAATGGGTGAGCCAGTAATACAGCTGATTGCAGCATTTGTTTGCTATTTTCGAACGCCGTGTCGGCCAGTGGTGTCCAAACAATTGGGCGTTTATCGTTTTTCTTGCTGTCTTGCAAATAGTTGTTTAAAGGTGTTAAAATTTCAGCTGCATTTCTTAGAAATCTTCGGTAGAAATTTAAAACCCCTAGGTATCTGCGTAATTCGAGAACGTTCTGTGGCTTTTTGTAATCTCGGATGGCTTCGACTCTTGCGTGTAGTGGTTTGGTTCCTTCGCTATTCAACAAATATCCTAGATATTGGACTTCGCTAGCGCCGAATGTGCACTTGGAAACGTTAATTTTGATACCGAATTTTTGGAGGCGTTCAAATAGCTGACGGAGGTTTTTGAGATGTTCTGCGGGACTAGAAGATGCGATGAGGATGTCGTCAAGGTATCCGAAACAGAAGTCAAAACCGCGCAGTACAATGTCGATAAAGCGTTGAAATGTTTGTGCCGCGTTACACAGGCCGAACGCCATGACTGTAAATTCGAACAGGCCAAATGGAGTTATTACCGCTGTTTTTGGTATATCTTCTTCATTAATGGGTACTTGGTGATATGCGCGCACTAAGTCGATTGTTGAAAAAATTGTTTTTCCGTGAAGCCGTTGTGCAAAATCTTGGATGTGTGCGACTGGATACCGATCAGGTATTGTGACACTGTTTAAGCGTCGAAAGTCGCCGCATGGTCGCCATTCCCCAGATTTTTTAGATACCAAGTGAAGTGGACTTGCCCATGGGCTGCTAGACGGTCGACAAATTCCCTGCTCTATCATGTAGTCGAATTCGGCTTTTGCTGCTTTGTATTTTTCAGGTGGGAGCCTACGCGCGCGTTCCGCCACTGGTGGTCCCCGCGTTTGAATAAAATGCTTTATAGGGTGTGATAAGCATTTACGTTGCGCGTTAGGGTTTGTCAATTCCGGAAACTCAGATAATAGTTTGTGGTAGATATTATCGCGTTTCAATGTAGAAATGGTGGGAGTTGGCTCATTGCATATTTGTGCGATGGTGGCAAACTGTGTGTTACCGTCGACGAGTCGTTTCTGATGAAGATCGACGAGTAGATTGTGCGCGCGGAGAAAATCGGCACCAAGTATAGGTCGCGCCACGTCTGCGATGCAGAAGACCCATTTGAAGGTGCGCTTAAGCCCGAAATTGAGAGTTAGAAGCCGTTCTCCATAAGTGTTAATCACGGAACTGTTTGCTGCGAAGAGTTTCAAAGCCGTAGTCTTCCGTTGATCATTTTTGTTCACCGGTATTACGGAAACGTCTGCGCCGGTGTCCACTAAGAAAAGAGTTCCGTGATCACGGTCTTGCACTAGTAAGCGGTTGTGTTTTAGTTCGCCACCGTCGACTGCGAACGTTGACGGCGGCCCGGTTAGTTTTCCGAGAGTTGCGGTTTAAAGGCACATGGTTTTACGCATTTGCGAGCTTTGGATCCGAATCGGCGGTGGTAGAAACAGATTTGAATCGCATCGGTGCCCGGAGCGTTTGTATGGCGCGGTAGCTCACGAATTGGACCGTTTGTTTCGAGTCGATCAAGTCTCTTCACAACTGCTGCTAACATGAACTCGGTTTCAGGTGGTGAAGTTGCTGCATTTATGCTTGTTATGGCTGGAACGTTGCGGACTTCTTCCACAATTTTATCGGCTATTTTCAATAGTTCTTCGATTCCGATATCGTCACTCACCATCAGAATAGCGCGAGCCTGAGAAGGTAAACGGCGTAACCATAAAAGGCGTAGTACGTCGGAACTTAATTGGTTGCCAGCGAGCGATTTCATCTCACGCCAAAGTTGTGAAGGCCGTTTATCGCCAAGCTCGAGCTCGGTAAGAACTTTGTTCAACCTGGACTCTGGTGTTTCTGAAAAACGTTCAATGAGTTTCTGTTTCAGCTCACCGTAGCGATTGGTAGTGGGCGGTTGTTCTACAATGTCGGCTACTTCTTCTAGCACGGAGGATTCCAGTGCTGCGATGACTGTATTGAAACGAGCGTTGTCCAAAAAAGTTCTGTTGATGGTGAACTGGGCTTCCACCTGTGCAAACCATAAGCTGGGTCTGCGTTGCCAGAATGGTGGAAGCTTAAGGCGTTGGATTGTTTCCACATGCTGAAGAAAAGGTGATTGACCTGGTTGAGTTGGTGATCCAGCTGTGGTGTCTGTCGGCGGTTGGGTGAGCTGGTTGTTGCCGCTGCTTGCCCCAGGTTGCGAGTTTTCTTCGTTGAGCATTTTGTTTATTGTTGTTCTGTACCGGATCACGTCGGGGTCACCATTTATGGCGTCAAGGCTATGCCATTATTGTCTTGAATGACCGGTAACAATGAAACACTCATTAAAACGAACCAAAAGAAAAAAGTTTATTGAAAACAGAAAATAACGTGTTTACTTTACAAAAGTTAGAGAATGAATGAATGCCTGTTGACAGATGCTGATTATCCCGCTTGCTATGTTGGTTGCCTAATCTCTTAAGGTGGGTTCCCACAGATGTACTAGAATCAACGCCATCTAGTTTTGGTAGATAATTTTGGCTAATGGTCCGTAATATTGCGGACCAGAACCACTTGATGATTGTCTTAGCAACCTCTATTGCGCGTTACACCTACCAGTAAATTATAAGCTGGTAGGTGCTAGTATGTGTAACGCGCAATAGAGGTCGCCCAAACGTTCGTAACACAAGTTTGGGCAGATTTTTATGTAAGGCAGAAATTGATATGGTATACATTATATTTGCTGTATGTAACCACCTGACTCCATTATCATCTTCTAAAAATCTATTTATTGTTAAGACGCTTTTATATATTGAATGGTGTAATGTAAACGCATCTTATGCGTTTTAACCGTCAGAATAACTATGCCCTCTAGTATTTGGTAGTGCAATTAAGACAACTAAAATAAAAGCACATTTGCTAAATATTTTTGGAAGTATGTGTTATGCCATTGCCATCTACATTCAGTTTGAGAAACCACTCTATGCAAACAAAAAGAATGCAAGTCTTATGTTTTTAGTCTATGATTATACATATAAACGACCTAGCGACATCTTACAAACAAAAGTTAAACTAATGTCAATTTCAACAGAAACGGCCGAATCCAATGTGGTATGGTCGTTGTCAGGGCCCGTAATCTTTAGCATAGAATTTCATTTAGTGTTAGAGTGGGGGACCTTAGTTCATAGAGGCAACACTTGCCCCGCCACATTCGCTTCTTCTTAGAATTACAGGTATCTCTTGTATATAATATATGTTTATTTTATTCTAACCTTATTCGTTTAATGACATTTGCTTCGTGCTTATTCATTAATCCGAGTTTTTTTCAAGTATTTTCTGTGTTTTTGTATATTTTCGTTCGAAGTAGATCATTTATATTGAGATTTACCGAAAACGGGATTTAAGTGTTGTGTACCGAATCTCTGTGATCATGCATACAATGCCAAGTAACAATGATGTAAGTTAAAAATATAAAGAAATTGGAATGTTATTAAACAAATAATCTATTTCAGTTGTTTAGTAAATGCCAAATGGTGTAATTCTGTGGGAAGAATCGATTTGCTAGAAAAAACTGTGAAACATTTTGATTTGCTATCTTCATTTTGCGGATAAAGACATGTACGAAATATCGAAGAACCGATTTATATTTATTTAGTAGTGTATTTATTATTTATATATAACAAATGTATTATATTATATTATGAATGTTATTTGCAGCAAAAGTAAATGTTATTTATAAATTTTAAACTTAATTTTATTAGTATAATATTGATAGTAATAAAATTAATATTTACTTTAGAGTAAGTAAATATTAATTTTATTAGCTTCAATATTATACTAATAAAATTAAATTTAAAATTTAGAAAATAAAACAATAGGTTGAAGTCTAAATGCTCTCACATAAGCATAAAATTTATTTAAATTTTTGTACAACTAGTTTCGGTTTATAAATAAACCATCTTCAGGTACCATATACTACAAAGAGAAAATTGTCAGTAATTTGGAAAGATGAGTTTTATATGTTAAATGTATACAGAATTAATATGAATTTATAGGTTAAACGTTTAAGACAAGTTATTTTGAACAAATAATATCCTTTAAATAGTGAGAGAAATGGAGTTCATTACAACGATTACATACAATTAGGGGGATCAGAAGTAAGTATTTGTTAAAAATGTTAATAGATTTGAAAATTTAGTTTTTTTATTCAGCGAATTAGTCATTGCACGTGGTTCTGAATTTTAGTAAAATACAACAATATAGGTTCAAAGGTATATCAAAAAGCGGTAGTGCGTAAAGCGAACACATTGTTTAATCCAGGAGGTGCTTTGCAGAAAATCTAAGAGGGGACGCCACCTGAGTTTTTAGATGAAGCTGGCAGAAGGGATTTAATCCTGCAATATTTAGAAGTACGTTGTGTTTTTTTTTGTGAAATTCAGTTGAGTTTTATTTTTGCTTTTGCTTATAGTTTAAACAGCTTATGTTGCAATTGGACTCGGTGGATGATTCCGATAATGAGTAAAAGAAAAATAATAATTGATTGATTCCTCTACAAGGGGCACATAGCAATTTCAACAAAACGTTAACACTCGTAGATCAGGATTCTCAGTTTTGAGCGGTTCTGCATTGCACCGAGACTTGGAATCTTAACTCTTAAAAATGATTTTTTTGTAATTCGTTAATTTTGAACCAATTTTCTCAATCATTTTGTTTCAAGCTTGATCCAATCCTTTGCATATCCAAAAATTTCTCGGAAATTTCAAGAACTTTTATTCAAGTATTTCAAGTATTTTTAGGATTTCCAAAAAATGTTCCAGAAATACTAACTTTTGGATGAAAATCGTGTCAAAATATTTTGAAAAGATTAATCTGTTTCCCAAAGCTTTTTTTTAAATAGTGGATAATTAAAGACATATTTGACAATCAAAAATAAATTAACATAATTACATAATATAATTATTAACATAATTAATTAAAATTATTCAAATTTATTGAGCTTCTTGCCTTAAAGATTTTTTTTCTGAATATTTTGACATGATTTTCATCAAAAACCATCAACGCATAACCGAAATCCACTAATTATAAATACGCGTGTTTATTATATACTTTTCTCTCTTTTTTTGCTCTTTTCTTTATGATGCAATGCTAGTTGCAGGCAACTTCGAGACAGCCGGTGAAGGACCCTTAAGTGCGCCGTTTTTTTAAAACAAAATTGACAATGCCTAATTTAAGCATTTTTGATGTGCTTATATTTATGGATGCCACGCTAAATTGCCGTAGCAGTCGCGAAGGCGAAATATGATCATAGGCCAAGCATGTGTTTCATTGTGATACTGTACTGCACTCTTCGATATACGACGTATCTCTTCTGGACTAAAGAGGTTTGTTAGGGAGTATCCTTGATCTTCAGCCTCCCCACCTTCCACTCGGCTCAGTATAATGTTGCTTACTGCTTTTCTCTCCAAGCCCGCCATCATATTTCGTTGCGCTGCCGCCACCTCTTCATTAGTATAAAAACCGCCCGCACCCAATCCTTGAATTGGTTTGAACTTCAGATGGCTAGTAGTACCCGCTCGAAGCTCGATAGATACTATTCCAGACAACGGATGTGGTGCGAGTCCTACCCATTCTCCTCCGATGTGGTACATGTTTGGCACTATTGGGTTGCAGTCTTCTTCAACACCGTGAATCTGAAGCACTCTAGTCACTGGTGACATAAATAGCGATTGATTGTTTGCTGTCACAGGTAATTCTTGATAACACTTGCTAGTGTGGCGCACTTGCACTACCCGTGGTACGCATTGCAAAATAAAAAAAGCCTCGCCTGCAATTTTCCTGAAATACCCAAGCTGCATCTTAATTACGGTGCTGATAGCATTAGGCGCAAATTGTGCTAATACTAAACGATTTTTCAAAACTTCGCGTTCTAGAAGACATCTGCAGTGTACTGCGTCCGCGTAAAGCATATCTTGTGCACGTCCTAATGCTTGCTCTACGTATAAAAACTTACTGTTCGTGTAAACCATTAAGTCTACTTCCGCTGTCCGCACTTTGTGTATCCGCCACATTTGAATGTTTTTAGCTTCCGCAACAAACAGATTCGGGTGTTCAGTGTCCCACAGTTTGGCACCGCACACATGCTTTTCTTCCACCAATGTAAGCGCAAAGATTTTTGGAGCTTGCTCTATCACTAAGTAATGTTTTTGTGTCTGTTTCTCTGTAACAACTTCCGCGAAGCCGTCAAAAAGTACCACAAACCGATCACATTCCGGCACCGTCACTGTGTCCCATGTTGTCTCTCCTACGTTTACATCCATGCAATAGTTGTCCGTAAATTTACATACTAAGCCGTCCCGTAGCCGAAGCTCATTTGCACTTTTGCACTATAGTCTTTTAGTTCGATTTTTATTTCTGCTGTTACAACTACACCTTCCCATGACATGCCAAACTGAGTATACGAAACCCCTTGACATGAGCCGTCTCGAGCCACACTGCCCGCTAAGGTCATCGAGGCCTGGATTGACGAATTAGCTTTAAGTCCGTCAATAACTTGATTATTAAATCCCATAAAATGGTGTTCACGATGCATAGTTTTACATCCAGCCGCACCTACTTCGTGAATGTATGTCAAAAGTCCTTGGCTTACTACTGATGTATGCCCGTGCATCCCACAGTAAGTTATAAGTCTTGTAATCTCCACTAAGCACGTTTGCACCGTCACTTCTGTGATGTGTTGCCGCTGGAACACCGTCACTGCTGTTGATCACGAGAAATATCCTGCTTCAGGTTCTGGGCAGGGCGCTACGTTCTGCAAGGAGATGACGGTAAGGTTGGATCCAGCTCCTCGACAATCGTACGCTAATAAAGCCCCTGCTATGTGAGCGCCCAGCAGCATGACTAGGCCACGGATGATGTTTGCCATATTGTGCTCTCTACAACAAAAACCCCTCACAAACTTCCCCACATAAACATACTCATTTAAATATAAACTAACAACTAAGGGTACAACATAAATCACTATTATAATTTCGTTAATGTCTCTAATTTAATTTCGTTTTTCGTACAACCGCTTATCGTACATCCAGGGTTGCATTTCTACGCTTCCCCGACTTTGCGTATTATACCGACTTGTTACCGGATGGTGAAGATTCTGTTCTTCAACCTCTTGCGCGTCTTGCCTCATGCCAACGTCGGCTTAAATTTCCGCAGTATCAATGTTGCTTCTCTGACGTCTCTTCTACGTTTTTCGAGTGAATTTCTGCCTGTGTTACAATCTGCGTCGGGTCTTCGTCCTCTTCCGACTCCGCATACTCTAATTCCTCTGATGGTAATGGATTCATTTGACGCTGCAGTTCTCTTGGTGCACTTTCAGACTTTGTCTTTTCTTCTATATGAAGCTCGTGGTATGGCTTCATGCGATCCACGTGCACCACTGGCTCTCGCTTTCCATAGATCTCCTTTACTTTATAGTTCACCTCACCTTGAATTCCAATAACTCTGTAAGGTCCGCCCCATTTAGGAACAAACTTCCTGGGCATCTTCAATTTACCGATAGGGGGTGTATACAGGTACACCTTATCACCAACTGCAAACTTCTGCGTTTTTGCATGTTTATACTTCTTGTGGTTTTCGGTTTGTCGTTCGGCACATTCCTGGAGATTCTGTCTTACTGATGCAAATGCTTGGCTCAAACGTGCCATCATTTCGCTGGCATAGTTCTCTGCTGTATCATACTTGTACTGAGCTGGCTCTAATATAGCGTGGAATGGCATCACCATATCTCTTCCATGAAGGAGGAAAAAGGGAGTCTCCTTTGTCGAACAATGTATGCTTGACCGATGCGCCATGGCTACGAAACATAACATCTCGTCCCATGTGCTGGGTTCCTTTTGCACAAAGTGTTTTAGGCGGTCCTTTAAACTGGCGTGCATTCTCTCTATCATACCGTTGCAATGTGGTCTGTACGCCGTAGTTTGAATTTGGTCTATTTCCAGCAATTTGCACACTTCTTTAAACATTCTTGATAAGAACTGGGTGCCTCTATCTGTTAACAATGCTCGTGGGGTCCCATGACGTGTTATTACTTCTGTAACGAACGCTTTGGCAACTATGTGCTAGCCTGAATGTCTGGTATAGGGATTAGCTCCACGTATCTAGACAGATAATCCATAAATGTCAAGATGTACTTATGGCCTTTGGCTGATCTGTTAAGTGGTCCTACTATATCCATAGCACATCTTTCAAAAACTGCTTCCGGAACCGCAAATCTTTGTAATTCGGCAGTCGGGCGTCGAGATCTCTTAAACACATTGCACTCGTGGCAACTCTGCACTTATGTTTTTATATCTACTCGCATGCCTTCCCAATAGAAATCTTGAGTGATGAGGTTATAAGTCTTCTGCTCACCTTGATGTGCCGTCCACGGAGAGTTGTGGTACAATTCGAGAATTTTATTCTTCATTTTCTGTGGCGCCAAAATCTTGTCCCGCCTTTCCGTTGCTTGTCGAGTCTTGTACAACATCCCGTCGCGTGTCATGTAAAATTCCGATAGATCTCCACTCTCTAACCGGCGCGTTATATTTGTCAACTTCTCGTCTTTGCGTTGCTCTGAAATTATTTGTTCTCGATCCCATATAATTCCAACTACAGGATTGGCTTGTAGATCCACTGCGTTGACAGCTCTATCCGGTTTAATTCGTGATAGCACATCTGCATTCGTATTCAGTCGCCCCGGCCAATGCTGAATATCAAATAAATATTCCAATAATGACATAGCCCATCTCGCATGCTGGCTACTAGGATCTTTAGTACTGAGTAATACTGAGTAAATACTGTAATCAGCGTGAAATGCGTACCGACTAAGTAACAACGATACTGTTTCACGGCCCATACAACCGCTAGACATTCTTTCTCTATCGTTGAATAGTTTCTTTCCGCATCGTTCAAACTACGACTTACATATCCGATGGGATGTTTAAATTCGTCGTACTTCTGACATAAAATCCCGCTCAGGGCTATGTCAGATGCGTCCGTAACCAATATAAAAGGTTTCCTGAAATCGGGATACTTCAGTATAGGCAAAGTTGTTAACGCCGTCTTCATTGTATCGAACGCTTCTTCTTGCTGCATATCCCAAACAAATGGAAAATTCTTCTTCGTCAGCAATGTTAAAGGATTTGCCACTTCTGCGAATTTCGGTACGAATTTTCGGTAAAATCCGCACAGACCCAAAAACGCTCTAATCTCCTTAACGGTGGTTGGTCTAGGATAATGCTTGATGATATCCGTCTTTTCGGGATCTACTTCGCATCCTTTCAACGAGATAATGTGACCCAAAAATTTTGTCTTTTTCTTCAGGAACTCACAATTAGTTGGTTTCAGCTTCAATCCATTTTCTCTCAAACGATCGAACACTTCCACCAGCAACTTGAGGTGACACTCTACATCACCTGCGCTGTAGACAATGATGTCGTCTAAATAAACCAAACACGATACTCCATTTAAGCCTGCCAACACTACGTTCATTAACCGTTGCCAGGTTGCTGGCGAGTTTTTGAGACCCATGGGCATTCGATTAAATTCATAATGACCATCTGGCGTGCTAAATGCTGTTTTTTCTTTGTCGCTAACTTTTACCTGGTAATATCCACTGGCCAAGTCCATCGTAGAGAATAATAAACAGCCTGCCAACTTGTCAAATGTTTCTTGCAAGTTTGGTAGCGGGAAATAGTCCGTTTTGGTAACGGCGTTCAGTCCTCGGTAGTCTATACAAACTCTTAATTCCGGTTCTTCTCCTGGGTGTTGCTTTTTGTTCACTAGTACTACTAGCGCACTCCATGGCAAGCTACTTGGTCTTATTATCGCTTGTTCTAACATCTCTGAGATTTCTTTGCGTAACTTGCCCTGATGGTAATGTGGTACTCTGTACGGTCGTTTTGCAATCGATGCTGCTTCTTCTGTAATTATTCGGTAGTATTCGGTATTATTCCCCCTGTATATAGCGTCCCTGCTATTAAGGTACCCTTTACACCGCCTCTGACTGACTCTAGCATAAAATCCGAAGAAAGTGCACGCTTCTTGGTCCATCCCATGCAGATTGCTTCGCTTCTGGATGGTATAACAAGCGATTGCAGTAAATAAACTCCAAAGTAGCTACTCTCGTGTTTATCTACATTCTGACTTAAAAGGTAGCTGGCCTCCTGATCTATAATATCTGCACTAAGTTGGTCGGACTCTATTCCCCTCAGTCCACTATGTATTTCGTTTCACAATTCTTCACAATCTGTCTGTCCCTTAGGCATCTCATCTTCTATCGTACCCCCTTTATTTACCCTAATCTCCTGCTCTACCCTATCTGTTCCTAACTTCAAACAATCCTCTCCTATTTTTTCTGTATCTGCTCTAACTATTTCTGTACTAACCATTTCCCTACTATCCTCCTCACCATCTTCTCGATGCAATGGCAACTTGATGCCTCTTATAACACATACCCCTTGACTCCATAACAAATCAACTTGAAAACGTTGTAAAAAATCTATCCCCAGTAGCATCTTTGAATCCATCGATCTATCGTCTACTACGATGAACTCGAGACTAATGAATGTGTTCTCATCAAGTTCAATAGTAATTTTCGTTCGGCCTATTACTCCTATATTATTCTTTTGAATATCTACTAAAACCGGTAGATTGTCTGACTCTATTAACTCCCCTTTACACTGACTTCTTTTAATCAACGATAATGCTGCTCCCAAATCTATAAACAGCCTTCTCCTTACTTCCAAAACTAATAACTCTAATGTATTAAACCTATTACTACTCTCTATAATTGTGTGACAAATTTTACCGCGCACACTCGGGATTACGTTGATCGCACCTGTACTATTACCTATTGTCGCCAGTTTCTGGCGGTCGCAGTTGGGAGTCTTGCTGCAACCGTTTGCCCATTTAAATTCCTGCTACAATCTTTCGCAAAGTGTCCGGGCGTTTCGCATTTAAAACACTTATTGTCTCTTTGCTGACTGACTGGCGTATCACCTTGATTTGTTAGAGCTGGTGCTCGACAATCCCGTGAAAAATGTCCAGGTTTACCACATCTGAAACATACCGTTCGTTCTCTTACCGGTTGCACAGTCCTACGCTGATTCTGTTGACAGTTACGAGCAATATGCCCTAATGCATTACAATTGAAACATCGCCTAGAGGGTGGTGGATCCCATCAACTATTTGCTTAATGCACGTTGGTTCCTCGTACAGGACCGACCACTTGCCCCCTCCCTGCAAATGAGCTATCATCCGAAACATTTCTAATAGTTTGCTGCCGTTTCGTCATTCCGTCAACTGTTTCTTCCAACTGGGCCCGTTCTCTGGCGGCAACAAAGGTAATTTCTCTTCTCACTTCGCCCGTCAACTGGCTCATAAGTAGTTTGTCAAAATAGTCTTGCGTTGGCTGATACCTTTTTTGTTGTTTGTTCTTGGCTCTAATTAGTCTCAAAATGTATTCAGGAAGTATGATGTGTTTTTTGTTAGTGCTTTTAATCTCTGAGTGTCTTTTCGTAGTTTTAAGAATATTATTCGTCAGTATGTCAATTTCCTTGTCAATGTCATTTGCTGTTACCAAGCCACTATTGATCGTAGCTGCGTCATTTATGTCTTGTCTAAATTCCTTCCAGTTTGTGTTCTTAAAGCTAACGAATTTTGTGTCAGTCACCCTTTTGTCAATAGATTGGGAAGCCAAGTCGGTGTAGATCGGGTTGTGGTCTGAGTCTAAGTCGCAAAACTGTTCCAGGAAGACTTTCGTTGATAAACATAATGTCGATTTTGTGTTTGTTAATGAAGTTTTCAAGTTTTTTTTTATAGCGCAAGCTGTGACTGTTCCAGGCACAAATACGTAGGCCCTTATAAATCATAGTATTTGTCGAGATTCTGTAAAAAGCTGACTGTATAATGAAACCTTTATTTTCCGCTCTCTATCCTTCCTAACTCGGTGTTTAAATCAGTGAGGGCTTGTATTACAACAGTTAAATTGATTAGGGAATTTGTTTCATTAATAAAGTCGCCAATTTGGCTAATCCGGCCATACTCACTTGCTTTCGATATAGGCAAAATTTGTGCCATTTTCGCGGTGTACACTGGACACTTCACGTTGTTGGCGGTGTGGTCACCACCGCAGTTGGCGCACGTTGGCTTATCGGTGGCATCTAGATTGCAGTCTTTAGTCCAGTGACCATCCCCGCATTTGACGCACATCGGTAGGTTGAAACAATTGGACGTAGCATGCCCCACTTTTCGCAGTTGTTGTTTTTGTGGCGCTCCCAAGAGATTTTAGTGTTCATTACATGCTGCACTTTTTTCTTAAGGTCCTCCACTACTACACTGCCCTCAGTGACAATCATGTAGAGCGGTTGGTTTTTCGTGTTCATAGCGAAGCCTTTTACTACGGGGATTTTGAAACCGCTTTTTAGGTCTGTTAATATTTCTTCCGTGTCCATGTTTTTCGCCAGCCCTTTGATCATAAATGCATGCGTTTTTTCGGCCGCATGTGTTTAAGTGTGAAATTGGGTGTTGAGTCCCGCGTACTACTCAACCAACTGTTTTTGCTCCGATGCATCGGCCACATTGATGTTTGTGTTGTAGCGAGAGTATTTGATATAATACCCCTTTTTATTAGTTGGTTAAGTAGCACCGTTAGCGTTTGGTGTAACTCAGGTTTGCCACTGAGGATGATTGGTGGTGGTGATTTACGTTTTGACATTTTCTCTGCAGATGGTTTTGGTCGCGTAATCTGCGGAGAAGTCACAGTGGTGTGTTCATCAATTTCAGAATCGCCACTAATCGAATCAAATCGGGTTTTTATCGGGATTTGGTTGCTAGTCGATGGTCTGAGTTTTAAAAGCTTTGCAGGTTTCCGAAGGTGGGTAAACCCTTCAGCGTCGACGGTAAGTGGCGACAAGGCTTTTTTCCGTTTGGAGTGGCGTTCCTGAATCATGTTGACCCCAGCGGTGCTAAGCAGTGTGGGGTTTATTGATGGAATAATTGAAAGTAGTACCTATATTGTGTTGGAAGATGGTGGTGCAATCGAGTGCTGATCGGAGCCTAGTTCCATTAGTGATGATGGCGACGAGATTGGGGTTGCTGGTCCTGATGGCGTTGTTGTTGTTGTGATATTGGCTGCTGTTGTTACAGCGATCAGTGGCGGAGTCATTTGCGAGTAGTATTTTAAGACAGAGTCATTCAGAGAGCCCTGCCCAGAATTTTCTGGGTCCGGCAGCACAGGGTCTGACCCTGTGCTGTCCAGCGCGCGAGTTTTTAAAAGTTCAAGTGCAGTTTGCGATTTACTGATGTTGCTCGGCTGCAACGAAATTTTTACCCGGCGCCCGCGCACTATCCAAGCCTATTTGGTAGCTGCTTTGGTTCGAATATTGAGTATCGGAATGTCAATGTAAAAAAAAAGTTGTTAATGTAAAAAATCGGTTGGAGTTTTACGAGCACTTCTCAAGCACACTAATAATTACGCACATATAATAAATAACTACTATTTAGTGGTCAAAGAAGGGCCAAAGGCCCTTTCTTTTAGGGTCCTTGCACTAATCGATTGAATTTAATAATTAGTTTACATTCTAATTAATCGTTGATTATCACATGTAATACCATAAGTGCACAAATTATTTCCAGAAAATTTTTTTAAGCTCACGAATGCATTAGTTGGCGTGGAAATCTGCCCGAGTCGCAGACGAGGGCAGATTTCCTCACGCTAACTAATGCATGAGTGTAAGCGATAAAAATTTTTCGGAATTAATTTTTGTACGAATGGTATTCGGTAAGAAAATCGCACAACTCTTAATTGATGTTATATTTTATAAAATATTTAATAAATTATAATGACATTTTACTACTAGATATTTCCATTCTACATCTATCTTAGTTTTTCATCTATCTTACTCGACTTCCACTTCTGCTTCCGTTGGAAACCAACAACAAACTACTTACAATCACTGTGTTTTTAATTTTAATTAGTTTTTCTGATATATTTGTTGGATTCATTTAATGTTACCAATTTTTTCAATAAATTAATTTTGACAACACTTTTCATTGTGACATCGGAAATATTTTAAATATTTCCAAAATATTTCCAAAAAATATTGATGTTGATCAATTGTAACTATAGCAACAAGCATAAATGCGGCCATTCTATTGGTTGCTTAAATAGTTGTGCGATTTTCAATAAAATTATCACTAACTAATTGAGTCTTTTCTCTCTCACTATACAAATATTAATAGCGCGTTGCTCAGCACACGCTGATTAATTAGTTAATTTACTTTACGCTAAAGGTCACTTTCGCTCAGTATACCTTGCTCGACGCAAAAACTGTCTCAAAGCACGTCTGTTCGATAGGCCGGCTATGAACAGATTCGGGACGAGAAACGGCTGAATCCAATGTGGTATGGTCGTTGTCTTATAAGAGTCTAATAAGCAAATTTCGTATATAAGTACGCACTATAAACAATAAAGCATTATATTTTACTTGATATTTTGTATTGTCGTAAGTAGCACATGTCAATACGGCGCGTTCGTGGCGGGAACCTTTAATTTGCTTGGACAATACAAAATATAACACTTTATTGTTTATAGTGCATACTTATATGCGAAATTTGTCTATTAGACTCTTATAAGACAACGACCATACCACATTGGATTCAGCCGTTTCTCGTCCTACAAAGTATAATAACATACTTGAAAACAAACAAAGCTCCCGGTGAGGACAGTATATCAAACAAAGTTGTCAAAAATTCCCCCAGGAAAGTACTGGTCTAGCTTGCGTATATCATAAATAGTATTATTAAATTGCAACATTTCCCCTCGATATGGAAAAACGCACTAGTTGTGCCAGTGCCTAAACCTGGAAAACCCCTCCAAAATCCTTCCAATTACAGACCAATTAACCTGCTACCTGCTCTTAGTAAGGTAGCCGAACGAGTGATACTTAAACGACTCAATACTCATACTAGCCAGAACCAAATCCTGCCCGAATTCCAATTCGGGTTCAGGGAACGCCACAGCACTACGCACCAATTGGTGCGTATTGTGAATGACATTAGTGTAAAGTTCAACAGCAAATTAACAACGATTCTGGCGATGTATGATATTGAGAAGGCCTTCGACAGAGTATGGCACCAGGCGTTGATCTGTAAAATGATCCAATTTAATTACCCTGCCTATTTGACTAAGCTGATCAGCAGCTACCTGATGAACAGGACGTTCCAAGTAAGGGTTGGCAGCTCGTTGTCAGCAAGAAAGAGCGCGGCGGCCGAAGTCCCACAAGGCTTTGTTCTTGGACCCGCGCTATTCAACATCTACATTGCAGACATCCCAACCTTTGCTCGAACGAACCTGTGTCAGTTCTCTGACGACACTGCGATATATTCCACCAGCGCAAGTGCCAAAATAGCAAATAGGCAAATCCAATTCCATACTGACATCCTCATCCGCTACTTCAAAACCTGGAAAATCAAAATGAATATCAACAAAAGAGAAACTGCCATATTCACGCATAACTACAATAATGTTCGGGTCTTCAATCCGCTTGTGACTGACAAGCAAAAATTCTATCCCAAAAAATCGGTAAAATACTTGGGCGTGATTCTCGATAAACGACTCAGCTTTTTACCCCACATAAAGGAAACCAGAAATCGCGCCTTATCAGCTCTCTCACAAATTTACCCTCTGTTGAATAAATTTTCATCCATGGACCTAAAAAGCAAAACACTCCTGTACAAAACAGTAATTCGGCCAATACTTACCTACTCTGCACCGACCTGGTGCAGTATCAGTGATTCGTCTATGCTATTGCTGCAAAGGATACAAAATAAATGCCTCCGGCTAGCTGTAAATGGAGACTACATGACTCGAATCGCTGATATGCACCAGGAGGCTGAGGTCGAGTCACTGGACGAATTTGTTATAAAGCTATCAGCCAACTTAGCGACTTAACAAAAAATATCACCAAATCCATGGATGTTGTCCAAAAACTAAAGGATGGCAGAATCATGCATAAGCTGCCCTACCGAAAAATTTCTGACCTACGACTCCTAGAAACGTATACCTAAAAATAAAATGATCAAGGTCAGCTCAAACTATCAAATTATTAGTCTGCATTTTTAGAATTAGCTGATTGATTGGTGAATTGATTAATTGATTGATTGTGCAATCGCTCAAGTTGAACTTGTCTCGGGGCTTCACCCTGATTTTAAAGGACACATCCTTAATTGTTAAGCATATGTCAAATGTTCATGCAGATAAATCGCTAATTGTGCTGAATTGTGCGTGCTTAAGCCGATCGGGCTTGTCCGTATTAATTCGGTCCTAAAAATGTAAACATTAATTATACTTTCGTTTATTGCACTGATAACACACTAATTCGGTAAATTATCGGCATCTATGCCTATTTTATTATACTACAGCCTAATCTGCGTAGCATTAGATATTCTATACTCATTTATACATGCAAATCAAAACAATTGTACACAAACTCGCAAAAACTATTATTCCAGCGATTGGCAATAACAATGTAAACAATAAATAAAAAACTACAACAAACACAATCCCCGCCGCCCATAGGCCTTCTGCCTTAATCAACACTAAATGCACTTATTGAATTGTATTGTTGTTCACAACAAATCCAATTTAACCACACTAAATTTAAAAAAAAAAAACAACAACAAAGCACAAATTTTGCGGCTGACAGCTGACTTTGCCACGACACGACCAGGGTATGCGAGCCCATACCCAGAGACAATAGAGAGAGAAGATTGGACACTATGTAGGGACATGACAACACTTTCCGGTGGATAGGCAACCAGCATTATTCAATTCGTCGATTCTAGAATCATACACTTTTGTCAATCGGAATATCTTTTTATTGTTTAATTGTAAATTGTTCAATATACTGTTTTGTCTTTGTCATCGTTGCTTCATTGTTTGGCGGACCTCGTATTGGTGGACATCCCACACTGGTGACCCCGACGTGATTCAGCATCAATTCATTGCAAGTACACTTAACCTAACATTTGTACATCTATACTACCTATTTGCAATTCGTAGAGGTTCGCCACAAGCAAATCGAAATGTCCGACGACGAATTTCAGGACGCTCAAAACCTGGACAGGGACATCTTGAACGTTATTCGCATGACTAAAATTCCACCTTTTCGAAGCAATGACCCCGAGCTATGGTTCGCCCAAGTCGAAAATTTATTCAAATACCACCGAATCACCAAAGACGAATCCAAGTTCCAGCTCATTAGCGGTAGCGCAGACGAAGTCGTCCTGCCGCACGTTGCAGACATTATTAAGAATCCTCCAGCGAATAACCTTTACCAAACTTTCAAGGACAGGGTGCTCGCTGCTTTCACGGAATCTCAGGACACGAAACTACGAAAACTTCTCAAGACCCAAAATTTAGGCGATCAAAAACCGTTTCATTTTCTTCAAACCCTAAGAAACCAGGCAGCAGGTCAATGCACCGAAGCAATTCTTAAATCGTTGTTTATGGAACAAATTCCAGAACAAATTCGTGGAATAATGTTGGCAAGCAATCTACAAAATTTATCAGAATTGGCAACTCTAGCAGACAAGCTTACTGACCTGATACACCCAAATCCAACACAATTATTCCCTATACAACAAACATGCAGCGGGGCAAATAACTCATCACTCGAGAGCAGAGTTGACGAATTAACTCGCACAGTACGAGAACTGTGTGCTGCAACTTCTAACAGACAGAGCATAGGAAGTAATTCACCTCGCAGAGGACCATCACCATCTCCAAAGTTCAATGCAAACCGGAGAAGCCAAAATAGGGTTTGTTGGTACCATTCACGCTTCGGAAAGGAAGCAAGAAAATGCGACAAACCTTGCGATTGGAACCTCCCTTCGGGAAACTAAAACAGTCGTCGAAAGTAGGCGAGGCTTCCGACGGCAAGAATTCACCAAATCGCCTCATTATTGTCGACGCCGACAACAAATTAAAATTCCTAATAGACACTGGTGCAGACGTTTCAGTTTTACCGAATTTCTCCAACGAATACTCAACACCGACAAATTTTCAACTCACCGCCGCAAATGGCACTACTATCGACACATTTGGAGACAAGGTGCTAAAATTCAACTTAGGACTACGCAGATCTTTCACATGGAGCTTCATTGTCGCTAATGTTTCACAACCAATACTGGGCGCAGATTTCCTCGCACATTACGGCCTAATGGTAGACCTTCAAGGAAAAAGACTAATCGACAACACTACAAAGCTCCATTCTATAGGATATTTAACCAACAAAGGCACTTTCGGTTTATCTACGCTTGTGAGTGGTAAATACCAAGAATTACTACGCGAGTTTGTAGAAATTACCAGACCAAAGCAATTTATTGAGCCAGCTGCCCATGGTGTACAACATCACATTGTAACTAAAGGCCCACCATTAAAAGAACGAGCTCGACGACTACCCCCGGAAAAACTAAAAGCAGCCAAAGCCGAATTCGAACACATGCTACAGCAAGGAATTTGCCAACCTTCCAAAAGTCCCTGGGCCAGCCCGCTTCATCTGGTGCGCAAAAAGAACGGCGATTGGAGACCGTGCGGTGATTTCCGTCGCCTGAACTCAGCGACAGTTCCAGATCGATACCCCGTACCTCATATCCACGACATAACACAACAAAGCAGGGTCTGCAAAGTATTTAGTACGCTTGACTTAACCAAAGCGTACCATCAAGTACCTGTCGCCCCCAAAGATCGTGAAAAAACTGCAGTCATCACTCCTTTCGGGCTCTACGAGTTTAATGCCATGACTTTCGGACTAATGAATGCAGGGCAGACTATGCAGCGGCTCATGGACAGCGTACTTCGCGGGCTTGATTTTTGTTCTTGCTACATCGATGACTTGTACATCGCCTCAGAAAATGACGAGCAGCATTATAAACATCTACAAACCATTTTTAAACGACTTTCGGACCACGGACTTTCAATCAACGTCTCCAAGTGCGTGTTTGGAGCAAGAGAAGTCGACTATTTAGGTTACACAATTAACCAAGATGGCATCAAACCTATCGACAAGCGAGTAGAAGCACTTAAAAACTACAACAAGCCAGGCAATGTTTCTGAGCTACGCAAATTCCTCAGCGTCGTCAACTTTTATCGACGTTTTCTCAAAAACGCAGCTCAAGTGCAAGCACCACTACACGCTTATCTGCAAGGGACAAAGAAAAACGACAAACGACCAATCATTTGGACAGCAGAAGCCGAAAACTCGTTTAACAACTGCAAACATCAATTGACTAGCACAACTTTATTAGCACATCCACTAGATAACGCGAAATTACTACTGCGTACTGATGCATCGGCAACAGCAATGGGAGCAGTCCTGGAGCAGTCTACCTGCAACGGCTGGGAACCTTTAGGATTTTTCTCGAAAAACCTAAGTTTGGCCGAAAGAAAATACAGCACGTATGACAGAGAACTCCTAGCAATGTACAGAGGTCTCAAATACTTCAGTTTTATGGCCGAAGGAAGACAGCTGACCATAGCTACGGATCACAAACCACTGGTCTACGCCTTCCAGCAACGATCAGATAAAGCGTCACCCAGACAGCTCCGGCACTTAGACTACATCGGCCAATTTACCACTCAAATCATCCATGTATCAGGAGCCGACAACAACGTTGCTGATTTTCTTTCACGGGTTAACGCAGTTGAATTACCAGTGCTTGTCTCAACCGATGAACTAGCGACATCACAAGCAACCGACCCAGAGTTAGAACTACTCCTTCAATCCACTACAACCAATCTAAAACTAGAAAAAGTAGTCGTCGACAACTCCGACACAACTATTTACTGCGATCTATCCACCGGGGAAATTCGACCTTACGTCCCAGAAAATCTACGAAAAAAATTATTCGAGAAATCGCACGGACTATCACACCCGAGCGGACGAGCTACAAAGAAGCTCATACAACAAAGGTTTGTTTGGCCAAGAATGGGCAAAGACATACTCGGCTGGACTCGCATCTGCATACCCTGTCAAAAGAGCAAGGTCGGTCGTCACAACCATAACGAGCCAATACACATACCAATACCCGAAAACAGGTTTAGCCACGTCCACCTGGATCTAGTCGGACCATTGACCCCATCTAGAGGATATCAATACTGCTTAACCATCATAGACAGGTTTACAAGGTGGCCCGAAGCAGTACCCATAAAGGATATCACAGCAGATACCGTAGTCAATGCGTTCAACGCGACATGGATTGCTCGATTTGGATCACCTACAACCATTACCACCGACAGAGGAACACAATTTGAATCTGCCATATTCAAGGCATTTGCTAATCTGATAGGATGCGACAAAACCCGAACAACCGCTTTTCACCCAGCATCCAATGGCATGATTGAACGCTGGCATAGGTCCCTGAAAGCAGCGATTATGTGCCACGAGGCCAAAAACAATTGGGTCGACATCCTTCCAACAGTCCTGTTAGGATTACGAACTAGCTTCAAAGAGGACTGTCAAGCTTTGGCAGCAGAAATGGTCTACGGTTCAACTCTCAGACTTCCAGGCGAGTTTTTCATCGACCAGGAGACAGGCACATAACCAATTTTCGTTGAAAAGCACCGCGAGTATATGCGTAACGTCCGATCAGCTCCATCAGCTCATCATCGCAGAACAAAACCTTTCCACCACAAAACCCTATATACCTGCACCCATGTTTTCGTAAGAGCTGGTGTGAAAAGTCCCCTGAGCCCTCCTTACGACGGCTCATACAAAGTTGTAAACCGTATATCGGACTATGTTTTCGAAGTAGAAATCAATGGAAGACCACAAACCATTTCCACGGAGCGCCTAAAACCGGCTTTCATGGAAACTTTTGCAAATCCAGAACAAACCACAACTACAAGTAGCCAGGTACCGACACCAACACAAGACATCTACCCTTCTTTCGTAAATCGACCTAATAACTTGAAGACTTATCCAGCTAAAAAGAAGGTAGAATTCGCGACTTAAAAAGCTTAAGCCACTCGGGAGGGAGTAGTTGTAGGGACATGACAACACTTTTCGGTGGATAGGCAACCAGCATTATTCAATTCGTCGATTCTAGAATCATACACTTTTGTCAATCGGAATATCTTTTTATTGTTTAATTGTAAATTGTTCAATATACTGTTTTGTCTTTGTCATCGTTGCTTCATTGTTTGGCGGACCTCGTATTGGTGGACATCCCACATCTAAATCGCCCGTTCCTTTTCTACAGAGTGTCGGAGCTTCTTTCTTTATTATCTCTGCTAACAGAACTCTCTCTGTGGATAAAAGACGAACTTCCATTGTTTACAGAAATTGGTTTGAGTTTGACAGTTTGTTTAGTGAGGTTAAGTTGATTTTGAACAAACAGGTGTTTTAATGTTCGAAGATGTGCACCCTTTTAGGCAACATATTGTAGGCATTTTAAAATAAAAATTTAATGTTAACCGAAAACCGAACCTAAAAACATCGTTGTTTACAAACAAACAGTGAACTGAGAGGCATGTAAACATTGGAGAGCACAGCAGCGCCTTATCGGTAGTTTTATTTGCTATATTAGCGAATAAAACTACCGATGAAGCGATAGCGAATAAAACCGATAGCGAATAAAACTACCGATGGCTTTTCAGAGTGAAAAGTGAAATGTCAAATTAAAATTGGGTTAGGGGGTTTGTTTATGTTGGAGGTGATTAATTTAATTATTTTATGTCGGAATAAAACATTGGAGAGGAATTATTTATTGCGAGGGATAGCAGGTACGTAAGTTTTTCGTTTATTGTATTTACATTAGATTTTGCAGGTTAATGATTGTTTGTTTACAAATAATCGAACAATTTGGCCATTCAGACATGAGATGGTTTTACAAGTAGATTGATTGGATTTTACAATATAAATGGTTGGAATAATATTGCTTACATTTAATCAACAATAACAAAGGTGAGTGCATACTCATCAGCACGACTACATTTATTTTGTACAAATAATAATAACTCTTATTCTTGTTACATGTGATGCGATACGAATAACAACCAACAGAAACAATCGCATTAAGCAGAGATTACACCGCACTTACGGAGCACTTTTTAATACGCACTGCGATTTCGAGTGAGCACTTTTGATGGCGTACGACCAGACTAGCCAAACTAATTTGCGGATGAGACACTCTTGATAGAATTACAACAATACAATACGCTATATTAGAATAAAAACATCGAGTCAACAAAGCAGAGTGAGGAAGCGAAAGGTCAATACCGTCCACCTTTGAGCAGTCAGTATTAATACTAGCCATAGCTGGATCGAAAAAAGGCTGATGTTAATAGATAGTAAAGGCAGAGACAAGAAGCAGCGATCAATGGGTTGGCCAAGTAAATAAATGTGACAATTACAGACTGATTAGGTTTTTTTCCAGCAGGTTGTGGAACGGGAGTTTGTGGGCGATGTGTCCGTCGTCTTTTCGTCGGACTGTCTCGGTTGTTTTAACAATGTCTTTCGTGAGCGGGTTGGATTTTGAGTGAAATTTATAAAAATTTACCGCTAGTCTTTCCACAAAATCAGCAATGTACTGAAAATAGTGTTTTTCTACGTATATATGTGAAAATAGTGTTTTTACCTATGGCATACCCGAAGCGAAAATGCTTCATTTTTCTTCTAGTTGAAAAGTGAAAAAGTGCGTTTGACAAATGAATAATTATTAGATTTATGTAAATTGTCGCTTGTGTTACTGTAATTTTTTAGCATGATCAACTTAGCTAAACTTTTTTCTACAAAATTAAATATATGTTTCAAGTTATTTACATTTTGTATGGTATTGAAAGAAATTATAATTAAAATTATTTTCTCTAGCTCACTTGGTACTCGAACGCCCCCATGCGAAATGTCAAATGAATAATTTTTCTTGCCATTTTATTTGCAATTAAAGTGAGGTTAGAGTAGTTTCAAATACTCAAATCCCCTCATCAATTCAAACAATGGAATCAGCATGTAAAATTCAAGTTTATTAGATAGTTATTAGATCTAATCTAATAACCTTATGTGAAATTAGTGATACTTGCACACCACCAAGCATCAAAGATGCAGGATACATATATGCGTAGAAAAAATTATATTTGCTACGCGAAGTGAAATAGGTTTTTTTCGTTTGTGAATTGGTTCAATTCGCCGCTACGCGGCTTGTTATTAACAAATATTCACTCACGAAAAAAACGGTATTTTCACTACAAGTTGCAAAATATACTATTTTCGTTTGTGAACTAGTTTTACTCACAAAAAAAATGACATTTTCACTTCTTGTTGCAAAATATACCAATTTTAGTACAAGTAAGTAAAGTTTGTCATTTAATTGCTATAAGTTACAAACACAGCGATTCTACAGTTATAACACCCGCGCCTGCCTAACGCCACCTAGTGACTCAATTTTAATTATCGAAACAATTTTCTAATAATGATTCAACGTTACGCCACTGTCTAAAATTATAAAAAAAGTGGTGGTGGAAAAGACAAATAAATCTGCCGAATATAATTTCATTGTAGCTAATTTCATGCTGGTGTAGGGTTGGTACTTCGAACAAACTAATAATTCAGCCAACAAAACCAATTCATACTCAACTACTTCAAACCCTGTTCAAGAAAAACGAATGGGGTTTACGATATCTATCTTTAATTTCAACCAAAAATAATGTTTTTGTATATTTAGCAAAAAAGACAACGACACGCGTGTTCCCAAGCGGTCACCCATCCAAGTACTTAACCGCGCCCGACATTGCTTAGCTTCGTTAATCGGACGAGAAACTTTACCTTACTTTATAAACGTTTATTCATATTTACATATACAATTATGACAATGCCTTGCCACAGCCAAGGCTTACAACAATGACAAATACATATTTTACAAAACAGATACAATTAGACTAATTACCTAGCTCCTAGGAGCTCTACATTAGTGATATAATACAAATTATAAGGCATTTCTGCCAATTTAATACCAATTGTGAGGGTATGAGCGTATGCAACACAACATACTCCCATAATTGGCTTATATTACAAAAAATAGCTATCAATTTGAAATTTAATTTTCTATTTAATTACCCAGGAAAAAATAAACCTGGTTAAGACATAGAGTGGCTTTAAAGCTAGATTAATTCCGAACATTGTGCCCGTACTAATACAGGCGGCCGTGGTGCAGGTATGGAGGGCGCTATCTAGATTCACGCGCAACTATCATGCTCAACAATAAAGATCCACAACATAGAGTCCTGTAATTCTACAGGTAGTTGTGGAATTTCAGTGTTTACTAAAATAAGAACAAAGTTAAAAATTAATCAGCATTAATTGGGATTAGGATTAGACGGGAATAATTAGGTAAGGGAAATATTAATTTCCGCGCTTTTGTCTCATCACCAAACTTATAGGGTAAGTCAGTATAGTCTTTAAGTAAATTTTAAAAATAGTTTGGATATTTAAAATTGACCGAAAGACTTTAAATTTTTGAAGTTTATGGGTAATTACGCTTGAGCGCTGAACGCGAAAATTAATATTTCATCTCTTATACGCTTTTGTCTCATCACCAAACTTATAGGGTAAGTCAGTATAGTCTTTAAGTAAATTTTAAAAATAGTTTGGATATTTAAAACCGACCGAAAGACTTTAAATTTTTGAAATTTATGGGTAATTACGCTTGAGCGCTGGACGCGGAAATTAATATTTCATCCCTTATACGCTTTTGTCTCATCACTAAACTTATAGGGTAAGTCAGTATAGTCTTTAAGTAAATTTTAAAAATAGTTTGGATATTTAAAATTGACCGAAAAACTTTAAATTTTTGAAATTTATGGGTAATTACGCTTGAGCGCTGGACGCGGAAATTAATATTTCATCCCTTATACGCTTTTTTCCCATCACCAAACATATTGGGTAAGTCAGTATAGTCCTTAAGTAAATTTTAAAAATAGTTTGGATATTTAAAATTGACCGGAAGACTTTAAATTTTTGATGGGGAAAATTACTCTATCAAACTTATAGGGTAAGTACATGTGGTTCCTGTGTAAATTTGAAAAATAATTGGGATATTTGAAATAAGGCGGAATGGTATACATTTTTGAAATAAATTACTCTATTTAATTTAATTAGTATTAGTAAAAAAATTATTAACATTCCGTGGACAGAACAGTGTTAATTATTGTATTTATTTACAGGCACTGGCGCGCAATTGCTAGTTCAACCTAAACAATGGTTAAATAGTAGCCTCTACTTGAGGTACCATAGCAAATTTTAGTTGTGTAAGTTCAAGCGCTGCTGGGCGCTGTCTGACGCCAGCGTCAGACGCTAACTTTACCGTACCGTGTGTGACCGTGTCCAATCGAGGCAGTAGATCGACTGCAGTGGAACTGCAATTCTACCGCCAGCCTCAACAAGTCACCACAAGCTACTATGTTATTTGGCACAATTTAAGATTTTGCCAAGTTAATGTGATTTTTTAAAGTGAATTTTAGTGTCTTTTGATTAAGTCGGACTGAAGGAGTTTTTGGAAGGGAAGTTTGTGTAGGATTCGCCCGTCGTCTTGGGTTTTGACAATGTCAATGGTATGGATTATGCTTTTGGTGAGTGGATTTGAGGTTATTTTATATGCATAGAAATTAATTGCTAGCCTTTGCAGATGATCGTCCAGATACTCCACCCCGGTCCACTCGTGCAAGTCCGCAACGCGAGCATAGCAGTCGGAGCCCGTTGCGAGCCGTACACATTTGTTCTGCACTCGCTGCAATTTGAGCAGGGTCGAATTGCTGATGCAGCCCGACCAAACAGGGGCGGCGTATGTAAGGATGGGCTTTACGACTTCTTTGTACCGAATTATTTTGTTGTGGGCGCTGAGGATGGAATATTTGTTCAACAGTGGAAATATCTGGTTAATCGCTGCAAGCGCCTTGGCGCGTCTGTAGTTTGCGTCTTTGGTGAATGTTAGCCGTCTGTCTAACATCATGCCAAGATATTTCAGGTCAGTTTTCGGGTATAATTTACTGCCTTCTACCACTAGAGGGTTGAAGACAGTAACATTAGTGTGATTATATTGAAAAAGTATCACGTCCAAAAGTAGATTTATTGATTAGTGTGAGTAGCGGGAAATGTTGGTATAGCTGTGAGCGTACAGTGCAGTGTCGTCAGCGAATTGAAGCAGATTCGTCCTAGCGAAAGTTGGTATGTCCGATATATAGATATTGAATAGAGCCGGTCCAAGTACCGAGCCTTGAGGTACACTGGCTTCAAAAGGCTTCTTTTTTGAAAAGTGCGCCCCAACTTTGACTTGGAGCGTTCGATTTTTCAGGTAGCAAGCAACTAATCTTGTAAGATACTCGGGATAACACAGCTTTGTCATCTTGAAGATCAGTGCTTGCTGCCATACTCGATCGAACGCTTTTTCAATATCGAATGTAGCCAGCATGGTGGAAAATCGCTTGTTGGAAGTCAATTTACAATCATTGACAATTCGCACCAGCGGGTGCGACGTGCCGTGTTTTTCCCGAAAGCCGAACTGAAAATCTGGCAGAATGTTGTTTTTGTGTGTGTGTCGGTTAAGCCTTTTTAGTATAATTTTCTCTGCGATTTTATTTAAAATCGAGAGAAGGCTTATTGGTCGATAATTGATAGGGTTATTGTGCAGTTTACTTTTGCGATAAGTACAATCTGAGCAATTTTCCAATTGCTTGGAAAATGCTGCAATCGAAATATCGCGTTCACAACGTGAGTAAACTGCACAATAGTCTTTGTCGGTATGTTTTTAATAACCTTGTTGGCTATTTTGTCAATTCCGGGTGCTTTGTTTGATTTTAGATTTTTAATGTGGTCCATAAACTCTGAAGGAGTAGTCATGATGTCAGCAAATTGTCTTGAAGTTAAATTAATACTGGCTGAAGTTACGTCGTTGTATGCATTGTTCACCTGTGCCTCTAAATTCAAATCTACATGTCTATCTAATTTGTGTCGTTGCGAGAAATTCACTTTTTTCAGCGTTAGTGAAGTAAATTGTGTTCATGACCTCCATGGTTTCAACACCGATTTGTTTGGGGTTGAACCTCTTTTTAACTTTCCAAAGCGAACCATCTCTTGTCGAGAGATTAGTCAGGAAGTTGAGCAATTCGGTGTTTTTGAACAGGACAATTTTCCTTCTAATTTCTGCTGTCAGTTGGTTTGTCAAGAGTTTAAAATGCATGTATTGAGTCTGCTGAAAGCGTTTACGTAGTCTCTTTTTCGTCTTAATCAGTTTCAAAATGTGGTCTGGCAGCACCATTTGGTTTTGTTTTCGGTCAATAATTTCCGAGTGTTTGGTTGACATTCGTTGAATATTGGCCGTTCATATTTTACTTATTTAATGGCTATTCGAACAAATCTTTTGTCAAAACATAAGTATTTATTTTCTCTAATTTTTGGCAGCATTGGAAATTTTCTAGGAGTTATAACAAGGCCGCAAACTGCTTTACCAGTTTTTGAGAATTTTCCTCAACTCTCAATCTTTAGTAATAAATAAATAATCAATATTTTTGTCTTTATATTTTTTCCTATAATCGCATATCCGCGATCGATAATTGAGCGTGACTGAGCGGAGACCATTTCTGACGCATGCGCATGCGTTAGAAATGTTTTATATATTCAAATGTTCGAACCCACGTAAAATTCATCAAATTTTCTTCCTTTTTGTAGAATATATCGAATTCTAGGTTATAACTCAAAAATGTTTTTTGGTTAAGTTGCTTCCCTATTATTTGTGATTCATACAGTACCATTATTATTTTTTTGTGAATCCTAATAAACAAGAAATAAAAATAAATGTAAGTTGGTGTAAAAATGCCAAAATCTAGCTCTTGCAGCTTCACTGACAGATCTTCGATCCTCGTCTCTGTCCCCGTTATACGTCTCTCCTATATTATAATGGCTCGAAATTCAAATATTTTTGTAGTAACCAAACGCCCAATAATGATACAATAACGCTATTTTTTTGACTTTATTTAAAACTTTGTTTTCTGCAAAATCTTTTTGAATCTGTGAACAAACAACCCCAAGTACGGGTTGTTTGTTCGTACATAATTGTAGAAGTCAAACATGTGGATTTTTTAAGATTGGACCAGGCTACCAAAAAGCCCTGATTGTAATATTTTATTTCCATACCGTTTTTGACAAAATATACATTTGTTTACATCAAAAACGTCTTTTTGCAATGATACTGAAGCATGACATAATTCGTGTAGGTGTGAATCCTGAATAAAATTTTCTTCACAACCAATTTTTGGGTCTGCCTTAGTGCGGAGAAATTTATTTTTTTTTTTTACTTGTAAAGCTAGAATAAAATTTTGGTGCCAGAAAAGTATAACTATTTGTATAAAAGTATAACTTATTTCTGCTTTTTTGATAGCTTCGCTTAGTTTTAAATTTACACATTTGGTAAAAACGTTCTCTAAGATTTAGGGAAAGTTTCAGCGTTTGGAAAGTTTTATCTGAACTTTGGATAAAACTCTTGATGAATTTTGGCAGAATGAACATATCTTATATTTTTGCTTCCTTACTTTGAAAGATTCACTCTCCGAGCTTGTATCATTTTCTGACTTTTTATCTACAATAATATTCTATAATATTGCAAAATATATTAGCTTATAATAATACAAGAATATTTGAATTTCGAGCCACTATAATATAGGAGAGACGTACATCGGGGACGGAGACGAGGATCAAAGCTCTGAGCGCTAGATTTTGGCATTTTTACACATTTTTATTTCTTGTTTATTAGTGTTAAATCTGAATGAAAAACTGACCAGGTGACGCGAGAAATACAAAGAGTTTATTCAAATGAATTATTAAGAGATACAGTTTAATGTGTTTTATACAATGGCTTTGGTACAACAACTTTTATGTTTTAACGTGCACAGTACACACAGTGCAGAAAAATGCGCGAGCGCATTAGGCGCAGGAGCGGCACAAGTGACTTAGTCGGTAAGTATAAGAAAAGTAGCGCGAAAACTTAAACTCCAACACTTCCACCGTTTGAGCGCACACATTTAGTTTTGAAGAAGTCCCATACTATTGCATAGGGCAACGAATTTTTCTTTAGGGAGTGCCTTGGTGAAGATGTCTGCTTGCTGCAAGTCGGTAGGTACGTAGTGGACCGAAATTTCTCCAGCTACGACTTTCTCTCGGATGTGATGGTATTTGATGTCGATGTGCTTGGTTCGTTTGTGGTACTCGGGATTTTTGACCAGACGAATTGCACTTTGGTTGTCGGTATAGAGTTTTGTGTCGCTTGATTGTGGATGTCCGAGATCGCTTAGTAACTTGCGTAGCCATACTGCTTCTTTGGTGGCAGCAGATGCCGCCACGTACTCAGCTTCTGTTGTACTGAGTGTCACCATTCTTTGGCGTTGTGATGACCATGTCACTGGAGCGTTCGCGAAACTGAAGACATATCCGGTTGTTGACCTTCGGGTTTCAACGTCGCCTGCAAAATCGGCGTCCGAAAAACCAAAAAACCAACGAGTTTTGGTTGATTCGTACTGCTTACGAACTTTATTCCTAGATCGTGTGTACCGATTAGGTACCGAAAAATGTTTTTCACAGCATGCCAATGGGAGAGATTGTGGTTGTTTACATATTTGCTTACCGAGTTGACTGCGTAAGCAATATCTGGTCGTGATACAACCGTTAGGAACATTATAGAACCGACCGCTTCACGATATGGAACGATCACTGGTTTGTCGTCGGAGTCTTCGGTGGGTGTTAATACTGTGTGCGGGTCGGCTGGTACACTTTTGGGCTTTGCTTCGCTCATGTTGTACTTGTTGATGATGCGCGTTGTGTAGGCGGCCTGATGAAGAAATACCGATTTCTCCACGCGATTTCTTTCAATTTGCATTCCTACGAACATATGCGCGTCTCCCAGAGTAATTTCGAATGACTCGCGTAATGACTTAACGATTGAGTCGAGAACTAGACGCGTTTTTGCTGCTATCAACCCGTCATCGACGAAGAGCGCTAGGTACACTTCACTTCCGTCGACCCTTCCACGAAATACGCACGAATCGGCCTCGCACTCGCGAAAAGTGAATTTGTTTAAGAAACCTCGAAATTTTTCATTCCAGCACCGCGGTGCTTGCTTCAGACCGTATAATGACTTCTGCAGTCTGCATACGACGTCTTCTCTTCTTTCGTCGATGGTGACACCTTCAGGGATTTTCATGAAGATTTCTTCTTGCAATTCACCGTACAGAAATGCTGTTCGGACGTCAAATTGCGTGAGTTCCAGATCGTCTTGTGCGACGATCGCCAATAAAACCCTCAGTGAATCGTACCTGACGACTGGTGAGAACGTCTCAGTGTAATCGAGACCTGGCCTTTGTTGAAAACCTCGAGCACACAGCCGTGCCTTGTAGCGTTGTGCATCGCCTGATTGAACTTTGAAAACCCATTTGGAGTCGATCGGCTTGTGTTCGGGCTTCCTCGGAACAATTTTCCATGTCTCGTTTTTCGAGTGAGCTGCGAGCTCCTCTTCGATGGCGTTGAGCCATTTGTTTGCGTCTCGACCGTTTACAGCTTCCTGAAATGTGGTAGGTGGATTGTAAGTGGCAATATCAAGTTCGTACCTGGAAGGTTTTCGAATGGAATTCCGATCGCGAAGCTGTCGGCGCTGCTCGTCGTGCTGAATCGCCTCTTCTCGGTTGTCTTCTTCTGCTACTGTGATACCCCCACCATCTTCGTCGGGAGTTGGGACATTTTCCTCCTCGGCAGGATAGATAAAATCATCAGCGAGTCCTTCTTCTTCTTCCAGTGATGTTTCGAAAACAGTTTCCTTGAATATGACATCACGTGATACAGATACTCGCTTGTTTTCCGAATTGTATAGACGATAGTTTGCTGAGTCTCCTTCGTACCCGACCAGCAGCAACTTCTTGGCCTTGGCGTCCAATTTTCTTCTGAACTGTTTATCCACATGTGCGTATGCGTCGGAACCGAAGATTCTGAGATGCGATAGGTCTGGGGTTTTGTTCATCCATGTTTCGTAGGGCGTCTTTCCGTTTCCGGTGCTTGACAATGTCCGATTCAATATGTACACGGCGGTGTTGACTGCTTCAGCCCACAGAAAAAGGGGTAGTTTTTTGGCTTGAAGCATGGTGCGCGCACTTTCCACTATTGTTCTGTTATCACGTTCCGATTTTCCGTTCTGTTGCGGTGTGTGTGGAGCAGAATTTTCCATTATAATACCCTTTGACGCGAGGTATTGTTGCATGGCGCTGTTTTTGTATTCTCGACCGTTGTCCGCGCGCACTGTCTTCATCGAACGACCGAATTTGTTGCTTATTAGTTTTTCGTAGTCCTTGAAACGATCGACTACATCCGACTTGTGTTTGATGAAATAGACGAATCTGAATCCCGAAGCTTCGTCCTTAAATGTGACAAAGAATCTCGCGCCGCCTATGGATTCTATTTGCATGGGGCCACACACATCAGTGTGCACCATTTCACCTGGTTCGACGTTACGCTTGGGTACATTCTTCTTGAATGGTAACCGATGTGATTTCCCGAGTGGACACGACTCACAAAAATACGTAGTACTGTCTGATAGCTTGATGCCGCGAATCAAATCTTTCGACACCATTTCACGCAAAACCCGATTGTTGACATGACCCATCCGCTCGTGCCACACACGTGGACTTGTTGTGGTGACAGCGTTTGCTTCGATGGTTGATTGCGTACTTGTCACAGGAGCGAAGAACATCCTGTACACTTCGTTGTCTTGCTTGATTCCAGCGGCTACTATTTGGTCACCGCGTTGGACTGTCACGTTCTGCCCATTGAAGATGACTTCAAATCCTTTTGAGGTGCATACACCGACCGAGAATAGATTTTTCCGCACTTTCGGGACATATAGTACGTTGTCAATCCGCGCACTTTGCCACTCACCGTTCACAAGTTTGTTGATCAATATTGTGCCAGTACCGAGAACTTCACACACGCCGTTGTCACCAAGTGATATCGTTTCGCCTACGCTTGGTCGAAAATTGCAGTACCAGTCTCTTCGGTATGTGATGTGACGAGATGCACCACTGTCGGTAATCCAGATTTCGCCTGTATCAATTGCTAGAAATCTCTTGATTTCGCCTCTAGATGGCAAAGCACTATCACTGATGGTTTCTGTTTGTTGCGAGGTGTATGTCATCGCGACGAATGCACACTCACCACCAGATGGCCCTGTACTTGGGTTTTTCCTGTTCCGATCCCGATCCCGATTCCTCATTTTCTTCCGACATTCTCGAGCGATGTGACCCTTCTTCTTACAGTAGAAGCACTCTAGATTCTTCTTGTCCCTCGAGTTGCTTGCACTAACACTTGAGCTTGTAGCACCTGGATGTTGATTACTTCTGTTGATGCTCATTGCAGCTAACGCAGTTGTGGCATCGTCTTCACCCTTGATTCGTTTTTCTTCTTTGATTAGCCGCTCCAGCAGACTGCTGAGTGTTTGATTCGTTTCGCTGACGCTGTCCCACGCTGTTTGAAGGGCGTTGTAACTTGATGGGAGACTCCCCAGTATTTTCGCCATTACGGCCATGTCCGAAACGTTTTCTCCGACGTCTCTTAGTTGAGTTGCCATGTTCTGCACGCGAGCTACGTGCTGAACCACCGAATCATTTGGATTCATCCGGTACTCGTGGAACTTTTGTAACATCAGAAGTTTATTCGAGGCCGACTTCTGCTCGTGGATGCTCACCAACTTGTCCCACATTTCTCTTGCGGTAGTGCACGTAAGCATACTCTCAAGTTGAGTGGAATCTATTGCGGATGAAATAAGGAACATTGCCTTGCCGTTGTCCTTGGCCCATTTACGACCGTCTTCACTTGTGGCATCGGAAGGCATTGTTCTGACTCCCGAAATGACATCCAGCAAACCGTATCCGACAAATATCGCTCTCATCTGGAACTTCCATCCATGAAAGTTTGAGCCATCAAGCTTTGCAATGTTTCTCGTAGACAATTCTACAGCCATTGTTGTATTCCAGGGCACACACACAAAATGGCGGCTACTAGCCACCGCACCAAGAAAGGCAAATTTCGCTATAAACTCTTCTTCTGGACAGATTTTTCGCAGTGTAGGGTACTGGGCCCATAACCTGTTAAATCTGAATGAAAAACTGACCAGGTGACACGAGAAATACAAAGAGTTTATTGAAATGAATTATTAAGAGATACAGTTTAATGTGTTTTATACAATGGCTTTGGTACAACAACTTTTATGTTATAACGTGCACAGTACACACAGTGCAGAAAAATGCGCGAGCGCATTAGGCGCAGGAGCGGCACAAGTGACTTAGTCGGTAAGTATAAGAAAAGTAGCGCGAAAACTTAAACTCCAACAATTAGGATTGACAAAAAAATAATAATGGTCACAAACCGGTATTTACGCGTCTCGCAGTGACAACACTCACAGATAAGTCATCTAACCCAAAGTATCTATGATTGCATCAAATACGATTGTTTTTGTTATAGCCCTACCTATCAGTGACTGACCTTACTAGCGGACTAGCTAGTAACTTAGATTTCTACCGTATACCCGAAAATCGCAAGGACACATTCGTTTCCGCCAGTTTTTCCCGGTAAATTCGCTAGCTACCAGAGCGGCTATATATGTACCGGTTTCGCCACCTTAATGTAAAAAAATCGGTTTGGAATTTTACGAGCACTTCTCAAGCACACTAATAATTACGCACATATAATAAATAACTACTGTTTAGTGGTCAAAGAAGGGCCAAAGGCCACTTCTTTTAGGGACCTTGCACTAATCGATTGAATTTAATAATTAGTTTACATCCTAAATAATCGTTGATTATCACTAAAATTATCACTAACTAATTGAGTGTTTTCTCTATCACTATAACTAATATTAATAGCGCGTTGCTCAGCACACGCTGATTAATTAGTTAATTTACTTTACGCTAAAGGTCACTTTCGCACAGTATACCTTGCTCGACGCAAAAAGGGACGAGAAACGGTTGAATCCAATGTGGTATGGTCGTTGTCTTATAAGAGTCTAATAAGAAAATGTCGCACATAAGTATGCACTATAAACAATAAAGTGTTATATTTTGCTCGATATTTTTGAATTCTCCAAGCAAATTAAGGGTTCCCGCCACGAACGCGCCGTATTGTCGTGTACTACTTACGACAATACAAAATATCAAGCAAAATATCAAACTTTATTGTTAATAGTGCGTACTTATATACGAAATTTGCCTATATTAGACTTTTATAAGACACCGACCATACCACATTGGATTCAGCCGTTTCTCGTCCCATTCTGCTCATAGCTGGCCTATAGAGCAGACCTATTTTTGGCAAATACCGTGTTTTTTATCTTGAGATAAAATTCGACAAATACCAGTGTGTGGAAAAAAATAAATTGTTAGAAATAGACTCGAGAAATAGACTCAGAGATAGGACTGCTTTAGCCTTAGTTTATTTTAATTAATTATAATTAGGGTTTGTGTTTAGTGATAGTTTAATTATAAGTTTTGTGATTGTGTGCGCCATCCAAAAATCTTAAAAAGAAGGGCCCGGGCCCTTCTTTGTGCGTAAATTCCGTGACGCGACGGGAATACTCCCGCGAAATTCGGCAGCGAAGGAAATTCCTGTCGCTACAAAAAAGACCTCACCGTTGAACCGTGTTTTGTCCCTAACTAATAGGTAATGATACGAATACACTGAGTATACTAAGAGGTTTATTTCGGGGTCGTTAAATACAGTACAATATAGATAGATCAAGTAATACAATTAAGATCACGTCAGGTCACTCGCAGTGCCATAGCAGAAGTGCCGCTCGCTCCCCTTTACGCATTCCGCACAGGTGCCAATAATGTGGCGCAGGTGTAGCATTCGCTTGGCGCCACATTCAACTAGTCGACAGAACATCCCCACACTAAAATTGTTGTTTGACTTGCCATTTCTGTAAATAACTAACAATCTGCAACATGCATTAGTTTATTGACTTAATGCTCACATCGGTTACATTATTAACAACCATACGAATACTATAACTTACACGAATTATACATATCAGAATTTATACAAAATTTAATATATACCCTCCCTGTATTCTGCAGAATGGATATATTGCATATATATATATGTATATATATATGTATGACTTAGAAACCAGAATGAGAAAATCACACTCCTACCACGAATGTGAATGTCGATGTTGCCTTACTCGTACTAGCCGCTCCCATCCAATATGCGGTTACCTATCTCTATGTTTAAAACAAAGTTTCCAAATGTTTGGCTAAGATATCTGTACTAAATAGTCGATGTCTAAAATAAAGTCTTTTAAATGCGCCGGCTTCTTCTTAGTCCTACTACTACGTTTATAATCATCTATACTCCCTCCTACTCTATTTTCTATTTCAACCTCTCTAACTCTTTCATGGCTACTGTTAGCCCTACTACTTTCTTCACTCTCACTTTGAAACTCACTCTCATTCTTTTTTGAAGTACTAACACCGTTCCAGTTGTCGTCTCTTTCTGACTCATTCATACTTTCTGCCTCGCTGCTTTCTTGCAGCGCCTCGACGGAGGCCGTATTAGATTCTAAATCTGATTCTACCTGCTCTTCGTCATTTACCACACTTCTTTCATCAACATTGTCACTCATTTGCTCTCTTTCAAACTCACTACTATAATGCTCTATAGGTGTAACGTGAGGTCTAATATGCACTCTAGGGTTTTTCCGATTTTGTACCGCATTGTCTTTTCGTACTTCTCTCTTTCGTAACTGGTTTATGTGCCTCTTCCAAATGTTACCCTCGCTAATCTGTACTAAATATACCGTTTTTCCTAACTTTTTTTTAATAATTCCCTTTTCCCATTTAAACTCCTTATCACGGTAATCTTTGACCATTACTGTGTCGCCCTTCTCGAAATTTCTCAACTTTTTAATTGTGTCATGACTGACATCTGTTTTAACTGTCTCTAAAGATCGCTCACTAATTTGTGATAGTCTAGTTCGTGCTTTATACCCAAGCATCATTTCTGCAGGTGTTTTGCCTGTAATGCTATGAGGGAAAGTCCTATAATTTATTAAAAAACGACTCATCAGCGTTTCTAAACTAATTCCTTTATTGCGTTCATCCACTAACGCCGTCTTAATTTTATGTTTAAAAGTTTTTACATTTATCTCTGCAATTCCGTTGCTCTGAGGTGAATAGGGTGGAGAAGTGATGTGTTGAATACCGTTGTTTTTAAAGAAATTTTCAGTTTCTAGTGAAGTAAAAGAAGTACCGTTATCTGTTACCATAGTGTGAGGCAAACCGAACCTCGCAAAGGTTTCTCTAAATTTTTCTATCGTCTCGGTTGCTGTTAGGTTACGTACTATGAACACCTCAGTCCATTTTGAAAAAGAATCAGTGATTAACAAAAACATTTTGCCTCTTATAGGTCCTAAATGATCTGCGTGAACTCTTGTCCACGGTTTTTCTGCTGAAGGCCAAGCTACTAATTCTTTTGGTGGATTAGTTCTGTTTTTAAGACATGCATCACACGAGTTAATCAATTTTTCTATGTTGCGATCGATTTGGGGCCAATAAACTAAACTTCTCATCAGTTTTTTAGTTTTGACTATACCTAAATGAGCGGAGTGAAGCTCCTCTAAGATTCTTGATCTCAATTGTTCCGGAATCACTATTCTATGACCCCAAAGCAATACATTATTCTCAACTGCTAATTCGTCTTTCTTATCATAAAATGCTTTCAATAACCGCGTATCTGTTTCTTCCCATTTGTCTTGATTTACACATTTTATTACCCTACAAAGTTCTCTATCTTTAGTAGTAAACTCTCTGATCTGATCCAATTTGATCGGCACCGTTTCTTGGTTTTGTATAAAATTTAAGAATGAAATGTCATTTTCCACTACATATTTGCTGCTCATCGGAGCCCGCGATAAGTAGTCAGGTAATACGTTTTCTTTTCCCTTAACATACTCTATTTGATAATCGAACTGAGACAAAAATGTTGCATACCTTTGCAATCTATTTGCTGTCATTTTCGGAATATCTTTCTTCTCACTGAAAATCGATACTAATGCTTTGTGATCCGTTTTTATAGAAAATCGGTTTCCGTAAATATACTGGTAGTACTTTTTTATTCCTTCTATAATAGCTAGTGCCTCCCTATGGATAACCGAGTATCTGCTTTCGGTGTCATTTAGTGTTCGGGACCAGTACGCAACTGGTCTTTCCACATTATTAACACGATGGAGCAGAACAGCGGAAATTCCGACTTCAGACGCGTCAGTTGCTAACACTAATGGTAAACTAGGGTCATAGTGAACTAAAATTTGTTCTGACGTCATCATATCTTTTATTTTGCTGAAGGCAAGTTCGCATTGTCGGTTCCAAGCAAATTTCGCGTCCTTCTTAAGGAGCTGGTATAATGGGTATAACACATCAGCTAAGTTGGGCAAAAACTTGGAATAAAATTGTATAAGGCCTACTAACGACCTAGTTTCTGTCACGTTAGTAGGGCGTTTCGCGCTGAGAACTGCCTGTATTTTACTTTTAGTTTTCATTATTCCCGCATCACTTATTCTATGGGCTAAGAATTCTATTTCTTTTTTAAAAAAACTACATTTTGATTTATTCACGGTTATGTTCACGTCTTTTAACCTTTCAAAAACTTTTTTTAGAAGTTTAAAATGACAATTAATATCGTTAGATTTTGAATGAACAATAAAATCGTCCGCGAATACTATTACCTCTGGAATATTTCTAAATACGTTTTCCATTGTCTTTTGAAACTTACTCGAAGCAATTTTTACACCAAACATTAACCTATTAGGTTGGTATAATCCTTTTTGTGTATTCCACGTTAAAATTTCTTTAGACTCATCGTCTAGCTCTAGCTGGTTATATGCCTTGGTCATATCCAGTTTTGAAAATATTTTTGAACCGTTTAAACGCACGAATAGTTCTTCAATTTTAGGTACTGGATGTCTATCATCCAAAATCTTTAAGTTAACCGCCTTATAATCCCCACATAGTCTAATGCTACCGTCTTTTTTAATCACCGGCACTATAGCCGTTGCCCAATTTGAATTCTCTACTTTTGTTAGAATACCCTGTCTTTCTAACCTATCTAATTCTTGATCAATTTTCTCCTTCATAGCAAAAGGAACCGTTCTAGCACGCATAAATACTGGATCCACGCCTATCTTAGGAATTATTTTAACTTTTTCTCTATTGTATTTTCCCACTTTCTCACCGATTACTTCCGGAAACTCATTTTTTAATTTGCTCTCTAATTCTACTGAATTTATATTGTCATACATATAATTACATGTAACAATTTTCGCTTTACTCCCTCTTAACCAATCTCTACCCACTATTAGAGATGATCCGTTTTCTACTATATAAAACTTTACTAAAAACGTTTTATTCTCACAAGCAACGTTTGCATTAATATAACCCAACGGGGAGAAAATACCTCCATTATACGTTTTTAATCTAGTGTCGTTTTGACATAACTTAAGAAAACTAAACTTTTCAAGGTACATATTCTTCCCCATTGCAGATATACTTGCCCCTGAATCGATATCCGCCAAACATTCGTTACCTTCTATTCTTAATTTAATCTTGAAATCGTCTAAGGTCTCCATGCATTTAGGCTGGGAGCAGCTTTCCACATTGAACATATTTTCCACATTGACATTCACATCGGACATGCACAATACGTTTGACTTCTGTTCTGGTTCGTTTCCTGCAAAATACACAGTGTTTACATCAGCATAAGAAACATTGTTAACATTTCGATTTTTATTGCATTGACTTGCTATGTGACCTTTTTTTTTACACACGTAACAAGTTAAATGCTTAAATTTATTTTCACTATTAACATTTGAATTGTGATTAAAATTTGAACGATTAAAACTACCACCTTGACGTCTTGACCTTTGATCTACGTTTGAACTTATCCTTGTCGATTTATAATTACTACGTGAACCATTCGTCTGGAATGCACCGCCATTTTTTAATTTTCTTGTGAACATACAACTTTGATCACCCTTCTTGGCTTCCACGATGGCTTCTTTCGTCTGCGCAATCTCCACCATTTTTTCCAACGCAGTCTCATTCGACTCTTCTGATAAGCGATTAAAAACTGATGTTGCCGCTATTCCGGTAACGAATCTTTGCTTCACAATCTCTTCCAACGCATTTGTGAATTTACAATTAGCAGCCATCTGTTTCACTCTTGCTAGCCAACTTATGACGTTTTCGCCTTCACTTTGTTTTAACTCATAAAACTTTTTCCGTTCACGCCACTGATTTATCTGCGTCGAGTACTGTCGTCTTAGAATTGACACTAAATTGCTGTATGTTTCTTCTTTTGGGGCCTTAGGGTAGGCTACATCCCGAAGTGTTTTGTACGTGTCTTGTCCCAGAGAACTTAGAAGAAACGCAACTTTTTTACCGTCACTAATATCGTACGCTTTAAAATGCTGTTCTAAACGTTCTTCATATATTGTAAAGTCACTCACCGCCGGATCGAATTCCTCAAATTTTACATTGAAGGCCGCCATTTTGTACAGTAAGTGTGTGTCCGCGCTATCAAACTTTTATCTCGTCGCCACTGTTTTGTCCCTAACTAATAGGTAATGATACGAATACACTGAGTATACTAAGAGGTTTATTTCGGGGTCGTTAAATACAGTACAATATAGATAGATCAAGTAATACAATTAAGATCACGTCAGGTCACTCGCAGTGCCATAGCAGAAGTGCCGCTCGCTCCCCTTTACGCATTCCGCACAGGTGCCAATAATGTGGCGCAGGTGTAGCATTCGCTTGGCGCCACATTCAACTAGTCGACAGAACAAACCGAAAGTGCAAGTCATATCTAGTGCGTGGGCGCAAGATTCGCATGACCCTGCACTCCAACCGGCATACGCCCCCTACTTCAACCACAGCCAACAATACACCGTCCACACCCTCACCAGAGGAGCTCGTCGCGCGGCTGTTTGCCACACTCTAGCCGGCTAACCAAGCAAGCGCGCGAGTCATGGAGACCGACGCTCCACTCGTCGATCCACCAGCAACCTGCTCTGGTGAGAAAACTCTAGTTAATCCTTTCCCCGGTGTAAAACCAATCTTACTTACAATGCCACCCCGGAGCAACAAGAGACCGCCCCCAAACTCTCCCCCGCAGCCGGATGCTGATGGATTCACTCGCCCGCGTAAAACTTTCAAACGCCTCTTGAGCAGGCGAAACGCGAAGAATGAGACCAAAGTGTCGGAATCGTCCGACGACGAATCGGAAGTGAACGAAACGACCCGAGTCACTACCAAGCCCCTCACTCGCCCAAAACCGAAAGCGCAGGCGAAAAAACGAGTCGAGTACTACAAGTGCAACAGTACCCCTTTCCACACCTACACTCCCCAAGGTGACAAAACACACGCATTTATTATCCGGGGGTTAGAGAAAGGAGTTGAGTCGGAGGAAATTATAAGGAAGCTTAATAAAGAACACAACATTGCGGTTCAAAAAGTGTTTGTAATGAACACAAAAGGACAACCTTTATATATGGTGATAACGGCGGCAAGTATCACCATAAATAAGTTAATGAATGAAGTGCGGTATGTGGCACGCACTAAAATTACGTGGGAAAGACACATAAACAAAAAGTACATAATACAGTGCAAGCGGTGCCAAAAGTGGGGGCACGCGACCTCGCACTGCCATCTCAGCAGTGCGTGCGAGAGGCCGAAAGAGGACAAGCCGACGTGCGCAAACTGCAACGGTGACCACACCGCCAACAACGTCGTCTGCCCCGTATACAAAGCGAAAATGGAGTTGTTGTTAAAAAACAACCCAACAGCTCCATCAAACGCAATTTCAGGACCATCCCTCACCAGGCAGCAGTTCCCCGCCCTCCGGCCAACGTACACCGCCGCAGCCCCATCTCCAGTAAACGCCTGGACAAGGAGACTTCGTCCCAACCGTCCGCGCCACCCTCCCAACCCTCTACCAGCTTTGCAGCCCAGCCAAAGCCTCAATCAAGCGGTGAGTACAGCCAATTCACCAAGATTTCAGCACTTGTTAACCAGACTGCCACTCTGGTAAATCTGGATGGGCTTATACAAGCTCTGACCGACTTTAACGCACAACTGGCCCAATGCAGCACGTCTAACGAAAAATTTATGTGCACAATTGAGTTTGTGCGGAATGTAGAGCGGTATAATTTATAGGCCTAAGGATTTGTGCGTGGAACTGCAACTGCCTAGCGCACAAAAAAGCACAACTACAACACTTTTTAAAGGTACATAACATCGACATATTATTCTTATCTGAAACTAGACTGGCTCCACAAGACAAGTTTACAATGCGCGGTATGAAAATACTGCGCAATGATAGGCTTGGTGGTATTCGGTCTGGTGGCGTAGCAGTATTAGTTAAAAACAACATCAGCTTTAGGCAAATTCAACTACACAATAATTGTATGGAAACAATTGGCATATAATTACCCAACAAAGTTGTACTTGCTACTGCCTACATCAGACCGAAGACCAACCTAAGTCTGGTGGAGCTAGACAATGTATTTCCAGCTTCGTCAAAAGTCGTCTTTCTTGGCGACTTCAACTGCGCACACACATTGTGCGCAGCAACAAGAACGGGCGAGTCCTGCAAAAGTACACAGTTTCAGGAATACGGACTGGCAGCAATTTGGTCGCGACATGAATAAATTGACCGTTATAAAAAGAGCACGAGGTGAATTGCACTAGAGCACGAGGTGAGCGTTATGACGGCCAATATTCAACGAATGTCAACCAAACACTCGGAAATTATTGTCCGAAAACAAAACCAAATGGTGCTGCCATCTTGAAACTGATTAAGACGAAAAACAGACTACGTAAACGCTTTCAGCAGACTCAATACATGCATTTTAAACTCCTGACAAACCAACTGACAGCAGAGATTAGAAGGGAAATTGTCCTGTTCAAAAACACCGAATTGCTCAACTTCCTGACTAATCCCTCGACAAGAGATGGTTCGCTTTGGAAAGTTAAAAAGAGGTTCAACCCCAAACAAATCGGTGTTGAAACCATGGAGGTCATGAACACAATTTACTTCACTGATGCTGAAAAAAGTGAACTTCTCGCAACGACATTTAGCAACGTTCACAAATTAGATAGACATGTAGATTTGAATTAGAGGCACAGGTGAACAATGCATACAACGACGTAACTTCAGCCAGTATTAATTTAACTTCAAGACAATTTGCTGACATCATGACTACTCCTTAAGAGATTATGGACCACATTAAAAACCTAAAATCAAACAAAGCACCCGGAATTGACAAAATAGCCAACAAGGTTATTAAAAACATACCGACAAAGACTATTGTGCAGTTTACTCACGTTGTAAACCCGATAATTCAATTGTAGCATTTTCCAAGCAATTGGAAAATTGCTCAGATTGTACCTATCGCAAAGCCTGGTAAACTGCACAGTAACCCTATCATTATTGACCAATAAGCCTTCTCTCGATTTTAAATAAAATCGCAGAGAAAATTATACTAAAAAGGCTTAACCGACACACACACAAAAACAACATTCTGCCAGATTTTCAGTTCGACTTTCGGGAAAAACACGGCACGTCGCACCCGCTGGTGCGAATTGTCAATGATTGTAAATTGACTTCCAACAAGCGATTTTCCACCATGCTGGCTACATTCGATATTGAAAAAGCGTTCGATCGAGTATGGCAGCAAGCACTGATCTTCAAGATGACAAAGCTGTGTTATCCCGAGTATCTTACAAGATTAGTTGCTTGCTACCTGAAAAATCGAACGCTCCAAGTCAAAGTTGGGGCGCACCTTTCAAAAAAGAAGCCTATTGAAGCCGGTGTATCTCAAGGCTTTGTACTTGGACCGGCTCTATTTAATATCTATATATCGGACATACCAACTTTCGCTAGGACGAATCTGCTTCAATTCGCTGAAGACACTGCACTGTACGCTCACAGCTACAGTGCAGAAGTTGCGAATCGGCAGATTCAATTCCACACACGAATCTTGGTAGACTATTGCCAGCGGTGGAAAATCAAGCTAAATGGCTCAAAAACCGAAACCTTGCTGGTATCCAACAATCATACTAATGTTACTGTCTTCAACCCTCTAGTGGTAGAAGGCAGTAAATTATACCCGAAAGCTGACCTGAAATATCTTGGCATGATGTTGGACAGACGGCTGACATTCAGCAAAGACTCAAACTACAGACGCGCCAAGGCGCTTGCAGCGATAAACCAGATATTTCCACTGTTGAACAAATATTCCATCCTCGCCCACAACAAGATAATTTTGTACAAGGCAGTCGTAAGGCCCATCCTTACATACGCCGCCCCTGTTTGGTCAGGCTGCATCAGCAATTCGACCCTGCTCAAATTGCAGCGAGTGCAGAACAAATGTCTACGGCTCGCAACGGGCTCCGACTGCTATGCTCGCGTTGCGGACTTGCACGAGTGGACCGGGGTGGAGTATCTGGACGATCACCTGCAAAGGCTAGCAATTAATTTCTATGCATATAAAATAACCTCAAATCCACTCACCAAAAACATAATCCAATCCATTGATATTGTCAAAACCCAAGACGACGGGCGAATCATACACAAACTTCTCTTCCAAAAACTCCTTCAGTCCGACTTAATCAAAAGACACTAAAATTCACTTTGAAAAATCACATTAACTTGGCAAAATCTTAAATTTTGCCAAATAACATAGTAGTTTGTGGTGCCTTGTTGAGGCTGGCAGTAAAATTGCAGTTCTACTGCAGTCGATCTGCTGCCTCGATTGGACACTGCATTGCAAACATTTCCAATAGATATACATTTCCTTGCAATGTTTGTAACCTCACTTTCCAATTTTACGTCCTAAAATCAAATCAGTAAATCAACTAAATTCCTAAATCAAACTCAACAAACTCACATGTGTGTATTTCGATGATGCTGCTTGCTTTTGTGTCAGTTTCAGATTCATCTTGGGAGCCCATCAACCACTTCAAAATAAACCAAACAATCAGCTGATCGATCGAACTGAAATTGACTGTACAGCTGTGCGACAATTCTGCAATCCCTCTTCAGTTTGTAAAGTATCGCACAAATAACAAACACTCACCCTGCTTATCCCAACTCCACTTTCTTCCCTATAGGCGACTCCAAACTCACATTAAATCCCACTGCAACCCAAATAACCCCACTTTTAGCTGCACTTTGCTGCGGCGCTACAAATTGTAAACATAAACAATGTGCACACGCTAATAGTCTTAACTTGCAATTCCCTTACCTAATTATCCCGTCTAATCCTAATCCCAATTATTGCTAATTAATTCTAACATTGTTATTATTTTAGTAAACACTGAAATTCCACAACTACCTGTAGAATTACAGGATCCTGTGTTATGGATTTTGATTGTTGATCATGATAGTTGCGCGTCAATCTAGATGGCGCCCTCCATACCTGCACCACGGCCGCCTGTATCAGTACGGGCGCAATGTGCGGATTTAATCTGGCTTTAAAGCCACCCTATGTTTTAACCAGTTTTATTTTTTCATGGGTTAATTAAATAGAAAATTCAAATTCAAATAGATAGCTATTTTTGTAATGTAAACCAATTGTGGGAGTATGTTGTGTTGCATACGCAGATACCCTTACAATTGGTATTACATTGGCAGAAATGCCTTATAATTTATAATATACTGCTAATGTAGAGCTCCTAGGAGCTAGGTAATTATAGTCCAATCGTATCTGTTTTGCAAAATATGTATTTGTCTTTGTTGTAAGCCTTGGCTGTGGCAAGGCATTGCCATAATTGTACATGTAAACATGAATAAACGTTTATAAAGTAAAGAAAAGTTTCTCGTCCGATCAACGAAGCTAAGCAATGTCGGGCGCGGGTTAGTACTTGGATGGGTGACAGCTTGGGAACACCGCGGTCGTTGTCTTTTTTGCTAAATATACAAAAACATTATTTTTGGTTGAAATTAAAGATAGATATCGTAAACTATCATCAAAATATCATTGCAAAAGAAGTAACGCAGAAATACATTTAGAAATTTTTTATAATGTGTTCAAAATTAAATAAGTATACAACTGTTTTTCACTATTTTGACACAATTACAATAAACTTTGAGGAAACCTAACGTAACAACACAAAATACAGAGACCCAAACTTATAAAACACTGCATATTCGGTTAAATTTTAATTGCATATTAATTTTGACAGCAAATACTCAATTTATTTTAGGTCTAAAAATCTTCCTTCTAAAAATAATATAGTTTGCAACAGTTGTATGTAGGCGGTTGCATAAAACAAGTTTTAAAAAAAAGCGGCCGCAAACCGAGAAAAATGTAAAATTCTCGTACTAATTTAAATTCTTATTAACCAAAAATACGATTTTTGCAAGCCAAATTTATTTCTAAAAAATATCATAGCTTGCAACAGTTTTATATACGCGATTGCATATAACAAGTTTTAAAAAAGAAGGCCTCAAACCAAAAAAAAATGTTTAAAATTTTCGTAATAATTTAAAATTTTATCAACCGTAAATACGATTTTTGGAGGCCAAAATTCTTTCTGAAAAATATTATAGCTTGCAGTAGTCTTATATATGCGGTTGCATATGACAAGTTCAAAAATGTAATCTCAAATGAGAGCGCTGCGGGCAACAAATGGTTGAATCCGCTTCTGCATCGTTAATTGAGAGAAATTTAGTTTGCGATTGATCAATTTGACTCGGCCACTCATAATTAATCAATCTTAATTGAATGTCTTACATTAAGGATACGGAAATTGTTAAAAAACGAACTATTAGCCTGGTTTAAAATAGAATAGAAGTTTAATTATTTTTATTACTGCTGATGTATATTGTCCTACTAGATGACGCACTAATTCCACTTCAAATAAACATAACCTTAAAAATAAGTATAAAATAAAATAGAAATCTAATTCGCTTGATTATAACTGATGTACAGTTTTTCCTATCAGATGACGCACTTAATTACAAGATAATGGTTCATTTCAACATCTTAGAACTAGGGTAAAAATGCAATTGAAATCTAATTCTTTTGATTATAGTTGATGTATTCTCCTACTAGATGGCGGCGCACAATGTGTAACAATAAAGTTACTAAATTACACAGATAAGTATACAGATAGGCTATGCTTTATCTTTATTTGTTTCGCTACCCATTCATTTCCCCTCAACCCGCGTGTATTTTAAATTGCCTACATCTAAGAGTAAAACCATTTGAAATCTGTTGTAAAACGTGGTAAAACATTTATTTAATTTTGTGGTGAAAGAATACTGTAATCACACTATAATTTGACGGATGGTTTTAGAAATTGTGTCTGGACGTGGGGTGGCAACTGTTTTTTAATTTCAAATTGGAACCGCCCATAGAATTGTTGGCTTAAAATATAGTGGTAGAATGCAATGCACATGTTATTTTTTTTTTTTGGTAGTTTCAATATTTTTTTGGGGCAGTTTTCTGTGAGCAGCAGTCGTGCGAGCGATCGACTTGTCGGCAGTTGTCCGGTCACGTAAAAAACATACATATGTGTGAATAGAAAATTGTATAATGTTAGTAATGAGATGTGATTTAAAATTATTATGTGTATGTTAATAAGAAAGCAAACAAAGATTAAGATTGTATGATTTATAATTGTTAACAAGGAAAGGGAGATGTGATATATAAGTATAACTAAACATACATATGTGTGTATAGAGAATAGTATAATGTCAGTAATGAGAATTGTAATAAATATATATGTGAGAGAAACACAAGAAGTGCTCTTAGTCTGTGTACTACATAAATAGCGGGTCAGCCGCAATAAAGAGCCTCTTCCATTTCATACTTGCTAGTTTACTATAACCCTAAATCGAAAATATAACAATTTTGACTGTGTCTAACTAACAAATAAAAAAAATGAAACTATTAAAATATATCATCTGGTTCACCATTTTATTTGCTTATTAGATTGCTGGTGCTGTGCCTAATACAAAAATCTTATTAAAATAAATAATTTATAAAATCAAAATAGTGCGAATAGCTATTTTTAGTACAAGTGAGTAAAGTGCATCACTAGTCTGAATGTTGGGCGCCTGAGCCGTAGGCGAGGGCCCCGATCAGGACGTGTGATTAAATGACTTTGCTCACGTGTGCTAAACCTGATTTTATCCACTTTTGTAGAAAATAAAACCATACATATTAACAAAATTCTTTAATTAATTAATATTGCAATGGAAATACACTAATATAGCAAATTAGATATTGCAATGGAATTAGAGTAATATATTATAATACACGAAAAATGCAGCGAAACAGAAATGTAAACAATGAACTGGCAGATTTGATGACGCGCAACATGGCGGCTCCCCCACTCCTAAAAAAAGTTTTGAGGCAACCTTCCTAGTATATATGTCGTAGGCTAATTGCAAAGTTAGTCTTTTTATAAAACGTCTAGTCGTTTTCTAAATGACTAGACGCATTGCAAAATAATAAAAAAATACAGAATGTTTACAATATGACTAAAGAATTTAGGCGTTTTATAAAACGCCGTATAGCTTATAGTTTTATTATAAATGAAAAGTGAAAGTCATTATTTTTACAATGCGCCTGATATATCGTAGACAAATTTAGGCGTATTATAATACGACTTAGTTTGAGTTAGGCGTATTTCAATTTTCGCTATTTTATGTGGTGTTTACCAGTTTGTGATCAATCGAATAGTTTTAATCTCGGTATTTTTTGATATATTTTAAATCAATCTTTGTGATTTCAAGACTTTTATTTTCAAACTTTTTATTTATAACTATAACGGTTTGAAAATATATCTTTTTATTAACAAATATTTATCACTTTCTAAGTCTTCTATCACCTTAAAACTAAAATTATTGGGTACCTGGTAAATCGAAAAATGTTGACTGATCATTAGATATACAGGATTTTTACGGCCTTATGAATATTGTTTTTGATGAGTTATAGGTCATGTCAAAGTGAGTCGATAAGTGTAAAATCACCTTAGTAAAAGTTGTATAATAAGCGAGATATTAATTTATGAAGATTGAACATAAACTAATAAAATTACGTATTAATGCAACATATTTCCTTGGTTATTTGTCTTGTTTGGTGATTTTTTACTCAGACTTTCTGATTATTCTGATAATTTTATTTAACAAGTAACTTTCTGATAATTTTATTTAACAAGTATATGGCCACTCTTAAAAATAATAATATCTACTTTATTATACAACTTTTACTAAGATTTTTTAACACTTATCGACTCACTTTGACCTAAACTATCACCTATTAAAAGTAAAATGATAAATTCGTAAATACCCTGTATACTGCCAAACACAGCATATAGTTCGTTAAACACAACAATTTATTCGCCTAACTCAAACTAAGTCGTATTATAATACGCCTAAAATTGTCTACGATATACGAGGCGCATTGTAAAAATAATGGTTTACACTTTTCATTTATAATAAAACTAAAAGCTATACGGCGTTTTATAAAACGCCTAAATTCTTTAGTCATATTGTAAACATTATGTATTTTTTTATTATTTTGCAATGCGTCTAGTCATTTAGAAAACGACTAGGCGTTTTATAAAAAAACTGACTTTGCAATTAGCCTACGACATATCGACGTTGGGTAGATACTATGTCAAACGTCAAATGCATGAGTGATTAAATATTTTTTAATCACTGAGTGATTAACAGTAGTACTTTACTCACTCATTTTGGTGACCAAAAGTAGTCAATTTTCAACAGTAATACCACAAGACCTTTACAAATAGCCGGCTATTTTTTTTTAATTATTTTATCAAGAAAGCTTACATTTTAATAATTTAAACGAGAACTTATCAAGCATTAAAAAGATTAAAGCCCGAGAGCTTTAGCTCGAGGGCTTTAATCTTTGATTATTTATGTTTGATAAGTTTGAGTTAAATTATTTAAAAATTATTTAAAGATTTTAGATAAATTAAAAAAAAAAAAATAGCCGATATTGTAAAGGTCGAGTGGTATTTAGAAAGATTATTTATTGAATGAAAATTTTGATCGCTTTTTAATTGCTTTTCACGCCTACTTCAAATTTAAAAATGTCACGTGATCGGATATTGCTACCTATTAAAATAGTCGCTGATATTTCAGCTAACGCCTACCTCATCTCACAGTAAACACACATAAAATAAATAAGCAACGAAAGTGGATAAAATGGTTTTTCCCACTACCATATACGAAAATCATAGGTTCCGCGCAAGAAACATACGACGAAATATCAATATCATTTAGCCGTGCGTTATAACGCACGGCTAAACGGTAAGCTTTGCGTCATAGATTTGACACTTAATCTCAATAATTGGTTTTTTCTTCTTCTTGTTCTACAGCGATCATTTATCCAGTGAGTTTTTTAGAGATTTTAACCGAGGTAATGACAGATTAATGGTGCATTTATTAAAACAGAAACAAATCGTTTCTTTGATTGATTTATTTAGCAATTACAAGTAAATAGTCCTATATAGTGTGCATGTTTAGTTGCATATATTTGACTTTTCGTATACTGAGGTAAATCACTTTATCGGCTTGATTTTTGTTATGACAGTTGACATTTTTATTTTACATTTTTACATTATTAAAAAAGACGTCAAAATAATTAACATTTGTTAGATTATGGTTTGGTCGTGGGAAAAATAGCGTACATAACTCCCTGAAAGGCGACTTAACACACTCGTGTGTTAAGCGTCACTGTCCGGGCTTGTTATGTAATATACTATTCCCGCACAACCACATACGAAAATCATACTTTCCGTACAAGAAAACATACGACAAAAACATCGACCGTGCGTTATTCGCACGAGCAAGCTGTATGTTATAGATTTGACTTCAATCATTTCTTTCTTCTTCTTCTTCTACTTCCTATCCAGTGAGTTTTTAGAGATTTTAATAGAGTTAATAAAATATTAATGGTGCAGTTATGTAAACAGAATCAAATCGATTCTTTGATTGATCTATTTAGCAATTAGAAATAAATAGTTCTATAGTGTGTATGAATAGTTGCATATATTTGACTTTTTGTATACTGTAGAACTTTACTTTACCGGCTTAATTTTGTTATGACAGTTGATATATTTAATTTACATTTTTACATCATTAAAAAGATGTAAAAATAATTAACATTCGTTAGATTATTGGTCGTGGGAAAAATAGGGTACATAATATACTATAACGCACTAAATTCAACAAATTGTTGAGTTAGAATTTCAGCAGTTAATTGAAACGCTTAGTTCCAATCATATATTTGAAACAAAGAGTTTCCATTGGCTGTTGAAATTCCAACATAACAAATTTATAAAACACGTTGAATTTATAAAACACGCGTTTCACTAACTTAATACACATGTAGAGAATGGCAGATTAAAGGACATATAGTGGTTTATATCCACTTCTTCGTTGTCAACGTTGGAAAGCGAAATTACAAATCCGCGATTCGAATCAACTCTATATTTAACTAATTAAATGAACAACACCGACAAATACCAAATAAGGTAAAAAGCATGTGTTACGGCTAAAAACGATTCTCATTGGTGTTGTTGTATCCTTCGTTATTCTCTTGAGCGCTGAGCACGTTCGTTATTCGTTTTTAAGCTTACCTGGGTAGTGGCGCCTTCAAACATTGACCCTTTAGGGCTATTTCTAATCTATATGGATTAATGAGTAGAAAAAGTGCTACCAATATCAACATTAATTAGCATTCTCAGCTTTCATTGTATTGTTTACATTCTCCAATCTGTGCTTTTGTTTATATTCTTGTTGTTTGGTTCTTGTAGTGTATAGTGTGGGTGTTAAGGCTATTATTTATAACCTTTCACCACTAATAGAACGATTACTTCAGTCCAATTAATACACTGGATGTAATGGTTTAACAAATCTTTATTGAATAGTGCAAATTACACTTTTACTAGAGTATTACAACTTCTTTTTCTTTGTTCTACCAAAGATCTATTAGCGCCAACCCTTCGTGTCGGAAAACCGAAGCGCTCTGGTCACCACTGCGCGGGCGCAGACCCCACAGACTCCCCTCCTAGTGAAAACGAAATATTGCAATACATTTGACTACATATCGTAGAGTTATATAAATATCTGACAACGAAAAAAAAATCTTACTCTAAATACAAAAATAATATCCATTCAAATGGACATGCGTTATAATAAATAACATAAATAACTAACTTTTGTCAGTTATCAATTTACTAATCTAAACATATGTATACCTATATCTAAATGAAAATATGAACAACCGTGAGCCACTGGCAAACAAGCTACAAAATGAATTAAAATCGTTTAAAATATTATTTACACCGTACTGGGTGCAAAAGTAACTTTTTTGACATTTTTGCGAGCGTACGTTTTTAGCGTTGACTGGGGCAATGCTGTCGAGGCGTCAGGTGTCATTGTACAATTATTGTCTAAATCATTTGGCCCAAAAAAGGCAGGTTTCAACAGCTCGACTGCAACCGTTTTTAAAACGCCGTTGATCTCAATCTTGAAAACACGATCGGAAATGCGTCGAGAAATCTTGTGAGGGCCAGTATATGGACGCTCTAAAGATTTCCGAGTCATGTTTCGAATAAAGACGTGTGAGCAATCGTATAGGCTTTTAAAATAAAAAATTCGATTTTTGTGTTTGTGGGTTACCGGAACGGGTCGGACCTGGCGCATGAAATCTCAAAATTCCTTAATAAAAAAATTCGGATCCGGAACGATATCCTCAGGAAGAAAAAATTCTCCTAGTAGACGCAAAGTTGTACCAAACATAAATTCGGCAGGAGAAGCGTTTGTATCAGAGCGAATGTGACTTCTCAAACCAAGAAGAACCGTAGACAGCGTACGCACCCAATTGCTATCAGCGTGGCACATGATTGTGGCTTTAAATACCCGATGCCAACGTTCAATTAGGCCGTTTGATTGTGGATGGTTCGGGGTCGTTCTAATTCGCTGTGTGCCGATTAATGATAATAATGCCTGGAATAGTCTTGACTCAAATTGCGAGCCTTGATCAGAAGTGATGCACTTGGGCGCGCCATACCTTGAAATCCAGGTGTCATAAAATGAACGAGCCACTGTCTGAGCAGTAATATCTTTCAAAGGAATTGCCTCTACCCATCTCGAGAATCTGTCGATCATCGTGAGGCAATAGGCGTATCCTTCCTGCTGGGGCAAAGGGCCCACAATATCTATATGCACTTGATCAAAACGACCATCGGGAGCGACAAAATGAGCTGGAATGTTCTTAACGTGCCTGGTTATTTTGGACTGTTGGCAACTTAAACAAGCCTCGCACCACTTGTTGATGTCATGGTGCATATCTGGCCAAACATAGCGCTGTCGGATTAAACGATCTGAAACTTTTGCACTGGGGTGAGCGGAATCGTGAAATAAACGAAATACTTTTTTGCGGAGAGTTTTCGGTACGTATAGTCGAATTGTTTCTCCGGAAATTTCGCAGTCTAAAGTGATATGATCAGGTCCCCATTGAATTTGTCTAAGTTTAAGCGAGTGATCTTAAGAGTTTTGAACAAGTTCAAGCTGCTCGTCAACTTTTTGCTGCGCGGCAAGTTCATGTAAACTGAATTCGAGTGGTAATCGTATGGCTTCGACGCGAGATAGCGAATCAGCGACTACGTTTTCGGGTCCAGACATGTAAACGAATTGAGTTGTAAATTCCGCAATAAATGATAACTGACGCAATTGACGCGGCGATGCTTTGTCACTGCGCTGCATAAAGGCATATGTTAGCGGCTTGTGGTCTGTGTACACCTTAAATTCGCGTCCCTCTACAAAATGACGAAAATGTTTGATCGCTTCGTAAATCGCAGTAAGCTCGCGATCGTAAGCACTGTACTTCGTCTGAGAAGCTGTAAATTTACGCGAAAAAAATGCTAGTGGTTCCAAGCCGTTTGCAGACGCCTGTTTTAGAACAGCCCCCATACCAGAATCTTACGCGTCGGTAGCAATACGAATTTCCGCATCCACCCGGGGATGGGCTAAAAGATGGGCTAAAAGCGAGATCAGTTTTAGACTTTTCAAAGGCCTGAATGGCTTCTGTAGTCCATGTAATTTCGCGTTTATCATTTTTAGTCGAACCGGTGAGATATACGTTAAATGGGGCCTGAGTGGCTGCCGCGTTGGGAAGACTTCGGCGATAAAAATTAATCATGCCAAGGAATTGTCGTAGCGACGCGACAGTGCTAGGCCTCTCAAACTGTTTAACAGCCTCAATTTTATCTGAAGTGGGACGAATCCCTTCAGAGTTCACAAGATACCCAAGAAATTCTAGCTTAGGCGCGCCAAAAACGCATTTGTCAACATTCAGACGAACATGAAATTCCTTTAATCGTTGGAAAACAATTAGCAAATGGCGGGAATGCTCCTTTTCAGAAGAAGAAGCCACTAGAATATCATCAATGTAAATGAAAACAAATTCTAAATCGCCCAGAGCACGATTGATGTATCTCTGGAATGATTGGCTCGCATTACGCAAGCCGAAAGTCATATATAAATATTCAAACAATCCGAAAGGAGTGATAATGGCTGTTTTTTCAACATCTTCCGGTGCCATTGGAATCTGATGATAAGCTTTTTGCAAATCTAGTGAAGAGAATACTGTCTTTCCCGCAAGATTTATCGAGCAATCGTGCAGATGCGGTGTTGGATATCTGTCAGGGGTGGTCGCTGCATTTAGGCGTCGGTAATCGCCACATAGGCGCCACGATCCGTCTTTTTTTACCACCATGTGGATAAAACTAGCCCAATGGCTGCTGGAAGGGCGGCAAATACCTGCTGCCATCAAGGACTTAATCTCAGCTTTGGCGCACGCCAGCTTCTCTGGTGAGAGTCTGCGGGCACGTTCGGCATTAGGAGGTCCGTTTGTAATAATATGGTGGAAAACATGGTGATTATTATGTGACGGGAATAGAACTGTACCCGTAATTTCCGGAAATTTCGCGAGCAACAGTGCAACCGGGCTAGCAGAATTAAAACAACACACATATTGAGAGGAAGTGACACTCGAGAATCCGAGAGAAAAATTTCCTGTCAAAGAATCGATAAGACGTCGTTTCTTTAAATCGACGTTTGATCCGTGGAAATTTAGTATATCCGCACCTATAATTGCGTAAGGTACTGCCGCGATGCAGAAATTCCATTTAATTGGCCGTCGAAGCCCCAAGTCTAGTTCTCGGTACGACTGGCCAAATGTATCAATGCTTGTATGATTAGCCGCAAATAATTTTAATTTAGAGGGAGTAGCTTTGATTTTTAAATTCGCTGGAAGTAAAGAAATGTCCGCGCCCGTATCGATTAAAAGGGTTTGGCCTGTGGTGCGATCGCGAAAATGAAGACGATAAGAGAAATTGAGCCCCTCGCCGACGGTCTCCACGCGGGAGGGGGTACTTAGTTTTTTTCTTTCCAATTATTATATTCCGTGCACGAACTTCGACTTGAGGATGGGTTGTTCGGAAATTTCGAATGCGCGTAACAAAGACCGGGCGTACTTTTGTCGGCTGACTTGGCGCGCGAGCCGGAATTACCTTTTGATTGTGAGCGTGAACGTCCCGCGACTTTCTTTTCCAATGAAGTTACCCTGATAGAGAGCTCCTTGTTGCTAGCAATTAACTGTAATGGTGTCTCACGGACGACATTCTCCGATTTGTTTATTGCGTAAACGTGTGAACCACCGGGCGTAGCATGAGCAATATCCGCAATAATATCCTTAACGCAACCAAGCACCTCAACATCAAGCGCAGCCAACACTATATCCGCTTTAGTCGATTCGATAACAATGCGCGAGTTCCTAAGAGAAATTTTGACTTGTAAGAACCAAAGCGCGGGATCGGCGCGGAAAAATGCCGGAATTTTTGGAACGCGATAACTATCAACACGCTGTGCAGCCGCTGCATTAAATTGGTCCTCAAGCGAGGCCATACGTTGTTGCGCGGCTGTAGTTACTTCTAGCATTGTTTGCAATTGCTCAGGTGTTATAGCCATTTTCCTACAACATAAAATAATTGGTACACAATAAATATGCGCGATACCAGAAAGTAGCGAAAACAAATAACAAAAGCGAATAACAATTTCAGTTTTACGTAAACAGTTTCAACGTTTTACGTTCGTTCACGTAAACAGTTTCAATCTACCAACACATGAATGACAATACCCACGAATGCGAATGCAGTTGAGTAGTCCTGGTGGCGTGGATGTGGAGGTTAGAATTGGCTATGATACCGGTTTCGTTAATGCGGATGCCTTTGTGATACATAAGATGGGCACCGCCACAAGGGACACGGCTTCTCGCACAATTAGTTTAAATCAAATTGATTCACTTACTTCATGCCAAAAATTGTTCTATAAAGTTGAACCACATGGAAAGCACAATATGCAAAGCAGGCAAAGGCACAATATTTGCTTGACTTGGCGTTGCAGAAGGAATTTAAGCACTGGAAAACGCTTTCATCATCTTGATTTCACCAGTCGAAAAATGAAATAATGGCTGGTGTTGCACTTTTTGGACCAATAATAGCCGCTACCCTCACGTGTTCCTACTGTAGTCGGGGTCACCAATGTGGGTGTTAAGGCTATTATTTATAACCTTTCACCACTAATAGAACGATTACTTCAGTCCAATTAATACACTGGATGTAATGGTTTAACAAATCTTTATTGAATAGTGCAAATTACACTTTTACTAGAGTATTACAACTTTTTTTTCTTCGTTCTACCAAAGATCTATTAGCGCCAACCCTTCGTGTCGGAAAACCGAAGCGCTCTGGTCACCACTGCGCGGGCGCAGACCCCACAATAGTTTCTTTATTAGCGCCATCTAAGAGAGTTTAAAGAAGATGCGGATCCTCGATCCTCAGGTAAAAGGCGCCAAACGTTGGATCGTATAATATAAAAAAATATAGTTATTTTGTTCCTTTAAAATTTTTAAATGTATATTTATACCGCGAGACATTTACATTTATAGCGCGAGGCGAAAGGAAAGTTTCCACCGTAGTAAGTTCACAATCGAACAATAATTAATAAGTTGTGAATAATTTTTACACATTATTTCTAATTTCTATCGCCCGTATTCATACCCCACATTTATCGTTGTTATCGGTTATAAATGTGATTCTATAAAAGATGGGTTATTCTTATACTACATTTATAATTGCTTTTAAGCATAATATTTAAATGATACTTTAATTGCGACAAAATACTACTCATACACCACATTTATAAATTATTTATAAAAAAAGCTATTCATACATCACATTTATAATCACATTTTAGTGTCATTTGTTGCAAGTAAATAAAAAGTGGGCAAAGGCACATTTTATGTCACTTTTGTCGATCAAAATTTCTCAAAATTGAAGCGGTCGAAAAATTATTAAATTTGATTTTAGATAAACTATTGGCAGAAAATGTTCACTATTTTTTGGCTGGCGATTTTAATATAGATATAATGTCATACAATATAAAACAAAATTATTTTAAGGAACTTTTAAATACTTATAACACTAAGTTTTATATTAACGATTTTACAAGAATCAGTGCAAAATCAAAAACTTGTATCGACAACATCTTATCAAATATTACAAGCGCCAGCTCAAGTATTATAAATTCTATGATCTCTGACCATACAGCTTAAACTTTAAGCTTTCCTCTTGGACCTTCTGTAAAATCAAAACCAAAAATATCTAAGCGCATCAGAATTTTTTCTGAGAAAAATATTGTATTATTCTTAAGTCGTTTAAGCGAGGTATCATGGGATAACTTAAGTGAGTTTGCTGAAAATGATGTAAATGGTCAGTGGACATTTTTCATAAACAGATATAAATCACTTTTCGATAAGTCTTTCCCGTGCAAATGGGTGGTTTCAGATGCAGGAGCCGATCGTGTACCGAACACACCAGAGGTAAAAGAAGCAAAAAATAATCTTGATATTATTTATACTATGAACCAAGTTAATTCATGTTTTTAGGGCAGTTATTTACATTATAAAAATTGTACAATGATTCCCTTGTAGCGGCTAAAGAATCTATGGCTGAGACGCAAATTATAAATTCAGACAATAAAAATCGCACTATGAGAAATTTAGTCAAAAAGAAAACTAATCTACAAAAAGGCAAGGAAAAGCAAACTTTTGATTTTACAGATGATCCAAAACAACTGTCAAATAATTTTAACATTCAATTCACTAACACTGCGTCTCAACTGCAGAAAGACTTGCCTAAACAAGAGTATAAATGTAAAATAAATTCAAACGAAAAATCTATGTATCTTTTCGAAATAACTGATGCAGAATTGCTCAAAACATCTAAAGAAATGAAAAATAAGCGGTCATACGGATATGACGAAATACCCAGCACAGTCTTCAAGCGTAGTTTACCTCTAATGTTGACTCAAATTAAATTAATTTTCAATAATTCTTTTAGATACGGGATTTTTCCTGACCAAATGAAGCATGCAATAGTTAAACCTCTATACAAAAAAGGTTGTGTTAAAGATTTAAAAAATTATCGGCCAATAAGCCTACTAACTACCTTTTCAAAATTTCTTGAAAAAATAATGTTCAATCGATTATATAACTTTTTCAAAAAATTCAAGCTTTTTAGTTCAAGACAACACGGATTTCTGAAAAAACGAGGCATAAATACAGCTATTTTCGAACTCACACAGTCGATACTTGAGTTGTTGGAAGGTGGGGATATTCCCTGTGGGATTTTCCTGGACCTAAAAATGGCATTCGACTGTGTGATTCCGGAAATATTAATGGTTAAATTGAACAAATATGGTGTGCGTGGTAGTGTGCTGCAGTGGTTTGGTAGCTACCTTGAAAATCGTACACAATCAGTTCTCTTGGAAAAAGACAATAATGTGTTTGCTTCAGAAGCTCTCGAGCTTCTGAGTGGTGTACCTCAGGGTAGTATACTGGGCCCATTGCTGTTCATTATCTACATTGGCGATCTTCCAGACATTTTTTATAATTGTTCACACACACTTTCGAGCTATGCGGACGATAGCAATGTGATGATCAAATGTCAGGATTTAAATTTTTTGCTCAAAGAGTTTCAGCTCTCTATGCAAAATATTGAAGACTGGTTGATATCAAATAAATTGCTATTAAACGTAAGTAAAACTGACATAGTAATATTTAAAACAAAGCGTTCAAAATTGGAATATCCTCTCTTCCTTTCATACAACAACAACAACCTAAATGTAAATAACTCAACAAAATGCTTAGGAATACATATAGATAGTATGCTAGGTTGGAGTGACCACATTAAATATGTTAACCTTTTTTTTTTTTTTTTTTTTTTTTTTTTTTTTTTTTTTTTTTTTGATGGAGGAATGCGTTAAGCACCGGCCCCCCGCATTTCCGCGGGGGAGTGTGGGACTCCTTCTTGCTCGAACAAGAAGTATACCCACTAAACCTCCATCACTGCGAAGCTATAGACCATTTACTACGGGACCGCCTTTCGGCATTACATCGTAGTAAATGGCTATCGGAATCATACGAAAGTGGCTGACCTCACGGCTAAGCCACTCGTATCACGGAACCCTTCCTTCCCTCCTTCCTTCTAAATCGAAAAACGCGCCTCCACTACCGGATCCTTCCGGCGAAGAATGCCCAAAAACAACGAATCGACAGCCTTCCACTCCTCGGGCCCGCGCAGCATCACCTCAATCAGGTTCCCCGGATGGAGCTCTACGCCCACTGCTCTCGTAGCTCGATCCCTTTCATCCACCCACTCCTCGCAATAGAAGAGGGTGTGCTCGGCGGTGTCCGGGACGTTGCATGAGTAGCAGCGATCGGACGCAGTCTTACCAATCCGTTGCAGGTAGCTGCCGAACTGGCCGTGTCCAGTAAGGAACTGGGTGGCGCAGTACGACAACTCGCCGTGCAACCTATCCCTCCATAACCTGATCTCCGGTATCAACTGCCTGGTCCATGCGCCGTTCGGAGTATCGTTCCATCGCCGCTGTCAGACATCCATCGTCCTCTCCCGATTCTCCACGCGCTCAGCTGTTGTGGCCCTCCAGTCCAGTTTCCGCAGGCTGGCTAACAGGTCCATAGGTAGGACTCCTGCCACCACCTGCATCGCCTCGGTAGAGACAGTCCTATTGGCACGAGAGATACCAATAAGAGTGCCTCTCTGCGATCTGTTGAGCGTGTTCCGGACCTTCTGGAGCCTGACCGCATCTGCCCATACGGGGGCCCCATACAACAGCACCGACTGGTGCACAGATGCCAGTAGCCTCCTCGCCGCGTCGCCGGCACCACCAATCCTGGGCATGAGACAACGAAGTCCCCGGACTGTCGCCTCAGCCTTGCGGCACGCCTCCTGCACGTGCCTCACCCAGCTCCCCGCGCTGTCGATCCAGATTCCCAGGTGTTTCAGGTGCGGCTCTAGCTGCACCGTCTCACCCAAAGAATCTATTTCTCTAGCGCCGATCGCCTTACGCCTCCCAATGAGAAGCGCCGCCTTCGTCTTCTCGGCTGCGATCTCCAGCCCCTTCTCACTCATCCACCGGTTGACTAGCCTAATCGAATCCTCCGCCTTGGCCTTCGTCTCTGGGAGGTCCCTGCCTACTGCGGCGATGACGAGATCGTCCGCGTATGCTATAGAACTGCAGCCCCGAGGGAGCTGCAGCCTTAGCACACCGTCATACGCCACATTCCACAGCAGAGGTCCCAACACTGATCCTTGCGGTACTCCCGCCGACATCATCCTACTCGTCCCTTCGACGACCAGCTCCCGGTCCTCCAGGTAACTCATCATGAGTCTGATGAGGTACTGGTCCACCTCCCTCCTCTGCAGCTCTGCCACCACTTCTGTCCACTTTGCCGTGTTAAAGGCATTGCGGACATCTATGGCGACAACGATGCAGAGCTAACTTCTCCTCCACGATCCCTCCTTCGCCGACTGAACAATCCTCACGACTTCTTGGACGGCATCCAGCGTAGAGCGTTCGGCTCTGAATCCGTACTGGTGCTCGTCCAAGTCATTGCCGGACCGTTCCAGGGCATCCACGAGCCTCCCATGAATTATCCTCTCGTATACCTTCCCTAGCGTGTCCAGTAGACAGATGGGCCTTGCCCCTCCCTCTTCCTCCGGGTTCTTCCCGGCCTTGGGGATCAAAACCACTCGCGCCTTCTTCCACCGATTCGGGAATGTGCCTGACTGGATTAGTCTGCTATACAGTCCAGCCAGGTCCTCGGCGTAGTCCACCACGAGCAGCTTGATCGCTTCGGCGGGGATACCATCAGGGCCGGGGGCCTTCTTATTGCCCAGCCTGCCAACCGCCCTCTCCACTTCCTCGACTGTTACCTTCTCCTCGTCTCTCCAATCAACCGCCGGTTTGTCCCACAACGCGGCGGGGTGGGTCGGGAACAACTGGTCTGCAATTGCAATCTTTTGCATTCTGGATAGGATGGGAGCGGATAGCTTTCCCATCCTCTTGCAAACCAGCTGATATGCCGATCCCCACACGTCATCCTCCACACTATCGATCAGGCTTCGATATGATGCCTTCTTGGCCCGCGTGATCGCAGATCTGACAGCCCCTCTTGCTTCCCTGAGATGGTCCAAGGTCACAAGGTGAGCTGCCAGATTCTGCTCACTGCCTACTCGCCTGGCCCTATGTCTCGCACGCTGCTCCATCCTTCGGCACCGGTTTCTGATGGACAGAGCCTCCCCGACACTGTCGCACCACCAGTATACGGGCTTGCGCCTTCGCCCACGATGCGAAGGAGCTGCCACCTCGCACGACTCTTGCAGGGCGCGGGTCAACGTGTCGACTGTGAAGTCGCCCACGCTGAATAACCGCTCCCCCAGCGCCGCCCGCATCTTCCTTTTCTGATCCTCCGTCTGGATCCGCCACCCCCTCTGCTGCTGCTCGTCCAGCCTGCTTCCCTCTTCAGCAGTGATGAGGAACTCAATGGCATTGTGGTCGCTGAGAGTCTCCTCCCTCGAGACCTCCCAGTTTTCCACGCCACCGCCCCTTCCACCACGCATAAAGAAGGTCACGTCCACAATGCTCGTTTGACCTCTCCTCTCAAACGTCGGTGTTGAGCCGAGGTTGGCCACCTCCAGGTCTAGGCTATCTGCCCAGTCCCTGAGGATGTCCCCCCTCCGGTCCTCAACACCCGACCCCCACGCGTGACTTTTCGAGTTGAAGTCCCCTCCAACTACGATCATGCTCCCCGGTGGCTCCATTGCGATGCGCGCGTGCAGTTCGTCCAGCTCCCTCTCGAACGTCGCCCTGTCGTCATTCGGGGAGAGATACACCGAATAAAGCGATGTACCCCCCACCCTAATGTTGACAAATGCAGCCCCGCTGCACTTGTCATCGCACCGCGCGTTCGCCACCCAGATCGCAGCTGACCTCGCCTCGTTGGTCACCCATCCCGCGCTTTTGGAGACGATCTGCTTGTTTGGCTCACTGACGAGTGCGGCACAAACGCCCTTCCTCCTGCATCGCTCGTATAGCAGATCATGTGCCCTCCTGCACCTATTGAGATTCAGCTGGACCACCAGCTGACCTAGATTGTTTGTGGCTTGCATGTATAAAAATAAATATAATAAATTAATTAATAAATAAAACGGACGACAGGTAGTATAAAATGAATGAATAAATATTGTAAATTACGCGGACAACAGATAGTATAAAAGCTATAAATATATATATATAAAACACTATATGGACTAACGAACAGGTAATAAATATGACAACAGAGAATAAAATATCACGGACAAACAATCAAAAATATCACAGACTATATCACTGGGCCTCTACCGGGACTGGCGTCCTGCCACCCTCGGTATTGCCCTTACCCAACGCCGCCTTCATGAAGGCCTTCATGCGGCCGCATCTGCCCGTCCAGGCCCGATGCGGCTGGTTGCAGAGGGGGCAGTGAGGCTCCTCTGTGCACTTGTCTGCCTTGTGCCCCTCCTTACCACACTTTAGGCAGCTTGCCGAGCGGTCGGTGCCGCTGCATCGACTGGCGAAGTGCCCAGGCTCCCAGCACCTGTGGCACTTCTCGACATTGACCCGGGCCCTCACGCTGATTGCGCTCAGCCCCACAACAATCCCCTTATGTTCAAGGATTTTGGCGGCGGTTTCGGCTGAAGCCACAATATTCGCCGCCAATTTCCCCCTGAGGCCAGTGCGTAGATCCTTAATCTCGAAGGAGTCCTCCCTCACACTGGCCTGTTCGCTGACGGCCCGCTTAATTTCCTCCTCCGTAAGGGCGGCCACGATGTTCGACATCATCAAGGTGGATCTTCGGTCGCCCTTTAGGACCTCCACCTTGCTGCCGACGTCGCTCTCGGCGATGAGCCTAGCCATCCCCTTGGCCTCCCCCTCGCTCAGGCTGATCAGGAGGTGCCCATCTCTCGTTTGCCGCACCTCCCCAACTTTTGCCCCTTCGAGGTCCCTTCCGTTAAGCGCCTTCCTGACGCTTGCTAGAAGGGACGGATACTCTTCAGGGCTGTTTCCCCTGACGATGAGCGCCTCGGTCTCCTTCCTTGGTCGTCTACTTGGCTGCCGAGCCAAAGTAGGGCGGGCCGGGGTTGCCCGGCCAGGCTGCGCCTCTTGTCGGGGCGGCACACAGATCTTCGCCCGAATCCCCCTTTGTGCCGCAAAGAGGCACTCCGCCATCTTGCGGTAGGTAGTCGTGGTCGGCCCCCCGGCCGGGATAGAGATATTCTCTACCCCGTTTGCCGCGGCCATCTCCGCCAGTTTGAGCAGCGCCAGAAATAAGGTTTCATTACCTTCTGGTTGCTCGCGCCGTACCACCATAATTCTCCTCGTCCTCGTCCTGTCCCCTACCTTTGTAGTTGACTCGAGGACGCCTCCCTCGGCCCCGAGACACATGATGTCCGGGAAGCGGTTTTTAACGATGGAGAGTAGTCCCTCCTCCATCGCCTCCTTGCCCGCGGGAACAACTATTCCCACGACCTCCTCCTCGTGCGCAACAATCGGGTTGATTGCTGCCACCACCGTCCCCGTGTAGGCCTCGATGGGCCAGTCCCTGTGCCCCGCGTGTGCATATGCCTCGAACGAGGTCGCGCTTTTCATTTCGGCGGCGGTTATTTTTGGACGGGGAACTTTGTCGCCGTCGATGGCCAGGCTCATCCCCCGCAGTTCAGCTGCCTCTATCATGGCCACCAGTTCGGACAGGGTGGCCAATGAAGCCTCCCCCTTCGCCCTCTCCAGAATACGGGCCCATTCCCTTTTAAAGGGGTCGTCCTTCGGGAGCACTGTTGGTGGGGGCAAGCTGCCGCTAATGGTCTGCGCGTAGCTGACCCCAGCTACGGCTTGACCACCTTCCACGACCTTGACCTTGGCCTGATCCACCCGCTCGTCCTTGAGCGCCTGCAACTCCGCCCTTGCTAGGTCGCGCTCGCGTTTGAGCGTTTTCCCGGCAATGGCGTCGTCTGTCTTCTGACGCTGGTAAGCCCCCTGGTCCTTCCTCAGCTCTTCCTGTTGTTTGGCCAGGGCTGCCTTCAGGTCCTCCACCACCTTGAGCTTCTTCCTTTCGGTTTCAAGCTCGCTCTTCTGCCTCCGGACCTCCTCTAACTCCGCGCACAGTCCCTCCTTGATCCGATCGACCTTCGCGTACTCCGGGTCCAGCAGTTTCCTGTTGGACTTGGACGTCGACAGCCTCTTGGTTCTGTCGACTTTTTCCAGGTCGACGCCCCTAAGCGACGCGATCTTGTCCACTGCCATCTGCAGATCCTGGACTTTGACCGTGCCGCCCCTGCCGTTCCCCCTCCGCTTTTTCGCCTGCTGCTCCTCCTGCAGCTCCGGCGACGAGCCAGACGAGATGTCAATCGACATGTTCATGCTCGATTTGCTGACCGGCGACCTAACCGGTATCCTCCGGTTCTCAGTATGCTTCTGCAGCATCTCGCGCTCTTCCGGGGTTAAGCCCTGGGAAGTCGCTCCTCTCGTCTCCAATGCACCAGTAGCATTATCTAATGCAGCGGCCTGGTTTGGCACCACTGCATTTGGGCAGTTGCTGGATGACGGTCGGGCGGAGCCTGCTCGCTCACTACCAATCCCGACCGGTACTAGGGTATCCCTCCCTTGCACCGTAAACATCTTCTCGTTAACGGAGTCCATGTTTGGTTTATACAGTTTCCCTCTGTTTGAGTTTTATACCTTCCTCCAGGTGTGTGAGACAGCCGCCCCACAGGGATCAGACGCTGCCACCAAGCCGCTCGATACGAGACAGACGCTTGGTGGATTTTTCTGTTTTCGTTCACTGCTCCCTCTCGACCTTACCGGCAAGGGTGACCCCGCCAGGAGCTATGCTCCCACCGGCATTGCTCTTAAGTTCATCGCAGCTACTTGACAAACACTCCTCTGACGTGACCTTTGACAAGGCCCGACAGAACGAAACCACCCAGAAAAAACTCCACGATGCGCACAAAAAAAAAAAAAAAAAAAAAAAAAATGAAGTTAAGTTTGACTGATTTTACTAAGTGACAAGTGACTTGATTTTACTAAATGAATTTACTAATGGGAGAAAAAAAAAAAAAAAACGGGGACATAGGATGTGGACAGGGCTACATAATAAAACAAATAAAAATAAAATAAATCAGCTCCGGTGGATCCAGGGCTCCATCCTACAGCGACAACTAATATTTCCCTAAACAGGAAAATATCTGCAACAAAAATCGAAAAGCCGAAAATCCCGAGCAAAATTTTAGACAAAATCTCGAACGAAATTCTAAGTGTTGATGCCGTCATCAGGCATCATGACCGAAATCGTGGGGTACGTCATCCCTGCACGTCACCTCCACTTGGGTTGATTTTCGAATAAAAATCAACAAACGAAATACCAATTTGGCCGCGTTCTTGACATTCCTGTCAAGTCACGCCTTCTCCCCGCAGATGAAACCTAATTATAATTAGCGCCCCAAATGCCCCAAAATACTCACTCAGTACTTATAAAGTCGATCCTTCCAGATAACTCACTGGAGCAGTTTCCCGGAAAAGCGTCGCTTTCCCGAGCACCAAACGAAACATCACAAAACAGCCAGCATACGCGCTGGGGGCTACCGAATCGAACACAAACGACCTGCTTGACTCTGCCCAGTGGGTTTTCCGGTAGTGATGCACAACATGTGGCACCATTTCCCGGAAAAGCGAACCAGGGCAGAGTTTCCGCGAAGACGAACGCACAAACACCAAACAAACAAAGCCAGCGTAAGCGCTGGAGGCTGCGAAAAACTGACGAAAACTGGCTCCATCCAGCACATTTCCAAGTAGTGAAGCCAACATGAGGCCCCATTTCCCGGGAAAGCGTGGATAGACCGGAATTGCCGCGTTGACGACCACAAAACCACAAAAAAAAACCAAAAATAGCCAGCATACGCGCTGGCAGCTCTCGAAAACGGAAAAATGGGCACTAATTAATCATTAATTAGTGCCATTCACATAGAAAACCGTGTGGCAAGCCACTTGCCTCATTAACGAGGAGATTCGGCGGCTTTTGCACCGATGGTGTGCAAATTGGCGGAGCGGCAGAAAACACGTCCGCTCTCGACCAGCGCCCGGCCCGAACTCTAAATATGTTAACCTGCGTTTAAACTACATCACATATTGTTTCAGAGTACTGCGAGATGTACTTAACCTGAATTCTTTGAAAACACTATATTTCTCCAATTTCCAGTCAATCTTAAAGTTTGGATTAATCGCTTGGGGAGGTAGTTCATACACCTACAGTACTTTTAGTTCACAAAAGATTGTGCTCAGAACTATTTTTCGCTTACCTTATAGAGAATCATGCAGAAACTTATTTAAAAAACACAAAATTCTCACGCTTCCAGCGCTCTACATATACGATTGTCTTTTATTTCTATTCAATAACAAAGAGTACTTTGAAGACTGCTCTAAAACATCAAATTTGACTAGAAAAACGTTTTTGATATTGTCACGATTTACGCGACTGGGGAACGTAGCGGGTTTGAATTTCAATAAATTAGTCGAGGGGCCAGTGTTAAAATTATATTTATTAACTCACGTATTGATCCCCGCACATTAGGGTATTAATCTACTTACATCATTATGGGTCCCAGCGGCAACGAGCGGAGGGCAATGGTCATCTTGGCACTTGGTCTTCTATGATATTTCTCTGACACCAGTTCGCGACGCGTTTATTATATTTGGATCGACCTATATGGTTCGATCCTCCAAACAGACTAACTCTCTTTTGCATTACAATAATTATTGTTACTTTGCAATTTGTGTCAGCTCAGCGTTCGATCGGTCATCCCGTTCGATCAGCTTGCTGGCACCGCGGCTCGTGTTGCTTTTCCGGTGTCTTCGACAACGTGAGATTCATGTAATCGCTGATAAGGCGGATCATATGTTATTTGCATAATGCCAAATAATTCCACAATAGTTTGAGTCTTGACATATGCCCTCCCTTCGAAGCGCTGGGCTCACAGTGCTAAACTAAAAACAACACAATTAGAAAAAAAAGTCCATAATAACAAAATTAGCCGCCACGGTTTGGTACCGCTGCGGTTGCCACTAATTAACAGCGAAATAATAATTAAATAAATAATAATTAACAATTGCGTATCCTCCTATCCTTAACCAATAATTCGCTAGTCAGCCGAGTTTCAAGACGAGATGAGACACCGATCGTACGTGCTTCCCGGCCGGCCAGGGTATCTGATTACCCTTGGCCTAATCTTTCGCAAATTCGAAGATAGTCGTCAGTTGTGCTTTAACCATGGCATCTTTTACTGTGAGTATTAACTCCCCGTGTTCAGTTTAATTTCCAAAATCTTTTCGTCGGCGCCGTGGAACAGCCGCCTCCGCCAGCAGCGGTCCCGGTGGGTCACCCAGACTCCACCCCCGACTTCATCCAGTTGGGTGAGGTTAGTGAGCCGGCCTCGTCGGATCGGTCGCGGCGCCCCATGACGGACGCGGAGCTTCTGGACCAGCTGGGGGTCTTCCAGGCTCGTTCCGGCGTTGGGGCAATCCCAGCGCTGATGGACGCTCCGCGCCCACCAGTGTGGTTGCGTTTAGGGGAGGCGTGCCATCCATCCACCAGGTCGCGTTCCCCCCAGTTCCTGGGCCATGTCCGCCACCGATGTTGGCGGTGCGCGGGCTATGGCTGCCGCCGCCGATCCCGGTGCCAGGGTAAGCGGGTGGTGTTCTGCTCGCGGTGTGGTTGACTCGGGGTGATGAGCCGCGACTGCCGCTGCCCCGTCGGCCATTAAAATTATAATAAAAATAAAATTTTTTAATAAATAAATATTATATAATTATAATTTTTATAATTATAATAATTTTTAATGAATATTTTTTTTTTTTTGCAAACAAGTGTTTTCTTTTACCCCCAATCTCTAGTTCCCAATCCTACCTTCCACTGGGTCCCGAAGGTAAGTATTACCAAGTGTTAAGTTAGGTGGTAAGTAACCGAAAAAAAAAAAAAATATTCTAATCGTAATTAATTTTTTTAAACTCGAACGGGTTTATGTGCGTCCGTGGTCTGTCCCGTACCGATCTCGCTCCGTCTCTCTACTCGGCCTCGTAGGTTAATCTAGTGCCATCACCTAGCCTAAATATGGCGCTAGTTTGGTTTATACCGCATTTAACTACCCAATACGTTTAATACATTTAATTTACTACGGTACGTCACACCCTGTTATAAGTGTAAGTTTTACAATAAAAAGTATGAAATAGAACAAGGGCATAGTAAAATGGTACCAGTAACATAAATCTGGTTTAAAAGTCGATTATAACGCGTGGCGCTATCTTTGCTCGGGAGTTTGAACCTCCGTACGAATTACCTTAATATTTAATTATTCCCATGACAATGTCCCTAGTCCTAAACCTATAACTAATTCTGTTAACGACGTCCTAAATTTACTTAGACAATCTACAATTTACCTAAACAAGCTAAGTTTAACTTAAACAATAAACAACTTTACGCGCACAACCAAAAAAAAAACTTAATTGCATCCTATATTACCTACCCTCTCGATTTTCTATCTCTTTTTTTTTCTACCTTTTCGATCTCCTATCTACCTGTCTACGCAACATCCTCCTTTCGTCTACCTTTAACCTACATCTCTGTCTAACTTCTTCTGTCTATTTATCTGATTCTATCCTGCTCCCCGCAAAATTGGTGCCGTGTCCCGAACTCTATTTAATACTTATTTTCTTTATCTCTATTATTTTCTTTATATCTTCTTTATCTTCATTATCTTCTTGCGCGCCTGCACTTTGGGTCTGGGACATTGATTTCCGCCGCTCATTTACTACTTTTAAGCTGTATAGCAAATCAGGGGCGGTCCAATCTCCTGGATTTTGGGTGCTTGACAGTGGCATCCATCTAACCATGGAGCACCAAACGGTTAAATGGTCATGTAGCCATATTAATGTGTGCTAAGCCATTATAGTACCACATTAACGGTTTGCCCTTGGGACATGGGGCAGGTCTTCTATATTTATTCTATTTCTTTTTTATTTCTTTATTCTTCTTTCTCCGCAATTTTTTTTTCTTCTTCACTTCTGTGCGTGCTAAGCCATTATAGCACGTTTCTTCCTTCTTCTTTTTTTTTCTTACTCTTTCTTCTTAGCGTCTTTGAAGGGTAGGTTGTTCTTCTTTCCGTTAGGCTGTTCGTCTTCCGTCTTTCATTTACTTTTAATAATTTAATTTAATTGACTTTACTTATTACTTTAAAAGGAAAAATTTGACTTTGCTAATTTATTACTTGACTTTACTAATTTATTTATTGACTTCACTAATTTAATATAACTAACTACAGCTCCTCTTCTTGCTGCTTTTGCTTCTTCCATGCAACGTCGTCATGTGGGGTATTTATAATGTTTTTCCATATGCTATCTCCATATTCTTCTGATTGTGTGTGGCTGTTTTGTGTCCCTATGCCCTACTTACTATTTACCTAAAATATTAATTGCCTAATTAATTCTTATCCTACTTTTACCGGTCATCCTAGTCTTCTATTTCCTCAAGTTCACGTCCTTCGCCGTAATTCCAGTCCTCCTGTTTCTCTTGGATTAGCAAAAGATCGTCGTACCTAACTTCGCGTGATTCCCCTTTCCTGCTTGCGCCTAATCTAGCAATTTGCGACTCTTCTAATGGGTATTCGTCGTCTTCGTCTCCCGCTACCATTCTGAAATCGCGTTCCGTCCAGTCGGGGTTAGTTATTTGGGCACTGCGTGCTGTTTTCGCTCTTTTGCCATTTCCGGCTTCGTCACTTGAAGTCCTTTTTCGACCTCCGGGACTGCAGGGTCGCGACCATGACATCGTTTCGATGGCGTCTTTTATGCTTCTCATTTCGGCCACTTCTTTTTGTCCCACCCTTTCTTCTCCTTGTGGCCTTGTGGCTGCTCGCCTCGACTCCTTCTTCTTTTCCTCTTCTTGTTTCTTCTTCATTCTGTCTAGGGTCAACTTGTTCGGCATTTCTTTGCGAAGGTTATACCTAAATTTTATTGGGCCTTTCCTAAATGTTCCGGAAGTAATTTTATTAGGCCTAATTCCCGCGGGGGGTTATTGTGTTAAATAAAACAAAGTTAATTAGATGTGTGCTTGACCTTTGCACATAATTGTGTCGACATCGAGACACATTATATTTTAGAATCAAAAATATAATTAAATCGTTATTTAACTAAATTAGCTCGCCTTGTGGGTAGGTTTGGGCAATAAAACCATATTTTTTATTTATTTTTTATTATTATTTTTTATATTAGAAGAGCAATTAATATTTTCCTTTGGTGGAAAAGTATGGATTATAACAATTACTATTATTTTCCGTGTTGGAGAGCAACCCGGAATAAAATTATAATGTCAGTGCGGCAAATATTTAAATGTACATTTGTTTTAAATTTACTTTGACTGAAATCGAACATTAAATAGTCGTAATGTTTTAATGTTTGAATCAAATCATGGCTTTGATACTCTGATTTTTTTTTTCTATTTTTTGATCAGGGTGGACGCCAGCCTCAACGTCCGTGCAAGTTGGCTTTGAGCCCTGATTAATATTTTTCCGCTAAGTTGAATGCCAGCCTCAACATTCTACAAGTTGGCTTTGAGACTTAGCGGTTTTCACAAAAGGTCAGAAAAACAAAAAAAAAAAAAACAAAAACAAAACAAAAACACAATTAAAAATTGAACATGAAATTAATGCCTTTCCTGCAGGTTGCGGAGAACCTGCCAGAGATTTTAGGCGTCTCCACCATATGTCACGATTTACGCGACTGGGGAACGTAGCGGGTTTGAATTTCAATAAATTAGTCGAGGGGCCAGTGTTAAAATTATATTTATTAACTCACGTATTGATCCCCGCACATTAGGGTATTAATCTACTTACATCATTATGGGTCCCAGCGGCAACGAGCGGAGGGCAATGGTCATCTTGGCACTTGGTCTTCTATGATATTTCTCTGACACCAGTTCGCGACGCGTTTATTATATTTGGATCGACCTATATGGTTCGATCCTCCAAACAGACTAACTCTCTTTTGCATTACAATAATTATTGTTACTTTGCAATTTGTGTCAGCTCAGCGTTCGATCGGTCATCCCGTTCGATCACCTTGCTGGCACCGCGGCTCGTGTTGCTTTTCCGGTGTCTTCGACAACGTGAGATTCATGTAATCGCTGATAAGGCGGATCATATGTTATTTGCATAATGCCAAATAATTCCACAATAGTTTGAGTCTTGACAATATATCCAAAACATAGATTTGCTCTCACACAAAAAAATACTAAGTACATGTGCATACACATTTTTAACCACCTTCCGGAATATGTAAAGCGCATGGATTGTCTCGTTCAATTTAAGCGTACGGTGCATGATCTGCTGATGGATATGGAACCATATGATTTGAATGAGTACTACTCGAATATTTCAACTTATTATATTTCTTCAGATAATGTGTAGACCTTTAACTAGTTTGAGTTTACAATGCTACTTTTTCTTGTTCTGAAGTATTTCGTGTTCTAGTATGTAGTTTCTCAATGTATGTTATACTATAACTTAATGTTGTTTTTATATTGTATATTTGATGTTTGCAATTTACTATTTTTCTGAAATAAATTTATTTATTATTATTATTATTATTATTATTATTAGAACATGTTTTAGAAGTTCCAGAATGCATTGAGAAATCCCAATCCTAAAGTTTATCGTAAACATATAAATTCATTTTAGAAATTCAGTGATCGTGAATTTCGAAACCGGTATCGCCTCCCAAAAGATGCAGTGCGATTTATTATCGAACTGGTTTCCCAAAAGTTTGAATCGCCAGTGTACCGTGCAACGAATAGTTCGCCAGCACTTCAAGTTTTGGTCGTCTTGCGTTATTTTGCCAAAGGGTGTTATCAACTTGAATTAGGTAAGTATTATTACTTATTACATATACCTTTAGCTTGATGAATTAGTTTAGTTCCCATTGCAAGTTGTATGGGCGCGACAAAATGGTACAGAGCATAACGTTGTTGTAAGCGAGACGGTGGGTAGCGAGTGTAAACACTCAACACCGCAATTGAGACTAAAGTAATTCACCAAACGGTATTTTTGAATACTACAAAATATGTTTCATTTATGTATTAAATCTTATTTTTTTTTGCAGGAGATCTGCATGGATTATCCCAGCCTACAGTATCTAGAATTGTATGTGCCGTTTCAAAAGCAATTGCAGAACATCTACCAAGATTTGTAAAGTTTCCAGAACAATTAGAAGAACTGCAAGAAGAGTTTTATAATTTGGCTCGATTTTCACAAGTTGTAGGTTGTATTGACTGTACACACATCAAAATTAAATGCCCCAATCAGGAACGATCCCAATTATATTGCAACCGAAAGGGTTACTATTCTTTGAATGTTCAGGTTGTCTGCGATTCCAAACGACGCATACTGGATATTGTAGCACACTGGAGAGGCAGTGTGCACGATTCACGTCTATAGGACAATTGTTCTCTGAAAGAAGAGTTTGAGGTAATAAAAAGAATAATTAATATAAAATTAAATATGTGTATAAAATTTTCATTCGCAGGCCAGAAGAATGCGGGGTATACTATTAGGAGATTCTGGATACCCTAACAAACCATACCTACTTAGTCCAGTTTTGAATCTTCGTACAGAACCTGAAGAAAGGTATAATCACTCTCAGATACGTACACGCATCGCCGTAAAACGCTGTTTTGGAGAGTGGAAAGGCATGTTTCGAGCCCTTCAAAACAACATGCAAATTTCTTTGTCAACGGCCAAGACGGCTATTATAGCAATGGCTGTTTTGTACAATATCAGAAAGGATTTCGGTGACAATGAGGATTATGGTAATTATTACAAATTTTGTAACTGAATTATACATGAATTATACTAAATTTTGGTTTATTGATTTAGATTCAGGGTCAGACAATGAGGAGAAAGATGATGACAATATGCCAGCAGTAAGACTTGACCAAAATCAAGTTGCGGGCAACATCTATCGCCAAGAATTTATTCGGCGACACTTCTCTTAATATTAGAGCACCAGGCAATTCTAACTATTGCGGTAGCAATTCTATAAAACAGCACTACGTTCTTGTACACATTAAATTTCTTAATAGGATCAAAATGCCTAAAAAATACTTTAATTTCAATAACGCTAAAATTGAATAAGTTGTTTTAAATTCTAATTTATAATTGTTGTTACATTTTCAAATAAAATATTTTTATAACTTTAATAGTTTTTATTAATTTTAAAATTCGAATGTGAATAAAGATAATAATAAAACTTTTAGTTTTCTTTCTTCTAGTTCAAGTTGTAATATTTTCAATTTTACTTGGTGCTCGATTCTCTAAAAAGTAATAGCCTCTTCATATTTGTCTTTTTTGCAAATTCAACAGAGCAGTTTCATAGGCTGTTATTTCATTTTTTTTCTTTGAAGCAGAACTCAAAGCAGAAGAAACTGTTTGAACCTGCCTGGCAGATTGGCCTTCAGGTGGAAGAATTTGAGGTAAGTTCTCAAGTTCTTCTGCTTCTATTATCTCGAACGAATTATTTAGCCGAGCGCTTGGCTCTTCCTCTTGCAGGGCAAGTTAACCTGTTATGGGATCTAAAGCATACTCGCTCACAACTGTATCAACTGATATTACATTATTCTTACAGCGACTGCCATCGCTATCTAATGGGTTCCCATCTTCTTCAAAATCTTGTGGACATAATTCGGAAATAAATAAATCTATTTCCGAAACATTCAAAGATGTCGGGCTTCTTCCAGTTCCTTGAGTGTATCTTTTTTTGGACAGAAACAGACTTTTTGGCACACACATTCCACCTTTAAAAAGCCGCACGCAGTTCTTTCCAATTTTGAAACGACTCCATTGCCTCCATTTTTTTTGCTAATTTTTGCCATTTTTCTTTTTTCTTCATATGGCATTTTGCATCATTGCTTTTGTCTTCTATAATGCCAATGTTTTTTTGCACAAAATGCAAAATATATTTTTTTTTCTAATTTTGGCATGTAAAATGTGACTTTTCAAAATCGATTGTAGTTGGCAAACGGCACATTTTACGCAAATGAAAAATATTTCACAACTGGTGATGAAAAGTTCCGAATAAAGCCTACTTGTTTTGATAAAATTCACTAAATTATTAATATCATAAGTTTAAAAAACTCTTTTTTGAGAAGGTTCTTGTAAAAATTAGAAAAAATCTTGTATGCAACATGTTAGGAAATGCTATTTTGTGTAACTCGCGTTATTTTGCAGAACTCGCTGCGCTCGTCCCGCAGAAATCCGCTCGTTACACAAAAAAATGCATTTCCTAACTGGTTGCATAAATAGCTATTTCATCTCCTGAAAACTTTTCGCGTCTTTTAAGTAATTGCCTGCAACTCTAATAATTTCAAAAAACTATAAAAATATGCTGCATGTGTTTATAAACTAGTAGAAATTAGTTGTAAGTTATAATTAAATATATTACTTACCATTTTGAATTAGTAAAATCTGCTTTACACGTATCTCTTGTTGTTCTCACAATTGTTTTACAAGTGTCAAATAATTTAAATAAAAAACATTTGATGTTCAACCCTCTTGAATTTAGAAAATGCGACGTTGAAAATGTATTTTTGTAGTTTTGCATCATTTAAATAAAAGTGGTTATAAATGTGATCGAGTAATGCTAAATGTAGTGTATGAATAGTAGCACAATTAAAAGTGCATCAATCACTTTTATGTAAAAGTGGGTTTAAATGGTATCATAAATGTGAGGTATGAATACGGACCTATGAATTTAATATTTTCCTTGTGGAATGGATATACCTAAAATAAATTGAGTGAAGCGCGCGTATTTGCTGTCAAAACTAAAATGCAATTAAAATTTAACCGAATATAAAGTGTTTCATTAGTTTGGGTCCTTGTATTTTGTGTTGTTACGTTAGGTTTCCTCAAAGTTTATTGTAATTGTGTCAAAACAGTGAAAAACCGTTGTATATTTATTTAATTTTGAACACATTATAACAAATTTATAAATGAATTTCTGCGGTACTTCTTTTGCAATGATATTATTAATCAAAGTGACAATAAAAAAAGTATGATTAAAACATACTGCTAGAAACAAAACTTGAAACAAATCCAAGCTATTATGCTTTATTATTGACAACCTCGAAATTAGTAGTAAAATTAACAAATTAGTAGTAACTCAACAAAATACTTACTAAGGTATACTTTTTCAATAAACATATACAATTGTCATCTGGTTGCTAGAAATCTGTTAATTTTGCCACTAATTTCGAGGTTGTGAACGTAGCCTTACTGTCAATATGGTTGAATAAAGGTTGAAAAAGTGATGTTTACTTTTTCTTCTTGCCAACCAAGAATAAATAGTAAACATAACCCAATATTGACATATAACCGTAAATGACGTCATAAGAATATGGTTGAGACCAACAACTCAATAAAACTTCGTAAGAATGTACCATCGACTTTGACACACGAAAATGGGAGAAGTTTCTTAAATAGAAGCTTGTTATTCGTTACTTGTTTTAGACTACTTGGCATATAACAAGTTTTAAAAAAGACCGCAAACCGAATTTTTTTTTAAACTCTGGTACTAATTTATTTTTCTTTTAACCAAAAGTACGATTTTTTCCCGCCAAATTTCCTTCTAAAAATAATATAGCTTGCAACAGTCCTATGTAGGCGGTTGCATAAAACAAGTTTTAAATAAAGGCGGCCGCAAACCGAAAAAAATGTAAAATTCTCGTACTAATTTAAATTTTTATTAACCAAAAATACAATTTTTGCAAGTCAAATTTTCCTTTAAAAAATAATACAGCTTGCAGCAGTCCTTATACGCGGTTGCATATGACAAGTTTTAAAAAAGACCGCCGCAAACCGAAAAAAATGTTTAAAAGTCCCGTACTAATTTAAATTTTTATTAACCAAAAATACGAATTTTGCAAGCCAAATTTGTTTCTAAAAAATAACATAGCTTGCAACAGTTCTATATAAGCGATTGCATATAACAAGTTTAAAAAAAAGGCCTCAAACCAAAAAAAATGTTTAAGATTCTCGTACTAATTTAAAATTTTATCAACCATAAATACGATTTTTGGAGGCCAAAATTCTTTCTAAAAAATATTATAGCTTGCAGTAGTCTTATATATGCAGTTGCATATGACAAGTTCAAAAATGTAATCTCAAATAAGGGCGCTGCGAGCAACAAATAGTTGAATCCGCTTCTGCATCGTTAATTGTGAGAAATTTAGTTTGCGATTAATCAATTTGACTCGGCCACTCATAATTGATCAATCTTAATTGAATGTCTTACAGTTAAATGTCTTACAGGAAATTGTTAAAAACGAACTATAGCCTGGTTTAAAATAGAATAGAAGTTTAATTATTTATATTACTGCTGATGTATATTGTCCTACTAGATGACGCACTAATTCCACTTCAAATAAACATAACCTTGAAAATAAGTATAAAATAAAATAGAAATTTAATTCGCTTGATTATAACTGATGTACAGTTTATCCTATCAGATGACGCACTTAATTACAGGATAATGGTTCATTTCAACATCTTAAAACTAGGGTAAAAATGAAATAGAAATCTAATTCTTTTGATTATAGTTGATGTATTATCCTACTAGATGGCGGAGCACTATGTGTAACAATAAAGTCACTAAATATCACAGATAAGTATACAGATAGGCTATGCTTTATCATTATTTGTTTTGCTACCTATTCAGTTCCCCTCAACTAGCGTTTATTTTAAATTGGCTACATCTAGGGGTAAAACCATTGAAATCTGTTGTAAAACGTGGTAAAACATATTTATTTAATTTTGTGGTAAAAGAATACTGTAATCACACTATAATTTGACGGATGGTTTTAGAAATTGTGTCTGGACGTGGGGTGGCAACTGTTTTTTAATTTCAAATTGGAACCGCCCATAGAATTGGCCTAAAATATAGTGGTAGAATATATATATATATATATATATATATATATATATATATATATATATATATATATATACAGGGTGATTCAGAACAGGTGGAGGACCCGTAAACTGAAGATCCCGGACAACATTCTAAGACCAACAGTGTTAGAAAAAAATGTCAGGGTATGATAGTGCTCAAGTTATGGACCATTGAAGTTGACCAATCACAACGCAGAATTTCAAATTGACCATTTTTTTTAAATCTAGGTTGTTGCGAACAAACTTTTTCAACTTATTTGGTCCACTATATTCTAAATGATTCTGATAAATGTCAGTTTGACACTTTTTAATTACACTGATTTTGTTGCAATTTATCACGTAAAATGTATTCAAATGAAGAGTATTGTGAAATGTTATTGATGTACGGCGAATGTAGACGAAATGCAAATGAGGCGGCAAGAAGATACGCATTGCGTTTTCCCCAACTTGACCATCCGTCGCCCAACGTGTTTTTGCGTTTGATAAACCGAACAAGAACTACGGGAAATTTGAAGGGTATTAAGCAAGGTGGTGCGCCACGAGAAGCGCGTAATGCTGCAACCGAGGAGGATGTTTTAGACGCTTTTGAACTTGATGACACCCGTAGCATTCGATCTGTTGCAAAGGAATTACAAAAATCGTACAGCACCGTACAAAGAATTTTACATGATAACAGAATGCATGCTTACCATTACACCCGCACTCAAAATTT